>JAOQGH010000008.1:4112322-4411587 GCA_025769975.1 Gallinago jamesoni | reverse complement strand
TTCCTCTTAACCTCGTCTGACAGGAAGAAACAGAAATATTTACATTTGGTATAGGATGTATTAATACAATGCCCTTCAGAATCTGATTTTATATTTATTCTGCCACCGTATCAGAGTTTGACCTGGGGACTATAAATAGCCGAGTGCATTACTGAACTGTTTTGTCTAATTATGGGATCCATTTACCACTTGAAAATGTGTCAATGCAGATATTACAGAAGACATGAAGGCTATCAGTAAGTGGCTAAAACAATTTTATCTAGAGAACTAGTATCAAAGGTATGAATTTAGACAACTGGTCTCTCAAAGTCAGCATTCATGGGCAGAATAATGAAATATATTTTAATATGAGCAACTGAAAGTACCATTATATTGCTGTCTTCGGGGTACAAAAGGGAAATAAAACACAGTGGAGAGTGGACATTTGAGTAACTGAAATGGAAAACTGAAATTAGGATTGGATTAAATCCTCCTCACAAAAGCATATCAGCTGTGTGATAATTCTTAGTTTAATTCTTTTAAAGCTGCTTCCAGTTATTTGTGATTCCCCCCCAAATAACGTGTCATTTACCTTTTCCAGTTCAGCCGTGAGCTTACTACAGTACAAAGACTTTATAGTAGAGATCACAGAAAGTATCAGTTAATCGAATTACCTTTGACATTTACATGCAGCTGCAGAATCTGAATAGCTTTGAGCTGTGAATTGCTCATCCCAGGAATGGTGAACTCACAGAAACGTTGCAAAATGTGCTTTTCTTCGGAAATTTGGAGTTACAAGATTTTATTGCTGGTTCTTTATTTGCCCTCTAGCTATCTGACTAGAGAAACTCCTAGGGCAAGTTCTGATGTTAGAGCAATACCATTCAGTACAATTGATTCTATTATATCACAATTTACACTTATGTAAGAGCACAATTTACATCTCTGTCAGCTATTCCCTGCTGGCAGCACGGACAGCCTAATGCTGTTAGCAGGAATACAATGCTGCTTCAGCCAGCAACAGATTGACTCTAACAATCCCCAGCAGCATTGCCATCTTCCTTTTGGTTATCACTTAGCTTAAACCTACCCTCTTTCTGTAATTAAACAGCCTTCCCACTTCTAGGTAGCACATCTCAGTGCTTTGTGTAGCCAGCTCTATCTATTTGTACTAATAAATGCAAGACATTTTTCACAGCACTACTTGCTTTCATTTCTGCTATAATAATGCTTAACAACACTTTTCTTGTGCTGCGGACCTTCATTATGGGAATATTTTCTTGAAAAGGAATGTCTAAATTCTAAACATACATGCTTGCAGGGCATGGGATCTGCTTTTGCTGTTTTGCAGGGTGATATGGTATTGGTCAGAAGCACATAAAAACAGTAAGAATGGTCCCTTTCCCGTAAGAGAATGGACAACAATTTTTTAGACATGATTTACAGGTAGAACGCTGAAATTGAATTCCACTTAAGTATATTTTTATTAAGGTAATTCTAAATTACCCAAGGAAACTTGACTTTCAAAAATGGTATTGAGAAGGCTAAGCCTAATTAAATTGAGATAAAATGCCCAAGCCCTATAATTAAAAAGGCATCGCAACCAGCTAGATGAGGACTGTCTTAATACATGACCATCTTTCAACTCCATACTCGGATACTTTAAGTGGAGTTTTCCTCATCTCCCTTTGCAGTGAGTGACCTCCCAGACGCCACACAGCCCTGTCACGTGCCTGGTACCGTGTTCTTTTTCAACATGTAACTAGACCTTCTCTAAACACTTCCAGCAGGTTTTTCAAGGCTCTATCTGTAAGCAAGCAGCTGAATTAACATACTGGAGCTATTTATGCAAGGACTCTCCAAACTTAGACATAATGCAGTAATGTAGAAGCTACTGTTCCTAAGAGACACGACACAAACTTTACTGAAGTAAAATTAATCACATTGTCTATTACCACAGAGGACTACAGCGCACACCCAGTATTCCAACAGTTTGCAGAGGATTTCAAAGCAGGGTTTGTTTTTTGGATTATTTTTATCTTGTTTATTTTTTTCAGAGACATTATAACCGACCTAATTCTGTATGGCCCAAGATAGCAGCTAGCACAGGTACACCACACTAAAAACACCACAAAATCATATGTCCTGTCATTAGGAAGTCTTCCAAAGTTGAATTAATGGCATTTTTTATGATATATGAAAGCCACCTATTCTTGCTTTGCTGGTTCTACAGTGGTATTTCCCTACAAACCACAAGTCAGCTACATCATGTTAGGCATTCCCAGGCATAAGTGCAGATGACATGTATGTACAATATAGTTTATAGGGGAAAAGTCACTTTTCACTAAACAGAAAGTAACAAATATCTCATTCTCCCAAAATCCTAAACCTGATGAGGAACATAAGAGAAATGGTGAAGATCAATGTAACAACCAGGGGCCTGGGAGCAAACATAAACCTTATTGAAATAGTGAAATTAGAAATCTTGGGTCCCAAATGTTCTCAACAGCCTAAATCCAATCCACATATGATGATGTGTGTATGGAAAATAGGTAATTAAGTTATTTAATGTAATGATATTTTCTTTAAAATACTTATAAGCTTAAACATAAGCCCATTTCTAACACAGAATCATAGAATGGTTTGGGTTGGAAGGGACCCTTAAGACCATTTCATCCCACCCCCTGCCCTGGGCAGGGACACCTCCCACCAGCCCAGGTTGCTCCAAGACCCCTCCAGCCTGGCCTTGAACCCCTCCAGGGATGGGGCAGCCACAGCTTCTCTGGGCAACCTGGGCCAGGGTCTCACCACCCTCTGAGTAAAAAATTTCTTCCTGAGATCTAATCTAAATCTACCTTCTAACAGCAGAAACGAACAAAGTACTAATGGAAAGGAGGAACTTGAAAGCTGAAGTTATCGCCACAAAAATAAATTTTTACTATGAGAATATGTGTGAAATTATTGAAAGAGCAAGGGCTAATACACCACCATTAACAAAAACAATTTAATCACTTATATAAAAACACATTATGAGATCTACAAAATGTATCTTAGGCTGCTCAAAAAACCTTTTGAAGGGAGGGAAAGGGAAAAATAATCCCTCCCCTCGGAACTACCACCGGTAGGCCTCGTCCCGTCTCCCTGGAGTTGGAGAACCCGCTGCCTCAGCCACCGCTTTCCAGCAGGCAGGCACGCCTACCCCGCTCTCGGGCCCCTCGAGCCGGGGCTGCCAGCCAGGCGCTTGCGTTAAAGGGCTTTTTTCAGTCACAAGTGCCCAATTTCTGCTCACGTCTTCGCTAACGACACCCCTCGCTCGCCGGCTCACCCGCCTCAGGGGGCGCGGACGCACACACCGCGACGGAGCGGTGATGCGCTCAGGATGTCCCCGTGCCGCTGGTTATTGGTTAAATCAGGGAGGACGCGGATTCCGTCCCGAGCTCTGATTGGCTGGGAGTGGAGAAGAACGGATTCTCTATGTGCCCGAGGCTCGGCGGAGGGATTGACTCAGAGGGAGGAGTGGGGCTCGTCACTGCGGACGGGCATTCCCGAGTTCTGATTGGTGTGTGACCGTGTCACCCTGTGATTGGCACGGCGGAAGGCGGGCACGCGGAGATTTCGCGCCTGACGATTGGTGAGGCGCAGGGAGGAGGGAGCAGCGGCGCGCAGCTATTGGCCGGTCGGGCGCTCCTCCCCCTGCGGAGGCGGGTTCGGGCTCAGAGCCCCGCGATCCTGTCAGTGTGGGAGCGGCGCTGTGGGGAGCGGCGTCGTTGCGTTCCTTCTTCCCGGCGCGGCCTTTCTCTTCCTTCCCTCCCCCCTTCCCTCCCTCGCCCTTCCCGCTTCCTTTCTGGTGGCGGGGGGGGCTGTCTCCCAGCCTCGGCTGAAGCGTGATGGGGATGGCCGGGCTGTTCTCTCTCCTTCGCTCCGCACTGCCTTGTTTGGCCGGCCCCGCCGCCTCCCCCAGCTGCTGACAGCCCCCGCGCTGCCCGCGTCCTGCGGATACTCCCCGCCCGTCCGTCCCCAGGTGAGGGGCGGCTGGCGCTTGAAGGAGCTGGGGTTGGTAGGGGAGGCGCGGAGGGGAGCGGGCGGGCGGGGTGGATGCCGTAATGCGGTGGGGGAGGCGGGGGGTTGCCGTTCGGCTGGGGGAACGGCGGGGGGCGCCGCGGGTGGGATTGGGGCCTGGGAAGCGGAGGGACGGGGAGGCGGGAGCGGGGGGGGAATGGGGAGTGTTTGCGGGACAGGGTGTCCCGGAGCTGTCAGGGCAGCGGCACAAGGGCGTGGGGCCCGCCACGGCCTTTCCGCGCCCGCATCTGCCCGGTGCATAGACTTGTCCCCCGGGACGCTTCCTTCCCCTTTCCCCCAGGCTCTCCGAGCCATGGCGGTGCGGCCGCTTCCCCTCCTTTTCCTCCTCTGAATCCCGTCCGCTGTGACGGTGGCGAATATCGCCGCGTTTCGCCGTCCTTTTTTTTTTCTTTTTTTTTTTTCTCATTTCTAGCTCGGATGAGCCAGAGACGGTGATTGCGCATTCGGGAGGGAGGCATAGACCTCCCCTCCCAGGCAGCTGGAAGATGCAAGAATGTAAAAGGATGGTGGTTTTGAGGGTGTTTTTTTGTGGACCCGTAGGTAGTGGATCTGTCCCTGGATTCAGTACAACACAATTACCGAGGCAGCCATATTGGGATGATGATCTGACAATCCTCTGAGCTAAGTCAGGAGACAGGATGACAGGCCTGGTAGTTTTGGGGTCATTGGCAGAATATGAGTATTAAGCTGGAAAACTAGAATTCACCAGAAAGCAGATGGTGAGTTTGTATCTCTTCTCTGAAATGTAAAATACATTGGTACCAAATTTTAAAATATATTAGTCTTTGCTTCCAGCTCCTCCCTAGCCCAGTTCTTATTGTTGTTGCACAATCCAGTACATTGGCATGTTGATAAATAGCCATATGTTTATATGACTGGATTTTCCGTACATTGGCATGTTCTGTGCCCCAGTTTTATCTGGCATCTTCACTTAGTATAAAGATAGCAATTGGTAGCGTGTGAGTTCAGCTGATATATCAGTCTGTCATCACTACCTGATCCTTAGCAGAGGACCTAAATTTGGATTCACTGTGGTCTTCTTGTTCATAACCCCCTGCTGCCCTGAACAGCTGTTTTGCGAACTTTCCATCTACTAATCTCTATCCTTGTTCATTTTCTTTCTTTAGAGCTGTTGTACTGATAAAGTTACAAGCAATTTTTTTGTTTAAAAGTTAGCACATTCTCTGTACTTATGCAAATATGATACAATGTTAAATAAATTTGATGCTTCTTCAATTCAGATGTGTGGTGGGTTTTAAATTTTTTCAAAATTCTATTTAAATTTTATTTGGCTGTATAGATACGGATGCTGAACCTTGTTTTTGTAATCACGTTGAACATGTTGCAAACTTCTCTGAATATGTAAATAATAATTTGACTCTAAATCCCTGCTCTGCCTGTAACTTGATTTCAAAAGACAGCAACGTGTTCAGTGTTTTGACATTGCATACAAACTGGTTTGCCAGAACTTTCAAATGCATCCCAGGATCCAAGTCTTAATGAACAGCTTGTTTCTTTAAACATTTGTGTGAAAGTCTGAATCTAGTTGTAAGCACTGAGAGTTGTTGGTGATTGACCAACATCACTGGGTTTGTCAGCTTAAATAACCGAAAACAGACAAGGTATTTAGATGATTTGTTTAATGACATTCTTTAATATTAAGACCTCACCATGTGACTTACAGGGTGGATATCTTTTAATAATAGTTTAAAATAAGTATAAAATTAATATGTAGGGTTTACTTTTGTGCTGATGAAGCTCACTAAATAACTCAGATATTATCTAGCACCTGTTTTAGAGCCATTGGTGTATCATGTCAAAGACTGAAGCATGCAGGTCCCTTCTTTACTCATTTCCCAATTGGATTCATACAGACAGAACATTAAAAAGATACTCAGCTATTAGACTTTTTCCAAGACGTTAGGAGAATGATTCATTCTAGCATGGCTGGCAGCCGTCTAAGCCTATAATGAACATAGAACAGACAGCTTGCTTTTTTTTTTTTTTTAAAGAATTGTTCTAAATCTGTACCACAGACTATTGCACATTTTTTGTTCTGTTGCAAGTTACTTCTCCTATTACCCCTCTGTAGGCAGCGTTTTGTAGTAGTAAGCGATACTACTGGGAAACGTGAACCCAGAAAAACCAGTTGCAATTTGTTATCTGTGATGATGTGCAACTTGGTATTGCTTTGCCTTATCCTTCTGTATGATGAAGGCAATACTGCCTTCATAAACTGTTACAACTAGTTAAAGTTGCTACTAAGTGGAAGGGAACCCTCAAAACCTCAGAAACCTAAAGTTGTGGGAAGCTTGGAAACCTATATATATTTTTAGTTAACTTTCTTATTAATGAAAATTAAACCTTGCATAGAGAGATCGTGTTGAAACCATCTGAAATCCATGTGCATCTACCAGTAGGCATTTTGCTTCAGCTATGAAAAGTAATAGAGTTGAGAATGAATGAGATGTAAAATTATTACACAGCATTTAATTTTCTGTGAGCATAAAAGTTAGGGCTGGGAAAAGTTGGTAATTGAAAAAGTCTAGTAGTTAAACTTTTATGCTGTTGTAGGTGATTTTGTGACCTGTTCTGTAAGAATTTCTTCATGGCTGTGTTTCAAACAGGACTATCATTTACTTAGTGCATTTGGAGTCTCACTGCTTTCTTGCTGTGAACATGATGTTCAGAGGTACTCAAGAGTTATTTTTTTTTAAAAGTAGACGGTTCTTTCGCTCCATCTTATGTTTGCCAGTTTCCTATATATACTAGTTATCTTCAGAAATTAATGTAGTGCTCTGAGAGGCATTTCTACGAAACCATGAGGAAAAACATCTTTGTATGTGGGACTCTTCAGTAAGAAGGGAAAATAAATTCCCTACATTTCATAAATAATATTATAAGAACACATTGGTTGTATTTTTTTGGTTTTTGTGTTTTGTTTTTTTTTTTTCCTAATATCCTCTTGACTAATGGCCTTATGTTTATTCATTCGCCCTTCTGGGAAGTTGACAAAATTATGGTTTTCACATTAATATGGATAGATGGGGAAAAGAAAGATGAGAACCATTAATCTGATGTCAGGTAGAGTTTCAGTGATGTGTTACACCCTATGAAAATTCCACTTACGCGTCTTTTTCTGCAGTCTGACACAGTAAACCATGTCACTATGAACTTGACAATAGCAGAGATTTTGCACTTGATAGATTTCTTAAATCACATTTCAGAAACGGCGTGCTTAGTGGTTGCATACAGTAACATTCCTGTTTTCTAGCAGTGATATTCAGGGTCAGTTGAATAATACACCTGGGTTGTATCAGGATTAGTATTGTCTCTTAGCTCTCGTGTGAGGGCACAGGTACTTACGCAAGGGTCATGTTAAGGAAGGAGAGTAAAAATTGCACCCAGTAGATACTCGGGAAGAAGGTTATAATGAAGCTCCATATTTGATACACTTTGTTACACGAGAAAGTAGGCACCTCTGAGCAACAGTGAATAAAGTTGTCCTCTACAGTAACCCAGAATCTCCATTAAACTTTGAAGATCATGTGAATTTATTCACATTATTTCTTTGCTTTATTCTATGTTTAAGTTTTTAGTGAAACTTCTTAAAATTCTGTACTAATCTAAAGCTGACTGTGTGGTTGACTCATGAGTCCTTATTCTACCAGTTTGCTGTACCACTGAAATTCAATTGGCTGGTTTCTGAAGACTTATTCTTCTAGTCTGGTGAGATACCTCAGGTACCTTCTAAAATAAGGAATGCTTTAAATTACTTCTTCTACTTGGAGTAATTTAATTTCTTCCTTCACCATGTGATGGCATTAATGAAGTAATGCAGTTTTATTAAAAACTTGTTGTACTGTGTGAAGATGTGTCATAACTTGAATTAAGCATGTATTTTTACCAGCTATGGAACTTTCTTTAGAGCTGAAAAGCTTCTGCTTTAAATCTGCCAGTACGTTTTGTGCTTTTGTGGCTTTGAGATTACAATCCTCAAATGAGCATTTCATTGGACGTGTGGTTTATAGATAACCAGAAAAGAAGATGCTGAGATTTCTGGGCCATGAGTGGTGACTTGTGCAGTGTAGAGTTCTGCCCGTGGTAACTCAGATTCAAGACAGAAATGTTTGCTTTAAATCAGACCAAAGATTCACTTGACTCTGAATCCTGTCTTCAGCAGTGGCCATAGGAAGTATTTAGAATATAAAGATAAATCAACCATGTAATCATGTTTTCTCAGTATAGTCTTCCAGGTTCTGAGAGTCTGTGCCGTGGAGGCTTCCTAGCCAAGGGTGGTAGCTTCTTACTAGACCTTGATGGCTTTTTCTTTGAATCTGTATTATTGGTATTTATGTCTGATTAACTTCAGTACTGATGGTGTCCTGTGGCAATAAGTTAAATTGCTTAATTGTAGACCAACTGAAAAACTTTCTTCTAATGGAAAAGGCTGGTCAAGGAGAATCCAATTGAACCAGTCTTTATTAAGCCTACATTTCAATACTGTCTCAGACGTGCCTTGAAGTTTGGATTATGGCTAACATGGGTAGTTTCCTGCCAACTCAAGTGCTCCATCATTTGCATGTGGTAGAATCTTAACAAGTATTTTGATAATGAAGATAAATTTACCGGTGAACATTTGCTGAAGATAGATAGTAACATTTACCCTGAAGGCAGTAGTTTTTGATTCCCCTTCTTTCTTATAGTGTGTCCTTTAATCACTAGATGTACAAGTAGTTAATGAGTTTTTCTTTCCTTTGGGAAGAGGACTTTCCCAGGACTGCAAAGGGTTCTTTAAGGTTGTTTGGTACGCACTTTTCTCTGGAATGCTCAATATTGAAAGTCAGTGGGTTATAGCCCATGACACTCGTGTTAGTTTTAATATGGCAGGAGGGGTTGACAACTACAGAACCTAGATATATAGTACATGGAAGCTACATACATGCTGAAATCTACATAGCTGTATCTTTACTGCTAAATTGTCTTTGTAAGGTTGAGGCTAACACATGTTGCAACCAGATCTTCATTTTGGTGTTGGCATCCCTGCTTTCTGGGACGAAAACCAAGTAATGAAAACAAATATGTACACTTCAAAAGAACTGCTTCAGATGACAGAAACTTTTAACTGGGAAGACTATGTACGGGTGCTGTGAAGTGTATGTCCAGTTCTGTCTTTGCAGTGACAGCTTTTAGAGGGAAAGAGTGATTGTGGAGCAAAAATTGGAGTTATCAAACAACTTTCAACCTCCCTAATTTTATCAACATTTTGAATGCAATATCTGTAAATAACTGAATTTTTTTTTTCTTTAGAAAGCACCAACAAGAAGGATAACTTGAAATACTGTTGACCCCCTTTCACTTTCAATTTCTTGACTACACTACAAGCAACCAGAATGTCGGGGGCTTCAGTGAAGGTGGCTGTTCGGGTCCGGCCCTTCAATTCCCGAGAAACCAGCAAAGAATCCAAATGTATCATCCAGATGCAAGGCAATTCAACCAGTAAGTTTATTTTAATCTTGTAAAGGAGTCTTTCCTCTCCCTTCCTGCTTAATCCTTTTTTTTTTTTTTTTTTTACCTTAGACTGCATTGAGTACTGTGTACATTATATCATATAGAATTGCTCTTTTAGGGAATATTCTCTTCTGAGGCTGTTATTACAAACTAGATTGTCTCTGAATTTGTCTAGAAAGTCTGAAACATGAGTATCTGGATTTTGATGCGGTTGTTTGTGGTGTTTGTTTGTGGTGAGCTGAGAATTCTACAGAAAGATTAGAATAACAAAGTGAAAACCTTTTTGTTAACTTCCGTGTGGGGAAATATTATGCAGCGTGTGCTTATTCTGCCGTCTGTGCCTTTGCTTAGCAGCATAATTTGAGTGAGAAAGTTGAGGGGGAAAGGATGTCAAATTCTATGCTTTTGAGAGTAGATGTCTAAACAATGGCAAAATAGCAGATTACAGTAATTTTATTTTTTTAAATAGTTATTGTGGGTCTAATTTGAAGAAGACTCTTCTATACAAAAGTGAATACAGGCATGCCATTTATTAATTTTTTTGTTTTGTTTCATGCTTCTTAAGGTGAAAGCAATATTGATAGCATTAGCTGCAGTGTCGTTGGCCATGTGTAGACTAATAGGCTCTACCTATTAACTGCTGTTTTGTTAGCTGTTTGTCATGGTTAGGTTAGAGTCGTCTTGTCTATAGCTGTAGGAAGTGACACTCCAAGAGCTCGGAGTTGCTTTGCTCTCTGATTACATGAGAATTTCCTCATGCTTGTTAATACAAAGGAGGTTGCATATAGGCTCCTCCTTTTTCGTTAGCCGAGGTTGTACTTCAGCCTGCTTCTACAATGGAATTTGTCCTAATTGTGGTCACTTAAATTATGTACAAAGTTTCTGGTTTAATTGGAAGAGAGACATCATATATAAGAGATCTTGCGTCAAGTTCTTCAGACTGTTTGTGGAATATTACTTGAAGGAACTTGTTTTTTGGTTGGATTTCAAAATTTCCATTTAGAATGGGGGGAGGAAAATTTAAAAGTAGTCTCATGTAGAAACAAGTGCTTGTACCCCAATGTTGCTTGGTAACTTCCAGGCCAAACCAGTGTAGGTGGTGAAAGAACTATAAATTCCATTAGATGGCCTTTCTTATGAAACTGCCACCACGCTCTGAACTACAGCAGCACCACTGGCTGCCTCTGGTGGATTTGCTTGCTGCTGTCATGACACGGCAACAACAGTTTTAGACACTTAAGATTTTTGAACTCTAGGAGCTGGTGGAAACAGCTTGTTTGTGGTACAATGACAAGGGTGACCAGTGAATCTCTGGCAATCTGTCTGTTGAAGTTTGAAATGTGGTGTAGACAAAAGACAATGGTTCTGGTTCTGAACACTAGAGCTGCACTACAAAGACACATACACTTTCAAGAAAATGCATCAGCTTTCAAAAGGAGAACAATACTTCCTGATTTATCTAGTTGGAAATTTCTTTACAGCTTTTGCTATATTTTTTTGCTCTGGAAGTGTTCTAATCTGTAGCCTTCTGTTTGAGTCCTATGGCTCTGATATAAAATGGGTGATATGACAGATGGTCAGGTTTAAGTCACCAGGGGCCATTATAGACTGTGGGAAAGGAATCGATTGCAATAGTTACACATTTTTACAGTCTGTCAGCTATTTATTTGTTTTTTCTGTATTCC
The DNA here is from genome assembly GCA_025769975.1 of Gallinago jamesoni. Taxonomy (NCBI): domain Eukaryota; kingdom Metazoa; phylum Chordata; class Aves; order Charadriiformes; family Scolopacidae; genus Gallinago; species Gallinago jamesoni. Next base: position 4,400,332 of record JAOQGH010000008.1, on the reverse strand, counting down.
CCTCCTAGAGGAGAAATACAGAAGCAAGCAGTAGGCAGAGGAGTAATATTACTCATTGAACAGAGGCGGCTCATATAATAAAAGATATGAATAAGGCATTGTTTGATGGGGGGAAAAACCTGAGCAGAAGTCTTTTCTCCAAAGAATCTTCCTAACAAAGTTGTCTGATGCACATAACTTCAAGCTGAAATTCTTCTGATATGCATTTAGGCTACATTTTAGATTTGGGGGCATAAGTATTATCACTATTTCTGCCAAGGATTCTTTCTTTTTCATGATCCTTCAGTCTACGCAGCCTCACAGTTACATTATTTAACTCCTTATTATTAAGGTCTGAACTTCCTGGGTCAAATCTGACTACAGAAAGTGACATTAATGGATCTGACTCTCATATATCTCATATCTCTAGCAATTTCAAAATAAAGGGAATTTAGTAGTAATTCTTGCCTATGGAGTTCCTGCTTCATACCTTCAAATGTGCTAACAAATAATCAAGATTTAGATATTTTGCCTGTAAGAAGGTTATTTTTTTCGTTTGTACTCTAATCAAGTTGACAGGAAGCAAATCTGAGAGGCTGGTGATATGTTGGGTAGTGACTATTTTAAGCCTCCTAGACAGTTAAAGTTCCCTTATCTTGGAATTAAAGCCTAATGGACTATTGTGATGAACAGGATTGATGGGACAGTGTGATGTCTGATAACTAACAAGGGATTTTGACTGTTTGCTTGAACTTTGGTTCTTTATATATTTATTGGCCAATGTTTTCTATGAACCCTTTGTGGGTCCTGAATTTAAACTTTGACAGAGTCTGATCAGCTTTATAAAGGTATTGGCTGATGTAGGTAGAGAGTATGTTATAGTGAAACTGAGGGGAAGTGGTTAGGATTATTTTAAGGAAAACAGTTTGGAGTTGTAGATAATAAAGTGTATCATGGGTATACTCTATTTCTGGTTGGTTTTTTTAAATGAAATTATGAAAAGAGTGTTTTCTGACATCCATAATGAAGTATATTCTTGAAATTGAAATACCACTGGGGTTGTTGCCTGACCTGCTACTTTTGTTTGTCAGTTTTTGTGTGAATTTGGCCGTTTACAGCTCTTACGAGTGCCCATCATTGAAGGTGGGCTTGCCAGCAAAACTGAAAGTCCTCCTGAGCTAGAAAGCTTATTCTCAATTTTGTTACACGGTTTAACTTTGCATTAGAAGCAAAACAAGTGTAATTTTGTTGTAGACTTGAGGTCTCCAACAGAATTAACTTGTTACTTTATCTGGCTTTTATGTAATTTCCTTGTAGAAGGTCAAGGCCTTTAAACAAGATCCGTAGTAGATCTCCGTCTTTATCATTCCTCAGCATTTAAAAAATGTAGCTGAATACAGTTCTATATATGTCTTAGTCTCAGAATAAGAGAGTTCTTATAAAGGTCTTTAACCCACAATGTCAGGAGTATTTATTATGAGTAATTAGGACTTCTGTTTTTCTGTTGGAAGGATGCAAAATACGGGAATTTTGAAATCAGTCCTTGAAACATATTGTTTGTCTCTTTTGTTTGTTTGTTTATGGTCTAGTATACTAAGATGACAAGACTAGATTATTTTTTTTCCTTTATGGCTGCAGAGGTATTGATCTCCAGTAATACAATATCTTGCACTTAAAGAATTGTCGGTCTCTGTTTTTAAAATATCTGTTCCAAAAATGAAATCCTGCAGTCCAGCTGAAGTCACATGTGCTGACTGCATTAAGGGGCTGGATTTTGGCAGAAGGCCTGTGCTGCTCAGATCGTATCTAATTGCAGATGGTATCCATTTGAACCATACTGGCAAAAGTCGGTGGAAATGGAAGCACTGGGGATAGGAGAAGAGAAGATAATAGAGGGATTCTTAAAGACAGGAGAAGTTACAAGCTGCAAAATCCTACTAGTGAAGTTAATTTGGGAACACAAAATGCTTTCCAAAGAAGAGGTATTGTCATAACCAAATCACTAATTAAAAACCCCCTACCAAAACAGTAACTAAGTAGGATTAATTTAAGAAAAAAGATCATTGTTGTTGTTTATTACTATCAGTTAGATACAACCTTAAGAAACATAAGATTTGTTTTCAAAAGCACCTGCTATGCAAGTGGATTCACTTGACCTAAATGCTTTAAAATCATTTGGAGTTACGTTCTGGAGAGCAGGTCTCTATGGTCCCTGGTCCAGAGGTCACTGGTGGGTCTGAGCGAGTGCCTGTGTCTCCTGTGCCGGTACCTGCTCCGGTACCCGCTCAGCACCGGGCACCACGTGGCTGTGCTGGCAGCACTGCCTGTAGCGCACTCAGCCGTGCCAGCCTTCCTGGTGACAGAAGGGAGAAGTTAGTGAGCTCTGAGGACTTTTCATATTGATAATTAATTCCCTAGGGTGATCCCTCTGTTAGCAGTTCTTACTCGCAGTTAGCTTGACCCTGCCTAATATATTGTTTCCATGTTCTGCTTATTACAGAATATTCTCAAGTGAAACTTGGCATCAATGGGCTGTTAAGTTGCTTTTTTGGTGGTTTATTCATAAAATCCCATTTAATACTGAAACTTCTGAAATCACACTTTTGTCTTTTCTTTTGAGGTAACTTTTTCAGTCTTTAAATTTGAAAATTTATTTTCTTTAAATTATTGGATAGGTGGTTTATTGTGCTCTACGTCAAACTGACAACTGGCTTTTGAAATTAATAATTCAAGAATATGTCATGGGTCTCAGCATATCCTGAATTAATATGTTTTGTCTTTAACTCCTACTTTTTCACTGTTTTGTTTGGAATGTTTCACACCGATGTATCTTACCCACAATATATTAACTACTTACTCTCTGTCTCCTCCATAAATTACTGTTTTTGTGTTAGTGGGAAACAGATTCTGCTGTGTAATACATGGGATGAAAGGTGGGCTATAGATCTAAGAGTAGTTTCTGTGCTAATAGTTCTAGTACTCATTCTTGGATCAGGTTTTCAGTTGTAAGAAATATAAACCATGTTGGCAGCTGCTGCCTTGGATTATTGAAATTGAAAAGCCAAGTTATTTTGTGCCTAAAGACTTCCCCAGTGTTGCCTTGTTCTGGTGTGTGTTTTTGTTGTTGTTTGTTTGGCAGTGGGTTTGGTTGGGAGTTTTTTTGGTGGAATTTATTTGATAATCCTGTCTGTAAATAAATAATGCATAAATAAAAACAAACGCAAGTGAAGCAGAGGTTCAAGCTAGCAGCTACAAGACAGCATTTAGATACTCATCACTAGCAGAGAGTTCAGCTAGCTTCCTCTTTTAAAAAGCTAAATAATTATAGACAATTTGGAACTAATGAAGCTGGGAAACACGGAAGTATCCTACTTGGGATGTGTCCTCTGCAACTGATGTTACATTAGTTGTGCACTAGATGAATGAAAATAGGGTTTAGCATCTTATGTCTTCCCAAAGTATAATTCATCTGAGATTGTTATATATTCTGATCTACCATCAGCCCTATTCGTGTAGAAGCACACCTGCACAGTCTAGGTTATCTTGAAGGATATGAGTGCAACTGGATCCTTGGGTTAGGACTGAAAATTACTTATTTGGATTCTAACTCAGTAACAGTCTCGGTGGCTTGGTAATGTCAGAAGGTTCTTTTTGGACCGCTTAAGGTATTGCATCTTTAATGAAAAAAGGCACAGGAGAGCGGTCCTGTTGTCTGGGAACAATAGTCACAGCTGCTGCTGTAGACATATGGTAGCCGGGTTCTCCAGCAGGAATCCCTGGCATCCAGAAAACTTCATAAAGCATTCTGGAGTTAATTTGTAGAGGTTGGGGGGGGCTGTGTGGGGGTGGGGGTGGGAATATTTTTCTTTTAATGGTTGTTTCATTTTTTTTTTTTTTTTCCTAAGGCCACTAAACATCTGGTCTAAGCTTAAGTATTTAAATAAAAAAAAAAAAGGAATAGAGAAACATCTAATTTGAGTTTCCTTTCTGTTTGGTTTTTTTCTTTTTTTTCTTTTAAGCTGTGTCCTGCTTTATGCAATTATTTTGGAACAAAATAAAAATGGATGGGAAAGCAGAACTTAAGGCTTTTAATGTATGATGTGTTTGTCTAAATTAGCAATATTTGAAATACAATACTGAAATTGCTGAGATTTGAAAAAGAAATCAGAACTATTCCAAGGTTCATAGAGCAAGATTACCTCAGCAGTAATTCAGTCAGTACTTTATTGGTATACGTTGAAGGGGATATTGTTAAATTTTGCCTTTTTCATTGTTACGTAGCTCTAAAAAGTAGTAACCTCTTTCAAAAAAGTTTAATTGTAAAGGGGGGACAACTATGGTTTGCTGATTATTTTTTATTATTTTTTTTTTTCTGATTTAATTCTTACCTCTTTTCTGAATGAAAAGACACACTGAATGGAAAAGAAACCCTGTTTGTAAGTTTGGATTTTGTAGTTTCACTGAGCAACTTCTATTATGGAAATAATCTTTGGTCTAAATTACTGATGAGAAAAGTCCTTAAAGGAAACTGGCTTTTATTTAGACTAGCACTGAGGACATGTAGATAGTAAAATAATTTACATAGCATATGCTACATATGAAAGAAGGCAAGGTAGAAAAGGCAAGTAAAGGCATTCATTGTAGTGTCTGGCTTAATAACTTTCCTTCTTTTTTATTTATGCTTCTATTGCTGCGTCATTTTCAATGGAAGTGCAGAATAGGTGGGAGGATTCCTTTTCATAGATAGATTTCAGTCTTGACTCTCAATCTGTCTTCTGAAAATGAATAATTTTAGATATGTCAAAAAAATAGCTATACCCTGTTTCTGATGACTTGTGCCTGACAAAAAGCATTGGTTCTAAAAGCATGGTTTATATAGTGTTTTTTTTTTCTACATACAGCTTGTTTTTCTTTTTTTTTTCTCTTTTTTTTTAAGTGTTTCCAATTTTTTATGCTTGCAACATGCACAATGGGGTTGTCTTGGGAAAATAAACAGCAGTGCAGGAAAGTCACTTAAACCCTACCCTGATTTTCTCATCTGTAAATCCTCCCAACTGTGGTTGAAACTAAGTGACTGCTTGTCCAATATGTTAACACATCTACCATAAATGCAATGTAATATTATCAAAACAGGCTATTTTATGGGAAGACAAATTATGTGTCATGTGGAGGATGCATGAATTGTCTTGCACTTGAGGCTGAGTTGGGAACTAATTGGAGAAGAGAAAAAGTACTGGAATTTTTTTTAGGTGCTTGGTTTTCCTTCTAAAGCTTTTCTCATGATCGTATAAAAATAACTTGAAGTGTTAATTCTGCACACAGTTAAAAAGAATATGAAAAAAATCTGTTTTGTAAGATGACTTTGGGAAGGTGGGAGAAGATGAAAATTTAATGATTTTAAAATGTTAGAGGTACAAATAATGAGCATGGAGCGAGACTGTGGGATGGCTAGAATGTTCCAGCCAATGTTAAATGTAGTTGGACTACATTTAAAAAATTGCCATGGAGTTTGTACAGAACTATAGTAGAGGGAGATAATGTTACTGATGAACTCCAAAGAGTTTTCTGTCAATGGTGACTAAAACGTGAAATCCTGCCCCTTTGGAACTAGTGTCCACTGTCACAGAATTAGGGCTTTAGAGAGGATTCTTTTTATAAATAGCTTAAATAATGTGCCAGCTTCCAGTATGCAAGTAGAGGTAAAGAAAATGCAAATTGGAAACTACTGTAAGGATTGGATATTTTTACTATATGAATCTTTTAAGATATTGAGGCTGGCAGAACTGACTCCCCAGGATTCCAGTGCTACGTGATGTCCTCTTAATGCAGCGCTGGCACTGCGGTCAGTGTCTGAAGGTCAGAATGGCCTTTGGAAAAGACCATTGGCTCTTGGAGACGGAGTCATATAAAAGCAGGGGGTGAAGGGAGATACTGTTTTATGTGCTTTGAAGCAGAAAACATGGAAGGAAAGAATTCAGCTCAACTCCCAAGCCACGTACATACACAGACCTGGTACGCATCTTGTGCAATAGGATGTTTTCAGGTAATGGGTTGACCATGGAAGTTTTGGAAAGGCTTTGGTTGAGCGTTTCAGCGAGGTAGAACAGTTTGGTTTGACTGGCTCCCGCTTGGTGCAGAGCCTGTTGGCATGCCCTTCTCCCTGAACACCAGCTGGAGGGATGGTATTTATAGCACTTGGATCTGTAGGAGCAGCTGAGGATGAGTGCGGCTTTCTAGCAGCTTCTGGGAGCGAGCATTTGCCTTGCTCTGGTGCTATTGAGCCTGACACCCTCCCCCATCCAACCTTTCTCCCAGTACAGGGTTGAAATTCCACAGTGGGGAGAGAATCCGGTTGAATTCCAAATGAGCTGTTCTTAGCTTCTACTTGGTTTCCTTCCCTTTTAATGATTTGAAAAATGCAAACAATGCTTTGAAAAGCAAGCGCTGCTTTATAAGCTGGAAGTGTCCATTTCCCTTCATTTATCTCTTATAATAACAACCCTGAAACTCTGTCTTATAAAAACAGTATAGCCATATATCTGATTGCAACGTATGCCTAGGAAAGAAGCCTGTATTAAATGTGTCTTTGGGGTGTTATTCACGTTCCAGCGAATAAAGAATGCCTGCTCCACCCTGCTCTCAGTAACGAACATGTTCTCATTGTTGTCATTCCAGTCTACAGATGGCGCAGATATATTTTCCAGACCCGTGCATTTTAAGAGTCTGTGTATATTTAATGTTAATTTGGTCTTGTGGAGTCAATTCTGAAAGCCCCAGATCTTTTATATTGGTTAAATTGATTATTCAGCCATATTAAAATAAAACTAATGCTTATATTGATTCAGATAGAGTTTAAGAAAGGCACAGAAATGGAATTATTTGGTGTTTATTTCCCTGAATGTTACCCCTTCCAAAATTCTATCTAGACAAGTGTGTTTTTTTTTAAAATTTCTGCCTATTTCTTTACCACTGATTAATGAGAACAAAAGTAAAAACAGGACAGTGATTTTGATTTTTATTTTTTTGGCTAGCTGTTATCTCTTAATATGTGTTGGCATTTGGTAGGAATGTGTGCTCTGTGTAGATTACTGCTGCCACTGGGGGAATTATTGAGGCTGGTGTGGCGCCTCTTCCATGAGATAAAACCTGATTTTATTTCATATGTAGAAATTAAAGAGGCTTTGTGCCTTCAGCATTGACCCATAGCAATGGGAATGGAAGATGTAAATGACAGAAAGAAGGCTGTATTGCAGAGTGGTGGAAATTCGCTTCCTCCAGTTCCTGACTTCCACCATTATTGGGTTTTATTTCAGATTAGCAATTGGTAGTGGGTTTTTTGGTGTGGGTTTTTTTTTTTTTACATATTAATCTATCGGTCCATCTCTCCCCCAGCAGAGACTGTATATCAGCTAATCCCAGGATTTAGCCCAAGTTAATTCTGTCTGCTGGTGTTTATCTGAAGGGCAAACTGCAGTTAGCCAGCTCTTCACTGGAGCACCCTACAGTGACTAATGTGTGGCATGTCTGATGGCAGAACGCCCTGTGCTGTGACTCTGCTCACTAACAGAGGTGGAGCTGTTGAATCTAGTGACTTGGCTTTAAATGCAGTGAGGGATAAGAGAATAATTACAATTCTTACCTCTTGTGTGTTTGCTCTCTTCTTCCTTCAAGAGCTTATTGGAAAGAATCGCTGTTACCCCCGGAGACTGAACTGCACATCATTTCCAACTGTGAAATTTGTGATGTCCTGAGGAGCAGTGCTGACTGGGATGAAAACAGATTAGTCTTGAACTGCGAATTCAATCCCATTATAATCTGACATGAGACTGAAGTGGTTAAAAAGTAGTTTTGGTCATTCTTTGTGCCTGCAAAAATATTTATGTGGCTGAGTTAGATGGGAATGGAATGAGGGGGCTGATCTTGGCTAAACTTGCTTGCTTTTTTTTCTTTCTGTCTTTTTTCTCTGTAGGTTTCCCACTGTCTGTTTACTTTATTAGTTTTAATGGAGAATGGAAGTGTAAATCCAGAAATAAAGGCTTGAAGTTGGAATGTGTTTGTGTGTTTAGGAAGGGGTGAGAAGGCAGAGAGCGCTGCTTCCAGTTTAAAGTATCCCAGAAGACTGTAACTCCGCATCAGCTCTCTGTTGTGCTCCACTGTCTGGTTGTAATTGTAAAATAAAGCGCATATTTGAGGTGTACTTCTTGAATTTCAACTTCAACAACTCAGGATTGGATTGTAATAAAAATGAGATGTCCAAAATGACAATAGGAATTCAAAATAATACATATTATAAAATACATGGGTACTGTTTCAATAATGAAGTGATCTTTCAAAGTTTGCCAACAGTTCTTGTTAAAATGAAAAACTACCAGTGATTTTGATCTTATAGATTTGAAAGGTTGAAAGTGTATGTTATTTTTGTGCTAGCTGATAAAGCAGATGGTGGATGGTTTGGAAAATGTTAATTAAGGAAGAAGTAGGATGGACTGTGGAAGTACCTTATGCCAAGAAAAGAAGTTGCCTGTTTAAGTAAGGGCATGTTAAAATTCAGATGTATTGCGGAGATTGGGTTGTTACTGTTGATACAGCACATCTAAAATTATAATTCCTTAATTGATTGTGCTCCCACTTTATCCTTATCTTTTATTAGGCTGTACTGCTCCTATGATATACTTATCCTATCCAAGGACTGATTAGTTAAAATATTTGCATCTTATGTAATGATACAAAAATTGAGATTATTTGCTGTGAAGAAACTTATTTTAAAACTGTCAGTTTCCTTACCTTTTGTTCCGTGATATAAAACTCATGTTTGTAGTTACAGGTATCAAAAAACCACAACCAAATAACACAGATAAGCAGGTTAAAAGAACTGTTAAAGTTATTTGAGCTTGAGAGAATATATTGAATACTCCTGCTTAGAGGCACCTCGGATGGTGTGAAGCAGCTCTGTATGGCTCACTGTGTAAGTGTAAGGAGAAAAAAGGTTTACAAATGCAATCTGTGTCTCTAGGTTGGGATGGCACAGGGTATTAAATAAACTGCTTCAAATGAAATGGTAGTGCTGCATAGCTATTCACACAGTGTACTTTTATTTGAATTTTATATCAATTTATGACATATAATTACTTCTACTTATTCTGTTTGCTTACCAAAGTATAAAACTGACGTAAATATTATGTCTTAAGGTGAATGAAGCATATTATGCAAAATTTCTGGAAATTCATAATTCAAATTAAAAATTAAAAAAGGAATAATGTGGGCATTTACCTCCCTCAACCAAATCATCAATCTGTAGAGTATGTTTTTAAAACATGAATATTTCCATGCCTTTTTCTCAGCCTTCTGTTCCAAACAGAGATGCTGGACACGAATCCAAACTGTGGTGGTTGCTTTGATCCGGGAAGAGTTTATAGACGCTGCAGAAAGCAAATAGTATCTTCAGCTTGTTTCATCCCTTCCATTTTCTGTTTGGTGCAAAAAGCTTAACTTGTGGAAAGCTGAAAGAATCTACATGAGCTAAGAAGTTGGCTCTTGGTGAAGCAAGGGGCCTGAAAAAGGGATTGAGTTTCTCAGAAACTGGCCGTTTAGGCTGACTCCAACGCTCAAAGTTGCTCCTGTGCCGTGCTGTTGGTAACTAATTATAGCTGCAGCACAAAGCCTTAGTGTCGGTTTGCAAACAGAAGCGTTAATTGCCACATTGGACCTTTGAAATAGCAGATAAACAAATTTATTCCGTAAGATAAAAAGGCCATTAATGTGTTCCTGCTGTGATCGTCTGCTTTATTGCCTTTCTCATTTCCTGAGGCTCTGTAATTAAACCATTAGCTTGCTTACCATGCCGTGAGAGTCGGCTGTGGTGAGAGGAGATAGATGACGACCTATTTCATGATTCACTAATACAATTCATCTTGGCCATGCATGGTATAAAAAATAAAATAACCGGAAAGCTTTTAGTGTTCTTGTGGGTCCTGGAGACACTGGAAACAGTCCTCTTACTTTTTAAATTCTATTTGTTTTCTTGTTCAGCTGAAAACACGGCTTGCTGAGTAACATGGTGCATAAAATCAGTGTTGTCCACTCAGTCTCATTTCTGCATGATCATGTTTGTTTTTTGCAATTTGGCATATGAATTTTTAGGATAAAACTTACCTGTACTATAAGAAGTCTTTTAATTTCTTCAGGAATATCCATTAGCTTCCTTTTAAAAGTAGCTAGGTTTCAGGGATTTGCTTGTCCCTCCGAAGAAGATGCTTGGTGCCACAGACACCTTCAAGTCAGGTCAGTTACTTCAGTTTGAATTCCTGGGTTTCGAACTGCCTCATCATCTTTTATGTCACATTATTGCGTATCTGATCACTTGGCTGAAACTCAGACCACATCAGACAGAACTGATGCTTGTAGCTACCCACTTGGTGCTCAGGATTCCAATTGAAGAGGGTTTCAGTCTGATCGAAATCCATTGAGGTCGTAATCTTATATTTTCTCAACCAGCTCTGCTGGGTTCATTTGTAGACAGACTGAGAACTCTGTTAAACTAGTGATTCTGTAAATAGATGCTGTAGAGTCTGCATAAGAAACAGGAATGGGAATAAACAGACTTCAGGCTTGGACTAGAAGCTGAGTGAAAAGGCTTTTTGACTGGATGGCAGTTGTGAGGGACAGCACGCGGAGTTCCTGGTAGCCAGGAGGTTTTCTCTGACCCCTTTCTGTTGGAATGGAAGGTTTTGGCCAGGCAGCTGCATTCCCAACCGCTGACAGAGCTGCCTTCTTGCACGTTAATCTCCCTTTCCTGATACGCTTCTCAAGATATGCTTTGGAAAAACACACGTCCAAGAAAATAGTTCTCAAAATAGTGAGCTGGACGTGGAACTACGAGGAGCTGAGGAAAGCCTAAGAAAATAATAATAATAAAAAATTACTTTAAAACAAAAAAAGGGCAGAGCGAAACCACTTGTATAAATCATGGAGCCTGAACTTCACGCTTCACAAATGTGGTGGATGAAATTTTAGCTTGAAGCAAGCAGGGTGAAGCTGTAATGTCAAGCTTCTAGTGCCTTTCCAGACAGTACGCCTGCTGCATAGCTAGAGATCTTGTCTTTCACGGGTGGTCAACGTGCCTTTATGCACAGCGAGCTGAGTGGAAAAAATAGCTATTCTTCTCTTTAAAAGTCTGGCTTCTTTGCTTGCTTTTTTGGAAGTGGTGGACATTTCCTAGAGATTTTTAGTTTTTTTTAAAAACAAATAATGGGAAGTGTGTGTTTTCCCATCAAACCTGGTTTTGAATAATACTGAAATTTGTGCTGCTCACTGTTTTCTGTTTCTGATTCAGTAGAATCCTAGAAGGCAATTTAACTCTTGATTCCTTGGAAATAACCAAGTGCAGCTTTGCCTTGGCGGCCAGGAGAAATGTCCCTTTTTGTTTATAAACAACAGTATAAAAATGGAAATGAAAAAGATGGATGAATACTTGCTTATTTCACTGTTGATTCTAAGAGGAGTCAAATCAATTGTGCTATGATATAAACAAGTGAGATCAAACCTCTCTTTTATGATTGCATTTGCACCTTAAAGTAAAAATGCACTGATACGACATTTAGGTAACTAATGTTTGTTTTTAGATTGTGGGTAAAAACATGATTCTTCATCAGCAAAGCTGTAGTCAGGTTCTTGCTTATCTTGATTCCCTTTACAGTTTGCCAGACTGGGAGTTTCCCATTTCCAGTACAATGTTGTAAATGCAATGTACCAGTAAAGGTAGTTTGCTCCTCTCTTTCTCCAGCCATGACTCCTCTCACAAGAGGAGTATGAAGAGTCTAGGTTAATATCATTTGCTTTTGAGATTAAGCAACCGAATATATATTGTCAGGAAAGGTGCAGCAATAAAATTTCTTCATCTATCTGCTTAGACTTGTGTTATACAATACACAGGAATAGGTTCTGTTACATAGGAATGAATGGGTTCTCTTTATTGCTGCTTTTTTATGCTTTTAATGGTTAGATTACTTATCCTTGAATTTATAGGCCAAAATAATTGACGAAAATTATGTTGTTCACCCCCAAAGGTTTTTACAGTGGATTAATGTGGAGATTTGTTTTTATTTGTATGGCTCTTTTGGGTAAGAGCTTCTTGGTACAAGGCACTACTCCTTCCTTACTTTTTGGAGTTTTGATGTTAAGTATTAAATGAGAAATGAGAAGTTGTTGAATTGTAGCAGCCTAGATTACACTGAAAAGAGAGAACCGATTTAAGTTTGGGACAGGGGAGTGGTCTTCTGGGATTTGTTAGTTGTTCACTTTAACATTAGAACTGGTTTAATAGCGCGTGCTGTAGATGTACTGCTGTTTGGTCAAAACCAGGAAAGGGAAACTAAAGCCATATGATTGCTTAGGTTACTGGTTTGTTATGCGTTGATGCCTGTGTTGCTATCCAAAGCCACCAACATTTTTGCCATTTGATCCTGTACTGGTGCAAGGCATATTATTCTTTGGCTTTGCATGTCTGTCAGCTTGCATAAGGCAAGAATGTCAGCACAAGGTGCATCCAAGTGAAATGGAGTTGGCCCCAAGAAATAGCGTAGCAACTGTTGCTATTTGCAATCCAGGCAGTGATCTTTTCTCCACATTGTGATTTTTGGACAACAGCCCTGCTCAGGGACACAGCATCTGGTAGAGGAGTGATTTAATTTTAATGGGGATTCTGTAACCACATTTTCAGAGATTTCAGCACAACCTGAAGTTAAGTTCATGTTTAAAACGTTAAGAAATGTGGCAGTTATGATTTTTATTTATCACAGAAGGAAAGGGAGAAGCCCATGTCTCCTAAAGCACAGCCTAAGTGGAATGAATACGTGAGAAATAAGCATCCTTTGTTTAGGATGAATGGTATCAGGATGTAAATCATCTCCAGGAAGACTGTCACCACCTTTGTATAGCTTCTTTCTTTGTAGATTTTGTTTGCACGTACCATAATTAGTGGATCACTGCCAAAGGTAGATTGCTGTTTAGGTGCAGATGGGTATGTGTAAATGTAAGGTGGTTTGTCTAATTTTGATAGCCTCAAGAATATGCCTTTTCAGAATTCTTACTTACACAGATGGTGTTGAAAACAGCTGCTGGAAGGAATAGATTTAAGTATTTCCAGCACTGCAGTAGTGAAAAGAAGAAAGCAGTAGCTCTTCACTTCTGCAGCAAGAGCTGTGCTTATAAATTATCCTCCTTGGAATACAGAAAATACAGATGTTCTGTATGCCATTAAAATGACAGCTGAATCCGTTGTATATTACTCCCCTCCAGGCAGAGGTTATAGGAAGGCTGTTTTGTTGCTGGGAGAGAAAAAAAAAACCCAAACAAAAAACAACCCCACACAAAGAAATCAAACCAAACAACCTAAAAGGTATCTGGAAAATCTTTCATTAATTGCAGGGAATGTGCATGTGTGGATCAAATATGGAAAGAATTAGAGGACCTGAGAAAAGGAAAAGGGTATAAAATTTCCAGATGTACTGACATGAAGTGAGAATGTGGCATTTTTTGGTTGTTTTTTTCTTTTTTCCCCCAAAGCATGGTTGCTTTATTTCTGGTATTTGTAAAGTGCTGACTGACTTAGCTTACCTGAAGATTCTTATATATGAATTCCTTGGAAAGCAAATTAAGTCAAGGATTGCAAGAACTGAAAAGGCAATTAGAGATCGGCTTTTTGAATGGGACTTATAAAGGCCATAACAGGAACTGTACACAAGCAATTTTTTAATTCTAACTCTTTGGGGGTGTGTGTATGTATGAAATTCATCATAAGGTCATATATTATATGGAAGTTCAAAGGACAACAAGTGCACAGGTTGGTTGGAGGTCACTGTGGGATTCAGCAGCTATATACAGTAAAAACACTTATCAGTAATTTGGTTGGTTCAATTAACACCAGTCCTATTAAGAATCTGTCTGTAGGCTTTGTGTGCCTAAAAGAACATGGAAATAAACTATGTGGATAATCCCTGAAATATCTGTAGATCCCAGCTTTTTTCATATCTTCTTCAATACCCTGAAAATTCTGAGCTGCTTAAAGCGAATCCTTCTGCAGTGAGCCCTTGTACTTTGTAATGCATATTTTGAAATAGGCTTGAGTCGTGCTGCTGTGAAATCACCAAGGATTCTTGAACTCTATGTTTTGGGTTTTCCTTCTTGCCAATGCCCCTCAGCTCCTAAAAGCCTGTCCCATTCTAAAAGCCAAGGGACCCGGATGACCTACTTCTGGCTTTCTGTCCCACAGAATTTTCTTTAGCAGCAGCATTCCTTCTAGGAATTTTTTTCCTTGACTTATTTCAAATGAGGTCTACAGAAATACTGTGTTAGGAAGCTGTGAGTCTATTACTTCAATCTTACTACTCGTGTGCAGTCTGACAACTCTGTGGATACTCAGGTTCATGGATTGAGTGTCAGCAAGCTCATTAATTATGCTCCTAAATATATGATAGCTAAGAGTTTGAATTTTATTTCCTGTAGGTATTATCAACCCAAAGAATCCTAAGGAAGCACCAAAGTCCTTCAGCTTTGACTACTCTTATTGGTCCCACACATCGGTAAGTTCTTTGATTCCTTAAAATACTCTCCAGCAATGTTCTGTTCTAAATATTCTAAGGATGCTCTTAGAACATTTTTGCTCTTAGACAAGTGAAAGCTGCTGAAGGACAGATGTGTCTGGGTTCCTGTTGTGGTTTGGGCCAGTGAAATGAATGACAGATGCTCTCCCCAACCTCTTCCTTCAGGCAGAGAAGGATGAGAGAGAAGAACACTTAAGAGTTTAAAAGAAACTAAACTACTTTAATGAAAATATTAATACTAAAATCTAATAAGAAAATAATGAAATATATTTCCTTGGATTAAATAAGTTCCCTTGGCATATCTGGAAAAGACACAGTAGTGATCCATGTGTCCGATAGCTGCAAAAGCAATAAACTCTCATCTGGCTGCTCTGCCCCACCCTCCTGTGAATTGGTGTTGAGCTCTCGCTGACTTCCAGTAATTGTTCCACAGCAGAACTGTGTTGTTCTGCCATCTACCCCTCCCCTGCCTTATTTTCTCAAAAGATAGAGAAAAAAAAAAAAGGATAATGCATTTCTCTGAGGTTAATTTTA
This sequence comes from Gallinago jamesoni, assembly GCA_025769975.1. Lineage (NCBI taxonomy): Eukaryota > Metazoa > Chordata > Aves > Charadriiformes > Scolopacidae > Gallinago > Gallinago jamesoni. The sequence continues at coordinate 4,385,219 of JAOQGH010000008.1, read as the reverse complement.
GTAACTTGGATGGTGCAAATAAGACAATATTTCTGAGCAAATCTGTGACCAACAAGATTGTTTTGATGGTTTTTGTAGCTAATAGTCCTTTACTCATTTGTACTGGCTCTTTGAACTCTACTTTTGATTTTTCTCCCCTTGCTTCTCTCCTCCCAAATACACTGAATCTCGTTTGGGAGTGATCCTGTATGAAACTTTTCTGGTAGTGAAACGAAGTTCACAACACAGAATTGGCTGGTTTCTTCGTGGAGGCTGTTCCCTCAGCAGCAATGCAGTGACCCTGCAAAGGGCTGTCATTGCCGTTCTTCTCCTCTTCACCAGCTGGTGCTGCCTGGGGAAAAAGCTGTGTGGGGAAAAAAAAAATTAAAAAATGCTATGTTTGCTTCTTCCAAAGGGATTGCTCCAGAAAATAAAGTAGAAAAACCCGCCCTGCTGCTTTTTGAAATGTTACTTGAATGCTAGGGTAAGACTCTATTTATTCTGTCTTCATGTCTTTTCAGCCTGAAGATCCCTGCTTTGCATCTCAGAGCCGTGTGTACAATGATATTGGGAAGGAGATGTTGCTGCATGCCTTTGAGGGCTACAATGTATGCATTTTTGCCTATGGACAAACTGGAGCTGGGAAATCCTACACCATGATGGGAAAGCAGGAAGAGAGCCAAGCAGGCATAATCCCCCAGGTAAAGCAGAACCCAGAAAAGGAATTTCGTTTTTATAGCATATTCAGACACACACTTGTTGATATGCTTATTTTAAATGGAATAACAGTTAACAGAGAATCACAGCTTACTTCTGAACTGAGAGAAATCCACTTGGGGAAAAGCCACATTATTTTCCCTCTTCTACCCTTTTTTTTAATTGTACTATACACTCTGCATATTTTTTTCCTACATCCAATTTCTCTACTTCCCCAACAAGCTAGTAAATCAAAATGTCTTGTTTTCTTCTCTGACTTTAGTGCTAGGATAGCACTTAACTTGATTCAGCAGGAGAATTCAAAAGGTGGTATTACCGATGAACATGCCAGGAACTTTTGTGGAAACAAGTTTCCCAAACCTATAAACTGAATAATATATCTTGGTAAAAAGTTAAGCATATCAAAGTATTGGGAAAAAATATTTAGAGTAACTAAGCACAGCCCAATGCTATTTTCCCCCTGAAATTTGTTTTTGACACTTGCCATGAAATCTAAAGAAGTTGAGATCCCCCACAAGCAATTTTGGCCGGCAACAATTTATGCCGTCACCGTGAATTTAGCGTTCTATAGCTGTTGGTTGTATGGCACTTGCTCTAAGTCCAAGCCTTCCCTACTGTGTAGGTGCTGAGAGTGGTCCAAGTTTCTTGGAAGACAGTGTATTCCTCCATTCCCAAAATAGAAATCTGAGGTTGGGTTTCAGTTTTAATAAATAAATATGTGGAACAGCTTGAGCCGTCACTCTGCTGCTGGTTTGCAGTAGACCTTGGCCCCGTGCCACAGGTGTGAAAGAGACAACATAGAGCATTGTTCTCTGTTAATATTGTGGGCATGTGTGCTGAAATGGGTTGCAAATGTTCTGGTGATTTGCTTAAAAAAATGTTGAAAGAGCTAATGTGATGAAGGACAGAATTGTTATATTTAAATATTTTGTTTTTAAGAGATTAATGTAAATTGACAGTGGAACAGGTGAAATGAGCTGAAAATCCATGACAGCACTTTAATGCTCGAGGGAGTGCAGAGGAGGACAATGAAGCTGGTGAAGGGCCTGGAGAATAAATCTTATGAAGAACGATTGACGGAGCTGGGACTGTTTAGTTTGAGGAAGAGGAGGCTGAGGAGAGACCTCATAATTCTCTACAACTACTTGAAAAGATACTGTAGAGAGGTTGGTGCTGGTCTCTTCTCACAGGTAACTAGGGATCAAACAAGAGGGAATAGCTTCAAGCTGCAACGGGGTAGGTTTAGACTGGACATTAGGAAAAAATTCTTCACAGAAAGAGTGGTCAGACACTGGAATAGGCTGCCCAGGGAGGTGGCTGAGTCACCATCCCTGAATGTGTTTAAGGGTCCTTTAGATGTGGTGTTGAGGGATATGGTGTAGGGGAGAACTTTGTAGAGTGGGGTTGATGGACGGACTCAGTGATCCCAAGGGTCTTTTCTAACCTGAATGATTCTATCATTCTATGCTAAATTTTTTTTTTTTTGTTGTAATCTTGATATTCCTATTTGTTTTTCTGAAACATCAAATATATATAAATTAAACTTTGTTCTAAAAAAACCCAACTTAATAATACAGCTGTAGATTTAATAACACTCCTTTTATCTACTGCCATTTTAAAAGAAAATCATTTCTCTCCAATTTCCCTGGGAGGCCTTCTCATAAAGGTACAAAATGAATTATGTGTTCAGGGAGACCTTGTTGAATGTTCTCTTTCTTGTCACATACACAGAAGGGAACAGCACAACCAGGTTCCAAGTAATGTAGGTTGTTGACGTTAAATTCTCACTTGTTGGCAAAATTCCCTGTCTGCCGGTGCCTAGTGTGAAACTTTGGTACTTTAACCATGTGTTGACTGAATGCTTCAGAGTGCATACTTCAAAATTGCCTGTATTCTTCATAATCTATTTATTTTCTGTACAGTTGCATGTAGATATCTGTTCCAGAAACCTCTTTTTTACTCCTGTTACTCTCTCTACCCATAGTTTTTTTATCTCCAAATACATATCCGTGGCTTACCCACTGTTCATTTCTTCTTCCTTTATTATTTTAATTTTAGACCTCTCATTTCAGTTATTTCTAGGCAAGCACCCTTGAAGCAGTAGACTGCTCATAGTTTAAGTATCCTTTGTGTGAAAATACTGCTAACAAACTTTGAAATAATTTCTGCCTGTTGATTGAAACCTGAGTCCTGGAACTTAAGCACACTGAATAGAGAGACTATTGTTTTTGTCAGACTAGGAGAGGATTAAGGATTTTAATAATTCCTTTCTAAAATTACTTCCAATTTCAGTTATTATAGGCTTTTTCTAATTTCATAGTACAAAATAATAATATTGGTTAAACCTAGAACAGTTGCTGGGATACTATATAAGATAAGGGTGAGTGATATTGATGTGAAATTGAGATAAAGTATCTTCCCAGTGAGGCTGCTTGTGATCAATGTAGTAGGTTCTTTTTCTTCCCTTGCCCTTACTCTGAAGCCAGTTTTATGACATGCCATAGTAGTTCCTTGTTACTACTTGGTGAAGATTAATTTCTGACTTGGGTTTAATCTCTTTCCAGCTCTGTGAAGAACTGTTTGAGAAAATCAATGACAACAGCAATGAAGAAATGTCATATTCTGTGGAGGTGAGTATGATGAGGGATCAAAGAATATCTGTGCTGGATATCAGACTGAGCTTAGATGCTGTAATCAATAAGTAATTGATGTGGCACCTAGATGCAGGTTTTTTCATTTAATTGTTTTTAAACTTTTTGTCTTTTCTGTTTCATGTTTGAGGCAAATGTAAATAAAACCTTTCTGGGACTTCTTTTTTCCCCACCAGAAAATTAATATACCTTTACTTGTGTAGCAATTCTGAAAGAAATGATGGGCTGAGAAACCTAAAGATGCATTTACAGACTTTTTTTTTTGACTAGTGCATTGAAGTTTCTGGTCAATTATTGTAATCATAATTTATACCCTACAGGACCTGTTTAGAGTAGCTTAGTCATGCAGTCTTACTTGATATCTGTTACAAGGTTTGGCTTACATAAAAAATTATTCAAGCCATGCATACATTAGGAATTTGTCAGTACTTAGGTTTTCTGAATTATTATCCTTACTTAGATTGGTTTGTGGTTAGAAAGTGGTTTTCATATGCTGTCATACTACACCCTTTCTTTTTCAGTATTGTCTCCCTGCCCTGCTCTAAAATAAAATACAAGCAGAAGCTTCATAGGAACAGTTTTTTCTCTCTTATACCGTCCGAAAAGAATGAAAATTTCACAAATAAGCAGGGGAGGGAGACAGACAGAAATAGTGATGGATATAGAATCTGTTCGATGTAGAATTCATTTTTCTGGATTGTACTTATGCAAAAAGAGATCTTCAATCTCTAAATTTGTAAAACTGCTCCCTGTATCTAAACTTTCCACAGAAAGAAAGTGAATAACTTACTGTCTCTTTTAATATTTAATACCTTGACTGCTGCTGCAGCTGCTAAGTACCTGTTGGACTGGGATTAGCCTAGTGCCATAAGAAACATAAAAATTAAAGAATGCATTTAAAAATAATCTTAGCTTTGTAATTTATTTCAGAGGGCACAGGTTTAAGATGACTGTAGTTTGAATAATTGTACTGCTGACTTGGGAATATAGCAGGATGTGGGTACAGCTGAGAATCAAAAGTTGCTTCTGGATACAAAGAAATTAATTGTTTACCATTCTTAAGTTTGCTTTTGAAGTCTGTGAGAGAGATTTCTTGTAAGCAGGCTCCTTTTACCGTCTGTCTTGTTTGCCTCTTTAGAAAGCTAGTTTTGCTGCTGTGTCATATTAAAGTTGTTAAGATGATTATGAACTCAAGCATATAATTTTTAACTAAAACACCTATGTTTTTTGGAATGGTGGGGGATCTATACATGGGTGCAAGGCCTGCAGCTTGTGTTGGAGTCTGATGCGTGAGACAAGTGACTCTTCTTGCCTTCTGCCGTTGTCTCAAGCTGTTACATGAGCTGAGACACCCACCTACAGCTTTCCCGTAGTGGACTGGGGGAGTTACTGCCTGTGGCACCCTGAAATGCTGTAGAGCTGCTTGCAGAGGAAGCCTTAAGCACTAAATTGTCTGTGCAAATTCCTGTTTTCAGGTGAGTTACATGGAGATTTACTGTGAGAGAGTCAGAGACTTGTTGAACCCGAAGAACAAAGGGAATTTGCGGGTTCGAGAACATCCTCTGCTTGGACCATATGTGGAAGATCTGTCCAAGTTAGCAGTCACGTCTTACACAGACATTGCAGACCTCATGGATGCTGGGAACAAAGCCAGGTAAGCGATGGGAGCTCGTTACATGTTTTTCTCTCTGTAGGGATATATGGCATATAGCAGCAAATCTAAAATATCTTCTGTGATGCATTAGCACTTTTTAAAAAAACCTCATGTCTCATGAGGATTATTGCTAAAATATACACTGATGAATGCTATTAAAAGGCTGAAATTGATTTGTGTGGTGAAATAGTGCTGCAAAATGCTGCATAGTTATTTAAACCTGGTAAAGCCTTGAGATAAGGTAAGTAAATAATTATACTGGCTTTTAGTTCTGCCTGCCTTGTGTCCTTGTGTGCTTTATCACTATATAGGTATAAATAAACATGTGAACAGAGTCTCCTCTGTCATTCATTCAAGTGGTCAGGACTGAAGTTGGCTCCCAGCTTTAGGTTCTGGTTCATTAGTAGTTGTTTTCGTGTCAGCTGCAGGCTCCGTTTAACAGTGTGTGGGAAAGACTGACATAAATGCCGCTCGTGTTATCTTGGGTGTTTGAGTGTAAGGTAGATTACTGAGTACACTGATTGAGGAGGCTCTATTTAAACTGTGATGAAGAGGGGAGTAATTCAGGAGTGGAAAATCAAAGGGTTTGTTAATGGTATTCGGTGTGGCTTGGTCTCGGTTACAAGGCATCACATCAACTCTGTGGCCTCTTGGTCTCATTCCTCTACAGCTGCGTTCAGCCCTGCGGGTGGTTGTACTCGCAGCTCAGAGGCTACTGTTTTTTGAACACGTCTGTATCTGTTCATGTTACAGGACTGTGGCAGCTACCAACATGAATGAAACCAGCAGCCGCTCCCATGCTGTGTTTACAATTGTCTTTACTCAAAAAAAACACGACACAGAAACTAATCTTTCCACTGAGAAGGTATGTTACAGATAAGTGGCTTTCTGACTGTTTGTCAACGATCTTCCCTGCAGTGACTTAACTCTTATTGGCAGTATTATGAGAAAATGACAATGATTTTTATATTTTTTTTCCCTGGTATTTTTTTTAAGGGTGAACTTGCTGTATTTCATGACAGATCACTTTTATTTCTTACGGGATTTTGTTTGAGAGCATCATCTCAGACACTTCTTATCCGTGAAGCAACAGTGTCAAGCTAATTGCTTGTGAAAGCTTTGAATGTTGTTTTAAGCACATTCCAGTGCTTTTTTTAGACAGTAGGGTTTTCATGCCATAGAATTCATTGAAGCTTTGTTCTTACTCTAGTTCACCTGAACTAATTCTCATTGTTAATTTGCGTTCTCTCTTCAGGTCAGCAAGATTAGCCTTGTGGATCTAGCTGGGAGTGAGCGAGCTGATTCAACTGGTGCCAAAGGAACCCGACTAAAGGTATTGGGCCGTTGATGTGTGGGAAAAGAAAGGGAAGTGAGTGCACAAGCATCATGGGATGTCTTTGCTTGACAAATAATAAGGAAAAGAAAGGATTGCTCTGATATGTATGGAAAAAATAGTTGCAAAACTGAAATTTTTCCCCTATCCCCCAAGTCTACAGAGGTTCGTGGTTGAACAATTTTAATTACTATATCTTGCTGGATTCTGTTTTCTCAGGAAGGAGCAAATATAAACAAGTCTCTCACAACTCTGGGCAAAGTGATTTCAGCGTTGGCTGAAGTGGTAAGTACAGCATTTACTTACCTACAACAACCGTTCCATAGTTGGTAAAACTGAGGCAGTAAAAGCCATGGAGTAGAGCGAATCATTCACTGTTCATGGCCTGGCATTCTCTGCCAAATTCCCTGTGTATATTTTGGTAAATAAATGATGTTGATGGTGTTCTGTGAATGTCATACAGGCTGGTAGAAAGTTTATTTGTCAATAGATCAAAGCATTAGCTTATTTAGTGGAGAAGAGCCCTTGCAGAAGCAGCCTGTGTTTGTGTAGAAGACATGTTTGTGTAGCAAGCGTTTAGTTCTGCAGAGCAGTACTTTTATTTTTATTTGAAAGAATAATTTTAAAAAACTAACTGCAGCTTTGTTCTTAAAAATGTAAGAAATACCAGTGTAATAATTTGATTATCACTGTCTTTTTTTCCAATGGCAAGACTTATGTTGAGTTGAGTCAGCGTATGTTGATCCAAACATAATGTTGTAGGTTTAGAAAAGGACTTTGTCTTTTACCTTTATACTCAACTACTTTTTTTTTTTAATAAATAACAAAAACACAAGTAAATTATTGTTGTTCCTTTAAAAAATGAGTTCTCAACAGCCTGGACAGGTTAAATGCACTTAAGTGCTTTTTAGATTATTTTTTTTTTTAAATGATAACTATTCTCATTCTCTGGCCTTCTCAAAGAACGAAAATACTATCCATGCTAACATGGAAATTATATATAAAGCTCTGTTAAAAAGCTTATCTTGTGTCTTCTTCCTCTTTCTTTAATGCTTTCAACTTAGGATAACTGCACCAGCAAGGTAGGATGGTCTGAGTAGATGTGGAAGTTGTATTTTTTGCCTGAGTGTAAGATCAAAAAGCAGGGATCTTTTAACAAACTCAGTAATTATTTGTACAACTGAAGATTAGATAGCATATGGATATGCTGTCATGGTTCTTTTAATAGTTATACTATGATTTTTATGTCTTAAGAATTAGTTTTTCATTCGGTGTCTATTTTTCAATATTGTGTTCTTTCTTTGTAGAGTAAAAAAAAGAAGAAGACAGACTTTATACCATACAGGGATTCTGTACTAACATGGCTTCTTCGAGAAAATCTAGGTATGGCCTCCAGATTGATTCTTGCTGATTTTTCTGATGGCTTTTAACTCACTTAAGTTTGTATCAAGTATGAGGTTAAATATTTTTAATAGTCAAATCTGAGTCATACGGTTCCACCTTTTGTTTAAGTTACAATTCTTTTTCCTATGATTTTTTCTATGTTCATTAGTAATGTAGAATACAGTTGAATTCTATAATATATTGAATATGCTGATATTTAGTAGGTGACTAGTGTCTAGATTGTGCACTGTAGTTTCATCTGAAATCTTGCCTGTTTTGTTATAGGTGGTAACTCCAGAACTGCGATGGTTGCTGCTTTGAGTCCAGCAGACATAAACTACGATGAAACTTTGAGCACTTTAAGGTACTTTCTTTTTATCTGAGATGGATATGGGTAGCTGTTAGCTCTAATGGCCACTTTCATACTGTTGGGTTGTTACGCTTTGAGGAAAATCTGTGGGGAAGAAGACTCTATACTGGCAAGAATTTAACTACCCTGAAAGAGGGAAAATGATGTCTTATATGTGAATAGGGAGCTCGGGATTTACTGCCTACTTTTAATTTGAAAGAACAAACTCAACTTCTTGTGTTCATATTTTCTTTTCCTATGAGGTCCCTACAACTGAACATATTAGTCACACTGAGACTTCAATGCACTGAATAAAGTAAAATATATGTTGTGTGCTGTACATATCGTTAATCAATCTTGAATAGGACTTGTCTTTTTTGCAGAAATATCTTGTATTAAATATGAATTCAAATGCATGGTCTGACATACAGCTGCAAGCTAATTGTCTCTTGTATTGCTGCATTCCTATGTTGCACATAAGCACTTACGGGTTCATTGTCAGGTTTCGTTGTTTTGGTCTGGTTGCAGATATGCTGATCGCGCAAAACAGATTAAATGCAATGCTGTTATCAATGAAGATCCCAATGCCAAGCTGGTGCGTGAACTGAAGGAGGAGGTGACAAGGCTTAAGGATCTCCTGCGTGCCCAAGGGCTGGGAGATATTATTGACAGTAAGTGAATTAAAGAGATCTTAACATCTTCAGGTTGGCCACTCTTGCAGAGGAGGGAAAGCTGGGCCTGTGAGAGAAAGGGGTTTCAAACGTGGAAGTTAAATGTAGGTGCTGATATTATTTTTGATCGTGGTTTTAGAAGTGATAACCTTTTCTGTCTTTAAGCAACCCATCCTAGGATTGTCTGTAGTGTTGACAGGCCACCTTCAAACTCTCAAGGAAGAACATGGAAGTTGAGTTTCCTGTTACAGTAGAAGTGATTTTGTGTAATAGAACTTACATTCAGGAGTTGCCCTGGTGAGTTATGGAGGACTCTTAGTCTGGCTGCCAATAAAAGGAGGAGAGTTGAGGTACAGAAACTTAATTTCATACTGAGAAAGAAAGCATCTTTTCTTCTTCCTTAAAGGGTTAAGGTGATTAGTTGATACCTGGCTTCAATGCCATCCTTGCTGAGAAAAGACAATGCCCTGAGTGACAAACCATTTGTCATCTCAAAATAACAAGCTATGAAACAGCTGATTGTGAATAAATAATGAATTCTTTTGGGGCGAGATTTTGAGTTAGGTTGGCAGAGCAGTATTGGACTAATTTGCTTTGCCAACAATCTCTTAAAGCACCAGAACACACTTGTGCCTGAATTATTTCCTTATCCTCATTCCAAGCAAGGCAAATAAACTACTCTTCTAGCTGCTACGTTCTTCTGTAATATGAACAGTGATTTAATTCCTAGTGGTGGAGATGCCCATAAAAACACAGAGTGTATTCTAGTGGATTAAAAGATTCTTTGACCTAAAAAAATTAAAAAGTAAACGTTGCACCAGCTTCTGGTTTGTCAGAGCTTATTTGCCTGTGAAGCAGAAGTCCTGGCTTAGTCACAGACTGCTTTCAAAGATATGTATCATGTATTTATCTTTTTGTTTGCTTGTTTTAAGAGAATGGGGCCAGAAGACTATGAAATGCAGGTGTTTTCATGCTTGGTACAGTCTGTGTTTTTTGGTTCTAAATCAAAACTGAAAAAAACATGTTACTGAAAATTGTGTTTTGTTTCTTTAAACATCAAGTAGTATTCTTTTCCCTTCCTGTGTCACTGGTGAACCTTCAATTTTGATCCTTCTTGTATTTTCCCTCCTGCTTCCTTTCAGTTGATCCAATGGGAGATGAATACTCTGGAAGTGGAGGCAAATGTGTGTATTGTGTGGTTCTCTTTTTAACCTGCTTTCTCTGGGTCAGCTTTTAACTGAGCTTTGCATGCCAGCATTTCTCACAGGGAAATCCCAGACAGAACACTCACTGGGGAATGCAGTGCAGTTTGATGGAAACCAGCTTAACTAGCGCTTCTTAGATTGAGTCCACAGTCAACAAAAAAATGCCAAGTTTAAAATGTAACATCTGTTCATTGCATTTTTTCTGGCAGAATATAGACGGGAAAGTAGTAATTCTTAAGTCTGTTTCACAACAGCCAGCAGTTTAGATTCAAAACAGAAATCCTTTTTCTCTAGTCTTTCTCAAGTTATTCAGTTGGAACAGCTTCTGCTCAACTACCTTCCTCACCTCTTAACATCTCTTCCACCTAGAAGTATTTGTTTTAAATGCGTCAGTTGTTTAACTCAAGATGAAATGTTATCAGATCCTCTGGGAGACTTAGATTTATTTATTTTGTATAGTGTCTTTTAAAAAAACAAAAACCAAACTTGGATATCTTGTACTGACGAAGGTCTCTTATTTGAGCTCAAATACTTGGTTAATAGGGATAAAAACAGTCAGCAAATAGCATTTTATTTCTTTTCTACTGTTTGCTTCCATGAAAAGGAAATACCTAGCCCATTGCAAGAGAAGAGTATTCTATGTAAATTTTGGGTTGGTAGACTTTTCAGTCAGTCGTCTTCACCCCCACTCAAACAATATCAGCTGGAATAGGTCTGTCTGAAATTTCCTAAGACTAAAGCTACTGGTGGTGTAAAGACTCATCCTGGCCTTGTCTGACGTTCTGATGCTGCTTCCAGCGCGTGCATATGTCATCCGTGTGAAAGCTGCAGGCTCCAGGAGAAGCGTGCATGATGTCGAGGGGTTTGGTTCTCTGTGGTTACGGCGATTCCAACAGCTATTGCAAGCGCCACTTCCTTTATCTTCAGGAATGCATGCGTCTCTGGCCTTTCGGGACTTCATCCTCCCTGCTCTGTCATGCCTGCTTTCCTCATCCCGACGGCATTCCCTTGCCTTAACCTGCTTTTCTTCTATTAAAACTCCCACCCCTGCTTCCCTGGATTTGCAGATGGTGGTTTTCAAACTGACTTGATGCAATCATCGGTTTCCTGAGGCTGAAACAGCAGGTTCAGTGTGGAGTGAAGTAGGGCAGAAGGCTGACAATAGCGGAATTGTTCAGGGGGAGAGTAGAGAAGATGTAGGAGGACATGGAAATTTATGCAATGTCTGGGCGAGGATTTCACTTTTGTAAGCGTGAAGCCCTTGTTTATAACTTAGGAGGTCTAATTTGACCTGTTTATTTCTGAAGGATACTTATTTTAAAGTATTAAAAAAAAAATCATCTAAAAACTATCAAAATTATGAAAACTGAGCTATTTAATCGTCTGATATTCCATGGGGATTTTTTGTGTGATTATTTTGAGGATACAGTTTACAGACATGTCTGAGAAGCTAAGTTAGCTTAAAATAAATTGCCGTTGGATACTCATTCTTAAATCATTCATGCACCTTTTCCTTGTTTTCTGTCTTTCAAAGAGGCATCTTTCAGGCCTTTAGATTCTAAGGCTACAAAAGCTGCCTCTTTAAATTTTGGTTAATTTTTGGACTTTCCTCATCTAAACTAAGACCAAAAAGCTTTAAAGCTTCTTCTTAAGTATGAGAACCTTATCAGATATATCACTGAGCAGGTATCTTAGATTTCAATTCAGATAAGGAGGGTCAAGAAGTAACAGAATGATGTTGGGAACTTGTGTTCTCTCCTGCCTGTCACCGCCTGACAGGAGATTTACATACTCTCCCATGAGAATTTAAGGAGAGGTAGTTCTTTGTCTTCATGGTCGGAGTGGTTTAGCAGCAGAACCACTTAAAGATTTACTTAATTGTTATTTTAGATTAAAAGCGTCTGGAAGAGAACGTTTTGCCAAGTTTGAGGGGTTGATGTCTATTCAGACTTCAGCCCAAAATGTTACTAAATTCATGAGGAACTGAATCTGCTCCTGGTCTGAGCCCCGTGGTGCTCAGTTTAGTGTTCAGTTAGGAATAGGGTGGTTTATTTTTTGGGAAGTGTGTAATTTATTTTTTCAAGCTTTTTGGATCAAAATGGTTTATGATGCAGTCCTTACTAAAAATCCTCAGGGTCCGAACTGAGTTAATGTTATGTTATGGATACTAAAATTTGTTTCAGAACTACCATCTAAAAATTACAAAACTTGTCTTGTTGCTGCTTAAATGCTTTCCTCTTACACTGGTGTTTCCTTCCTTTCCTTTTTCCTCTTCCTTCCCTCTTCCTATTTTCCTATTTCCCGTCTTTCTGCCTTCCCTCTGTCTGTGTGTCTCTCTCCCAGATTTGAAAGATTTTCAGAACAATAAGCATAGATACTTGCTAGCCTCCGAGAATCAACGTCCTGGCAATTTTTCCACAGCCTCCATGGGGTCCCTCACGGCATCTCCGTCCTCCTGCTCTCTCAGTAGTCAGGTGGGCTTAAACTCTGTGTCCAGTATACAGGAAAGAATCATGTCAACACCTGGAGGAGAAGAGGCAATTGAACGTCTAAAGGTAGGTATCGCTGTAGATCAAGGAGGCTTTTATTCTGGTCTTCCCCAAAGCTAAATAGTAATAAACCCAGGAGAACTTTTCCTTCATAATTATATCAGGTGTGCTGCTGTTTCCATAGGAACTTGTCTGAAACCCACTTGCACCTTAAAAAGTAAACTATGGGCTAGAAACTGGGTTCGTGCACAGCCTTTCCTGTAAGGATTACTTAGGTTTAATAGTAGCCTGGAGCTACAACTGAATTATAAATTAAAATCTCAGTTCTTGTTTACAGGTCCTCTGGTGCAGTGGTAATTATGGAAAATTTGGTCATAAGTATAGACTTCAGGAGGCCTGGTCAGTGCTAGTTTGGACAAAGTCTGACTAGCAAATGCACTCAGCTTTCAGAAAACCAAATTACCCTAAAGTTGAAAAAAGGAGGAAGAATAATCCTGCCACTGTTGTGTTCGCCCAGCCCCCACAGATTAAAATGTGAAGCACACAGAAAAGCATGCCTTGTCCAGACAATAGCGGCCTTGTCCCAATTCTGCATAGAATTGAACCGCATCAAAAGTGCATTACACTAAAGTATTTCTTAATTTTTATGAAAGCCCTCCCCAATCTCCATGGGTGGATGAGTGGGGAGAGCTGGCTGTGTTGAATCTATGCTTCATTCTCATGTCTTGTCCATGAGACGCTGCCACAGGGACTGGAATGGGTTGGAAAACACACTGCATATCCCTTTCCTATTGGAAACCTGCTGTTGCCATGGAAACAACAGTGTGGTCTCTGCAGTTCCTTGGCATCCAGTTACTGAATGATGTCTGTAAATCAGATTTAAAAAAAAATAAGATAAAATTAGGTGGTTCAAATTTAAGTCTGACTGTGGTTAGATATGAAGTCGTCTTTTCTTCTCAGCTTGCCTTCAGGGCTATTTACCCTTTTAAAAATTAAGGAAGATGACTTAGAGTTTTGAAGTGCTGAGGGTACTTTTTACATACAAAATTAATTTGAGGTCTAGAACAGAGCACAAACTTTAATTGCTTTGTATATTATGTAATGAGCTTTGAGAAGAATTGTAAAACAGCTTCTGGGATTTTCACACAGGAATCTGAGAAGATCATTGCAGAGCTGAATGAAACATGGGAAGAGAAGCTGAGGAAAACTGAGGCCATTAGGATGGAAAGGTCAGGAATCGGAAGTGCTGTAGATGTGGATGGTATCTAAAAAATGGTGAAGTGGGGAAAACAGAGAATGTTACTCTATTCAAAAGCAATGGAACAGCAGAATTAGTGCTCAGTGATAATTCTGCTGATCTTTGTGTTATATACAGCAGTAGGGGCAATGCTGAGAGAAAGCCATATTTTTTCTGATGTTTCCTACAGTTAAAGCCTTTACCATCATAATTCAGGTTATGTCCTACGCTGTGACATTGGCTTTGCTGTGAGGCAGCGGGGAGTCCTGGTCTCTTTCTTCCCCCTTCCACCTTTCTCTTCCATTCCAAAAATTCTAGCCCTAAAGTTAAGGAGAAAAGATGAAGTTCTTAGCATCGGAGTATCTAAAATTATGAAACAGCCCCAGCTTTTCTAACTTTAGTTGGAATTGTGTTTTAGAACCACAAGACAGATGCTTAATAATTGTCAGAAATTTGGGTGCAACCAAACAGGACATTACTTATTAAAGTATTAAAAGCTTAAAAAATACGTAAGGAGAATATCTTTGCCTGGAAACAGTGTGACTGAGCAGTCTGTAAAATTGTGAGAGGTATATGAAGACAGTGGATGGAGATGGATTATCCACTGACAGAGCTGAAGGACTCTCTGGGTAACAAGCGGTTTGAAACAAGTAGGAAGTTCTCACAGTACGTGAGCGAACTGTGGAAGTCTTTACTGCATGATATTGATGATGGTAGGAGATGAATTGTAAAAAATAAATAGACAAAACCTCAAAAAACAACAACAAAACCAGTTCGAGTAGCTGTTCAAAAGAAATACCACCATTAATTCTGGAAATTTGTTGGGGAGAAATGGCGAGACTGTGAGAATACTTTGCGGAAAATATCACAGTGTTTGCCATGTTCTTATTCTTCTGTGTTGACGTCACTGTTGTGCTTTGTCAAAGCCAAGAATACTGTGTTACATGAACAGTTTGACCCAATACAGTCCTTTTTATGTCTTAAGAGGGAGAGAGTACTTTCTATATTAGATCAGGAAGAGCCAGTTAAGTCTTTGTAAATTTATGAGTATTGGTAGCTCCTTTTACCTAAATTAAATACTTAAATTTAGAACAGCCTTTAACTTTCTTTAAAGAAGTAATGAATGCGATGTCCTAAAATGTCCTTATCTTATGATACGTTATAGCATTAAATACTGTTAAATCTCAGTAAAATTTTTGCTGTTGCCATTGTGCAGCCCTATAAACTCCAGGACTAAAGTTTAGAAAGTTGTCCTATTGATTTACCAGGTGGTGACAGTCCTGGGTGGCTGGTCAGCGGATAGGCTGGTTGAAAGTCTTGAAAGTATTTCATTGCATGGCTTTCATTTGACTTTATTTTGAAGAAGAAGCCTAAAATGTAGTAAATATCTTGCTTTTTCTCTCTCAGGGAGGCGTTGTTGGCCGAAATGGGAGTTGCCATTCGGGAAGATGGAGGAACACTGGGAGTCTTCTCACCTAAAAAGGTAGAGTAATTGATAACTACTGCATCATGGCTCCAAAAGGCTGTTCAAGGTGGCAAGAGAGGGTGATGAGGGAAGTATCAGTCACACAAGGGCTTGTATTTGTGTAAGATACAGAAGAACACAAGTGAGGGCAGGATCCTTTAGTACATCTCTTTTATATCTCTTTGGAAATAGCTTTAGTGTTAGAATCTGTCAAAACACTCTACGTTTAAGGATTATTTTGCCCCTAATAATGAAGTTGGACGTTGCTCTTCATGCAAGTGATGCAACATTGTACTTAATGTTTTTAGGGAGCTGCAGAAAGAAGTCTCCTGTGGTAGTGTAAGTAGGGAAGCATGTGCTAGCCTAATACGATGATGAAATAGGAACTGTGTGAAAAGTTCATGGGAAGACTTCTGATATAAAAAAAAAAATGGTTGAACTTTTTTGTACCTTCCTTTAGAAAAACTTGTGCTGCAAATAAAAGTGTATGGGGCTCCTTAAGTATCTGTTGATTCAGTAGCGTCTCAGAAATGCTGCCTTTTAGATTGTTGTTGCCATATTTTAGTCTGAAACTTGCACGTGGAAGTGTGTAAAAAATTTGATCTAAGTTTAAACGTATCTAGAGACATTGCCCAGAAATATAGCACAGCAGAATTGGTTAAAATGTTTAGTCCTTTGCCTAAAGTAGTGTTAGACTGTTATGTTTGAAGTAGGCAGAACTCTGGTTTGCTTTTGGTATCTACTCCAGAAGTGCCCAAGGTTCGTAAAGACACTAATTCATTGAGTGTTCTTTACATTTCTTTGTCTTATGTTATGGATCCTCATCTTTTAGATTTTCCCTCAGAGGCCCACAGCTCTTTTTGATGACTCTTTTGGTGCATTTTCAGCTGATCAGGTTTGTGTATAAATGCCATCTGGATTAAGTAGTTGCTTTGGTAATAGTTAGTATTTATTTTTCCCCTGTAGGATTTATTAGGAGAAGTAAAACTCCTGACCTAGTCCCATCTGCTTCTGTTCCTTGCTATGCTTGCACTCCAGTTTCATTAGTTCTCCTTTTAGTAACTGTTGTTGCTATTGTGAAAACTTAAGAGATGCATATAACAAATTTGAAGGTTTTTTTACACTTCTGAGCTACCAGTATGTATCTAATCATATGTTACTAGGACAGCACTGTGTTTTTACCAGCTGAGCTGTAAATTGAACTCTGTAAGGTAAATGTTGCCCGCTTCATGAATTAAAAGGTGTCACATTGTGCAATCGTTGTTGTTTCTGCCAGTTTTAACTTAAATGGCATGTAACTTTTTGAGATGGATTGTGGAAATTGAATTGCTGATGCTATTGTCAAAGATGGAAGCAGGGAAAATCCTTCAGCTCCTGCTTGAAGAATGCTCTACAGGAGAAAGCTGGAGACATAACTGTGAACAAATATGCATTTCAGAATGAGAAAAATACTCAGTTTTGCCAACATCATCTCTCAAGTTGTTGACCTTTATTTATTTAAAAGCTCTCTGTTGCCTGTGGAAGACCCATTCAGACTTTGATTTAGTGTAGCAGATGAACTCAGGTGCTAAATCATGTATGTGTGGGGTACAGCAGTATTTTCAAAGTGTCCAAGTGCTAGAAGTTGTAGTGGTGTTATAGCACTTGGCTGTCTGGGATTTGGTTTCTCTCCAGTTTTCTCTTGATTTAAGAGCTTTATACAGCTCCAAACGTTGATTTGAATGCAGGGAATAGTGATGATGGCATGGGACATCTTCAGCTGTGGTTTTAGGTGGCCCTATATTTTTAAGGATGAAAAAGGTCTTGTTTTTTCCCCCTTTGTGTCTTTGTACTAACATCTTCCATTGAGCAATTGACAATCAGACTTCTTCATTCAAAGTCAAATTTCATTGTGAACATCCAGTAATTTTTGAGCTTCTGTAAACTGAGTGCTGTTAATATCTCTCCTAAGTAAACTTTTTTGCAGATGGATTAAGTTGATGGAAGCAGTGTTCCCAAGTAATCTTAGCCAAATTTATTTCCTTTTGCTAAAAGGGTAATGAAGGGACAAGTGGCTTATGAACAGTTTTGTTTCTCTTCTATCATCTTTCTTCTTTAATTTTGTTTAACCATTTTTGCTTTTTCTTTTGTGCTTGTGCTTACTGCTATCTCACTGGCTAGATTTTCACACCAAGGCCTTGTGACTTGTTTGCTGATTCCAATGGGGTTTTTTCACCAAAGAAGGTTGGTTTAGTAACCATAGTGGATTTAAATTTAGAAGAACTTTAGATGAAGAGCTTTTTAGCTGTTTGTATCAGAGAATGTTGGTAGTTTTAGATTTTTAGATTTTCTTTTGATGTAACAGTCTGCCTAATGAGCACCTGACCTGTATTGGCAAAGAAAAGCCAAAGTTGATCCTGCATCAGTTTCAGAATTTTACTGAAGCAACCCTTTCTGCTCTTGGCCTTGCTGTATCAAAGTTTACAGAGACTTTAGAAGGAATCTTTTTTTTTTTTTTTTTTTTCCCCAGCTGAAGCCTTTTTCCCTCTATTGGTTGATATTTCAGATAACTAAGCAATCTGAGCTGCATTTCTGCTGGTACTTTGGGATGCCCTTTGGTACTGCAAGAGATTATGTTTTAAAAAACATGTTATGGAACAACCTGGATATACATAGCAAAACTGCTGGATTAATACACATCCTCCACAGCTGTGGGAAGAAGCCTTAAAGTAGATCCTCAGTTCTTAATTAACTTTTCTTTTTGTTCTTTCAGACTCCTCATCTTGTAAACCTTAATGAAGATCCACTCATGTCTGAATGTCTGCTTTACTACATCAAAGATGGTATTACCAGGTGAGCATTGGTGCTAATGTGCTCTGAAGTCTCCTTTGCTTGCTTAAATCCCCATGCTGGAGACAACCTGAGTTTAAATAATAGTTGTGCTTTGAGCTATTCAACTTGCAGCTACAAATGAAGCATGAGATTGCTGTAGGTGGAAAAAGTACAGAAATGCATTTTCTTTTAAGCAGATTTTGTGCTTTAAAAGTAAGATGCAGTCACTTGGCTCTGTAAGAAGTTTGTTACTACATCTGTGCAGTAAGAAAAAGCCTGATATCCCTTCTAAGATATAGGAAAACAAAAGTAATAAAGCTTCCTGAAAATGCCTTCAAGATTTTGATGTGTGGAGGATAAAAACCATAGCACTTGATAAAAGCAACTAGAGTATGGATGAGTGTTCACTTAATTATTTTGATAAACTGTTATCCATGCCTCTGCACAACTAATGTATTCTGCATTCACATATATGGGATGAAATTTAATTGCCAGATTTGGAATTTGAAACTGATTTTATTCTAAAACTTATCAAGACATCTGGTAGAAGAGAGGTAATTTTTGTTATCTTTGGAGCACTAATCCATGTTTGGCTGCTTAGTTTGTATATTCAGGGGGAACAAATGGAGAAGAGCACACAAACAGGTGCTGTTGTATGATACTACTCCGATAGAAAAATACTGAAAAGAATATCAAACTTGTCGAAAATTCAACACAGAACGACAAATAGAAAAGCTTTGGTCTTAAGAAATTGTTATAAGTATTGAGCTTAGCCTAGCTGACATCAGCAATGTGTAGAGTAATAAGTAAAGCATGATGTTGATAAACATTAGGATTGAAAATTAAGTTGTCTGTATCTAGAATTGCTCAAATATTTGAGTTTGGAAGGGTCATAAATGTTCATGCTCCAGGGATACAGCCAACATCTTGCTGTCTGGAAGCTGCATGAAACTGCTTCTGGCATCAAATTATTCAGCAAGAGTCTCCTGAGCTGTTTTGCTCCGTGCTTGAAGTGCAAATGGTGATTATTGGCAGGATGATCACTGTGTGCCCACTGAAATGCACCCCTGGAAACTCCTCTCTTTTTTTTTTTCCTTCTGCATTCATTTGCTAAAGGGGGAAGGAAACACATTAAATCCTGAGGTGTTTAGTGCTTTGATTATCCCTTAAATTATATGTTTTAAGAGAAAGAAATCTTCTCTGTTTCTTATGTCAAGCTGTTATTTTCCCATTCATGGTAAATCTGGTAAGTTCTCTGCAGTGCAGAGTTAAGCACTAGTTCAAACCTTTAACATTGAAGGATAATTTTAATAGTTTAGGCTTTTTTCCTTGGTATTTCTGGGCTGTATTGTCCTACACAGAGCTGTAGAAAGCGTCTGATTTGCTCATAAAATATCTTCTGTTGGACTCAGGGTTGGCCAAGCTGATGCTGAGCGAAGGCAAGACATTGTATTGAGTGGGGCTCACATCAAAGAAGAACACTGTATCTTTCGAAGTGAGAGGAACAACAATGGTGAAGGTAAAACCCCCTATTTTTCCTAGCAAAGTGTTGCTGAATCTTTTACTCCTCACTTGATAGTTGTCCAGGGAATACTGGGATTTGAAAGTGTCTCTTACCTCAAGAAAAACATCAGCTTTGACTCGCTGTTTTCTTGAGTCTTAGGTGAAGAAAATAAAACTGGTTTAAGCTGTAATAGCTTCAAATTGCAGGCTCCAGTCAGCATAAAAGCTAAGTTCTAATCCCAGTTAGCTATAAATATGACAATTCAAACAGAAAAAACTATAATAATTTCCAACTGCAATGTATGGAGATGTCAGTAGGTATTGATTTTCTCTTTATTATTTTATATCTTTATTTTATTTCTTTATATATTTCTTTTTTAACCAGCACGGCATCAAGGACCTTATTTGGGTGTTAGTAGGAAGAGAAGCAGAAAATGAGGGGCCTCTAGGGTTTGCACATTTCTGTTTCTATACAGTGCTGCCTTAAGTCTCATTCATCAATGTTGTTTTCTTCATAGTTATTGTTACTTTGGAGCCTTGTGAGCGATCAGAAACCTATGTTAATGGCAAGAGGGTTGTGCATCCTGTGCAGCTGCGCTCAGGTAAGAAATGTTACAATGCATGTTTTTTTTGTGGACTCTCCCTCTAAGAATTGACCATACATGATATTTAGATCATAGGTAGAGAATGCCAGGTCCTGTTAAAGGACAGCAGTGTTAACTTTTCGGAGCTTAGGCTTTAAACACAAGTTGGTACCATTCTTCTCTTGGCAGCAGTTAATTTTCTTTCATTCTCTGCTGCACCAGCTGTAAGTGTGCTTAAATATTCGATGCTGCGCAGTGGCTTGTCCTTTTGCTTACCCTGATATTATTCAAATACATTCTTGCCCAAGCCTATTGCCCTTGGCAGTCTCAGTGAGACAGAGCAGACAGACTGCCAGTTGCTGATGGAAAATTCCCAGTTTCCTGGCAAAGCCAAGATATGACCCTCTGCAGGAGTACAACAGCTTCTCTTTGCTCTCATTAGGTTTCCCACTCAGTCCCCTACATTCCTTTAGAAAGGCATGTGGGGGAAGAATTAGAGAGGAGGGAGTGACTTTCCTAAATTATGGGTTTTAACCTATCTCTCTAAGCTACGGTGCTTGCTCTGTTCTTCCTGGTTTTTTTCCACTGGTAAAAAAAAACCAAAAAAACCCCCAAACAAACAACAACAACAACAAAAAAACCAAACCAAAACAAAAACAAAAACCCACCTCTGAATTATTTGCAGCAAGTGATAAGTGAGTATTTTCATGGAACCAAGTGTACTGACTTCAGCACAACTCTGGACAATGAAAGAACAGTTTTTGCTGTTCTGTGCCTGTACAAGTCTCATGTTGAATGCCACAACTTTATTATTTAGTAAGTTATTTCTTTAAAAAAAAAGTAGGTTTTTTCCTTTTTTTTCTCCATCTAGATAATTGAATTACTAGAAGAATATACGCATGGTCTCTAACATCTTTAAGAGTCTGTATTTTAGTAATATATTTATAAGGACAATTTTGGTTATTTGGAGGTCTGTTTACTAGAATGTCTTTTTAAAATTTTAAGTACATTAATATATTCTCTGGAAGAGCAAAGGCATTTTTCTGTCTTGTATCATGCCTGTGTCTCAGGCTTTGCAGACATCTGATATCTCTAGGATTTAGCCAAAAGATTTAACAGTATTCTATTTCTTCAGCTCCTTTTGTTAGTAGTCTAGAAGAAGCTGTAAAATCCCCCATAAATCCCACTTGTTTGGACTCCAATAAAATCAGTACATGTAAACCACATTTTTAAAGAAAAGTAAGCCCCATGCAGTCCAGTGTTTGAAGTCAGGCTTTTCCAAGCTGAAAATTCTGCTGAAGTGGCTTTTGCCCATGTTTCAGCGCTGTCGCTGGAGGAAAGGAATGGGATTTAGTGATGTGTTTTATTTACTGCAGCTGTTGGTCAATCTCCAAGTTTGTCTCTTAGTTTTTTGATAAACTCTGCTGGGATATTAGATTGGCCCCCTGAGGGTGGTGTTGGCTTTGCTACAAACCAGGCATTCTTTTTTTTCTTGTCACCTAGTTAACTTGAACATACACAGAAATCCTTACAGGGCAATCTTTTCTTGTGCTGTCACCCAACAGGATAAATGGGATGAATCATTCTGTGATGTTTTTCAATGATTTTGGAATCCTTACCTGAAAGAGTTAACTTCTGTTCCTATTTCTAGGAAATCGTATCATCATGGGTAAAAATCATGTCTTCAGATTCAACCATCCAGAGCAAGCACGAGCAGAAAGAGAGAAAACGCCATCAGCTGAGACTCCCTCTGAGCCAGTTGACTGGACTTTTGCTCAGAGGGAGCTTCTGGAGAAGCAGGGCATTGACATGAAGCAGGAGATGGAGAAAAGGTAACAAAATAACTCAAAATTTCCACTTGCAACAGGGAGGAGACAGCTGTTGGTTATTTGGGTGGTGTCAGTGCAAAACCCAACCCTAGGTTCTGCCGCGTAGCATCTCTGCTACCTATTGTGAACATTCAGAAAGCTTCCTCATTATTTTATGTCAGTGTTTCAGTGCTTTAGCTCCTCTAAAAATCATGTGTAAAGCACCTGCCGCTAACCCCATAGACCTTTTGGTGAAGGACTGAATGGCAATTTACAGGAAGCTTCACTTCTATAGTACTGTAATAGACAAATAACAGTTCTTTTTAAGTGGAACAACATTTGCTCTTGAACTGTAATTCAGTGGGCTGTGTGTAGAGTAGCACTGACATGAAAATAACAACCTATTTGACTACTTCTGTTGTTTTGTTCATCTTCAGATTACAAGAAATGGAGATTTTGTATAAGAAAGAAAAGGAGGAAGCTGATCTCTTGTTGGAGCAGCAAAGGCTGGTATGTGTCCTTCCTTCAGATTAACTATACCTTTGGCAAACAGTAATTCCTGTCCTTGCTTATCTGAAAGTTTAGAAAACCTGCTTGGGTTGTCTGCACAATGCAGTTCTCCCTTTGCTTTCAAATACTTGGTGTCTACAGTGAACTATTATCAGTGTGAGTGAGCTCCTTCATGTTAATTCAGAAATTCTAATTTACAATGAAGAGGCTCTAATCAGTTCTTGTTGGGATAGGTTGGATTTCTTGCAACTTAGCCTGAAAAAAAAGGGCATTTCTGTGCTCTGTGTTTTTTTTTGAAGTTCCTTTTTAGTAGTCTAAAACACCTACTTCTTGGGATGTTTGCCTTGATTTTTGTCTTGGATCACCAGAACATACTAATTTTGTGCTGCCAAAGAGATTCCTAGAACATTGATACACTGGGTTTATTTTTTTGAATCATGTCTGAAAATGTTGCTGCATTGTGCATGTTTTAACCCTTCTCCCTCCCCCTGCATGGAGTTCCTTGTAAGGGTCTTAATGGTACACATACCCATAGTGGGGTTACGACTAGAGAGCAGTGTGTGAAGGGAATGTTAACTCCTTCAGAACAATGGGAATTCCACTATTCCACCTATTCCTTAAATAATAAATTCCCTAAATAATAAATTAAGTCTGAAATAGGGAGACTTCAGCCTTACAACAAATACCTCCTTAAGTGCATTACAAATAGAAATGTCTTCAAGCACCCTGTGAATTTTAAAAACAAGACCAAGCCCAGGAATGAAATCTAGATTTCCTTAAGAAACCTGAGTCTCCTGATTCTGCTTTAGCTACATTGGCTTGTCCTTTAGCCAGAATGCAATTGGAGTTGTGCCTGAATCCTAATAAGTTTCAGATTCATGATTCATTTGTCTGTAGTATTAGTTTGAGACCACTGAAAACTGCGGGTTGAAAGCATACTGGGTTTTAAACTGTCAAGCTCTTCCCATTCTCCCAAAACCAGAATGAAGCAAAGTACTGTGGCTTCCATAGGTAGAAGCTATATCATTTTTGAAAATTTATATTATACACTTAAAGACTTCTGCACCTCTAATTATTTCATCACAAGGGACTAATTTCTTGGATGGAGAGGAGTGGCTGCAGACTTTGAATCAAAGCAACACTTAATTCAGAAAGGAAGTTAAATGTGACTAATGGCATGTCTCATCTTGGCAATTTTATAGTTAAAATTTGTGTAGCTGGAAGTAGTACAGCAAAAATAGGCTCAATATGAAAATAAAAATAGTTTGAGTATAGAGTAAGTTTCGGCTACATGTCAAAGGAAATGCACGTAATGGAATTCTCTCCCTTGAATTTTAGCTGACAGGCACAAGCTATTGTATGAATTAAAGACATGAGAATTGGCTGTCTGGGGAGCTACTTCAAACAAGGCTGCATTTATAAAAGTGTGGTGAAAGGAATTTGTTTCCCTATATACTTAAGATTAAGGGCGAGTTTTTTAGATAGGGGGTTCTTTAATACTGTAATAGAGCTGCTAATTTCTTCAAGCTTGTTTTGGTTTTGCTGGTTTCAATTAGTGGACAAAGGTGGAAGATGATCCTACAGGTATTACCAATGTAATTCCTGAAGGACGCCTTGCCTAGTAGTAAGGCATCATATCAAATGAGATCATGGTCTGTTAAGCAGTATCCTGCTTATCCCAACACTTAAGAGTATTTCAGATGACAGCAAGATTTCTTGACGCATCTCTTCATTTCTGTGTCACTGTATGCAGAGTCTGGAATGGACAGGAGTAATGCATTCATACAACAGTAGCTGAATAATGATTGGGAAATCTGGGAATGCATTTCAGCTTGTGTACCTTAAAAATATTTACATTGCTGCTATATCCAGCTGCAATATCAGGTTCTCTAATTTACTGCTATGTAAGACTGATACTGAAATACAAATACTCTTCTTGCTCTAAATTGGAGTACAATGTTGGCTATAAGAAGCTGGCTGATCCTTTTACCAGATTGTTTTGGTTTTGTGCTGAGATTCCAACCAATTTGGGTATTTTATTAGATGTGTTACACAAAAAAGATAAATAGCTCTTATCCCCCCAAATTTACAACTAATATATATTATTTGACTTGCTAGTAGTACTAGGAAATAGAAATAATCGTTCTCCGTTTTACAAATTGAATGTCAAAATGTGTTTAATGGAGCTAAAATTATCTTATTGGTTTTCTTGGTCATAACGCCCTTGCGGTGACCACTTGCTATTAGAACGTGGGTACATACCTCTATTAATTGGTCTGGTTAACCTGAGCGCACACATGGCAATGACCACGTAGTGTCTCTTAATCAGCTTTATCCACTCAAGACATGCTTTACCCATAAGTAGTAATATGGTCACTTTGTAACCTATAAGAATAATCCTGTGGAACTTGTGACTTAATGTTTGAGTAGTTCATGTTTTGCCTTTCCGGACGTAACCTTGAATGTGTAGATTGTACAGTGTCTTCCTCCAGGGCATCTTTCGTTTCCACTGCAGTATGCAGTTTTTTAGATGCTGTTTCCTTAGGCCACAAATTTTGTCGGCTGTAAATTCACAAAGAGTTTATGTTGTGTTTCTAAACCAGTGTTTTGCTTATATTTTGACCTAAATTCAGACAAGTTGATTCTCTAGTGCTATTCGTAAATATTAAAAATACGTAAGGTCACAAGAAGCTCAAATAATGTGAATCGTAGGCTGCGGAGCTTGCTGACCATAGGGCAGAACAGGATTTCTTTCACTCCCTCTCATCATTCCTGAAGCAAATTATGTTGTATTCCCTGTTCTTCGTGGTCTTCTACCCGAAGTCTTAAGTCTGGGAACCTGAGGTTCTGAGTCAATAACCTGGGTTTCCTTTGGCTGTTTTTATTCCTGATTTCTCATGCATTGTAATTCTCTATATGAAAAAAAGGGATATGAGATAGAGGTTCATTAGAGACTGACTGCTGTGTTTTATTGAAGATGTTTGGGTCACAAGAATACGTAGGACTCTTTGTTTGGTAAAGAGATGTCTTAACTTAGTAAGCCTTTAAAGAAAAGTAGTCTGATTCCTGGTTGCAGTAAGCAATGATGGATATCCTTAACTTCTGGTGGCAGAATACCTGAACAGACATTCCTAGCCTATGGAAACCTGAAGCAGTGCTTATTAAAAATCATTTAGCAAAAGGTGGAAAACTTGTAACGAAGAAGCAAAACACGCATAACTCTTAGCAAGTGTGTGGAAGCTCCAGGCTCTAGGGTTTGAGAAGAGGATAAATCAAGGATATCAAATAGAGAATTTGTATTAAAAAATTTTTTTTTAAAAAAAGTTATTACTGCTACATTCTTCTGAAACTCATACTTCGGACAGACAAGACTGTTAATGTTTCTTTTCCTTTAAGCTAAGCAACAAGGTGACAAATGGGAAAAAAAAAAAAGACAACAAACCAACCACAACCCACCTCTGAAACTTTGATTCTGGATATCTTTTAGCTTGTAGCAAGTCTTGGAGTGTGAACCACTGTCTTCACCTGTCATAGTGGCACTTACAGTCCTTTTAACATTGAACCTTTCGGCTGCTTCCGTTTCATTTTTTCTTATCGTCTAACACTTCTCTGGCTGCTGTTGTAGTGAAGTGGATTCTAAACTTGAGCATCCCTGCAACCACGTGCAACGTTACTAACCAGTGTTAACCCAACTTACTCTGGCTGCTCGTGACATCTTCTATGATGGCTGTTGTGTTCACCTACCTGGGGAGGATTTGCTGAAAGAAGCAACAGCAGTCACCAAGGCAAATGTGTGTGGCGGGGATTTGCATGTCTTTGTAGCATGTGTGAAGTGCAGTTTACACTTGGTTTTTAATTTTTTTTTTTTAATCAGGAACTTGGTTTTACTTGATCTATTTAAAGATTTTGGGAGGGAAGAGTTTAGATTACCTGCTATTTTGAGATGACAAGACTTTAAAATATAATGTTAGTCTTTAAGTGAAGAGCTCCAATTTTGACAGTCCATGACTCTTGAAGATACATTTTAATGTCCTAACACTCAGTCTTCAGGGACTTCCTTATCACTTGTTCTATTTTTATTTTTGATTTAGTTTTCTTTGCCTGCTACTTCTTGTTTAGCTTTTCCATTTTCTTACAATTTTAATTTTGGTTATTTTGGGGCCACTTCTTGATTTTTGTTTTTCCAAAGGATGCAGACTCTGATAGTGGGGATGATTCGGACAAGAGATCGTGTGAGGAGAGTTGGAGACTGATCACTTCCCTGAGAGAGAAGCTGCCCCCCAGCAAGCTCCAAACCATTGTAAAAAAGTGTGGCCTCCCCAGCAGTGGGAAGAAACGCGAGCCAATTAAAATGTACCAGATACCCCAACGTCGACGCCTTAGCAAAGACTCCAAGTGGGTTACCATCTCAGACTTAAAGATTCAGGCTGTGAAAGAGATATGCTATGAGGTAGCGCTCAATGACTTCAGGCACACTAGGCAGGAGATTGAGGCTCTGGCCATTGTTAAAATGAAAGAGCTTTGTGCCATGTATGGGAAAAAAGATCCAAATGAGCGTGAATCGTGGCGAGCTGTTGCTCGCGATGTCTGGGATACGGTAGGAGTTGGAGATGAGAAAATTGAAGATGTCATGGCCAATGGTAAAGGAATCACTGATGTGGATGACCTTAAGGTGCACATAGACAAATTGGAAGATATTTTGCAAGAAGTGAAGAAGCAGAACAACATGAAGGATGAAGAGATAAAAGTTCTTAGAAATAAGATGCTCAAAATGGAGAAGGTTTTACCTCTCATAGGTTCTCCAGATAAAGCTCAGTCAACTGTAGCTAACTCTAAGTCTCCAAACTCTGCCGGTGTGGTGGATGTGGATAAGAAGCCCACAGATGACTTAAAAAGAAGCGAGAATGATGATCTTGCTAAAGAGGAGCGTGTTTCTCAGTTAATGGCAGGTGATCCGGCCTTCAGACGTGGGCGATTACGTTGGATGAGGCAAGAACAGATTCGGTTTAAAAATCTGCAGCAGCAGGAAATAGCGAAACAGCTTCGTCGACAAAATATGCCTCACCGATTTATTCCACCTGAAAATCGCAAGCCCCGCTTCCCTTTCAAAAGCAATCCCAAACACAGGAACTCATGGAGTCCAGGCACCCATATCATTATCACAGAGGACGAAGTTATTGAGGTTAGAATTCCAAAAGAAGATGATAAGAACAAAGATGAAAACAAAGAGAAAGAAAGTAAAGCTGCTTCTAAAGACCCTCAGCAGCTGTGGAATCTTTATGGCCCCCAGAGGAATCAAGATAATATCCAAATTAACAGGCAGCAGTTAAACACACAGCCACAGCCAAGCAGCCAGCAGCAGTCGTCGCCTCAGTTGCGCTGGAGAAGCAATTCTCTCAATAATGGCTCTCAGAAAAGCCTGAGGCGTCAGACATCGGGCTCGTCTGAATCATTGCACTCCTTCAGCGGGCAGCAGAATCCCGACCTCCAAACTTTCCAGCAAAAACGCCACATCCACCAGCACCGACAGCCTTACTGCAATCACAGCAACGGAGGCAGTGCAGAAGGCAATACAGCTAACTCCCACCCAAAACAGACTGACCGGCTTAACCACTATAACCAGTTTGTGACGCCCCCCCGGATGAGGCGCCAGTTCTCAGCACCTAACCTCAAAGCGGGCAGAGAAACTACAGTATGATTAGTTGGCCGAGAGTAGTCTGGGGGAGGAGGGAAGCAGGGGCAATTCTGGCTTAGCATTAAGAAACAGCCAGAATTGGCTTTGCCCTAAGTCTTGGGTTTTGTTTGGCCAGGTAGAACTTGAGTAATTTGACATAAAACCACAAGGTACTGGCCCTTCAGCCCGTTCCGTTTGCATGTGACTTTTGTTGCGGTTTTAACGACATTGATTGGAAGAACATTCTGAAAAATTGTAAGAACTTTTTTCATAGAGTAGTAGACTTGGAGGGAGGGACGAGGAGGGGAGAACTTCCCTGCTAGCTCATTTACCAGGGTTTTTTTGTGTGTCTTGAAGTATTTTTCTAATGCTGAAAATAATGTCTGGAACTTAAAAAGTGCTACCTTCCTCCTGTGTTTTATGTAGACAATCAAAAGAGGAATTTAGTTTATAGCATTGAATGTTTCTTGTGACCTTTTTCTTAGCAATAAGGAACTGACCATCTGTTTTTAAATTGATCTGGCTCTTCAGAACGATATTTTCCACTTGTAACTGAAATTATTAATAGCAATAATAATCTATAAACCAAAAGGTGTTGGCTGACAAGATATGTGGCTTTTTTATAGGAAAATTCAGAAGAGCTATTGGGTCACAACAGTCCTGCTCCTTGAGTAGGAGATGTCTTTTCTCCTTCTGCTTAAGTTCGTAATTATTGGTATGAAATTGCTGTGACAGTTAAACCTGCCTTAATGGAATTTTATGTCAGAATATATATATATTGCTAAAGCAATACTTTGGAAATAAGCTTTTTCTAATTCCCATTGTATCTCTAAATATAATCATTTGTAATTATTATACAGAGATTGTGGAAAGGAACTAGGATTTTTCAACACTCTGGTGCAGGAAGAAGCCTTAAAAAGCTAATTATTTTTATTTTATGTTTTCAGCTCTCTCAGGCGTGAGTCTGAGAATAGTTCTTGAAGTAGTTATTCTTATGAAGATTTATAGATCACTACTTTGAATAGGCTGAATTCTCCTCAAAGACAGGAGAATTGAACCGTTTCATCTGAATGTGATACCTCATGATAGTGCCTCTGGTCTTGGATTAAACCCCTTTTTCAAGACTTGTTTAATAAAGGAGAAGGTTACTTTTAGGAGGAAAAAAAGATTAGTTTTCCTTCTCCCCACACTCAAAATGTAAGTGAAAATTTTAAATATCTATTTTGATCTGATGAGGTCTGCCCTTGCAGGTGATTTGCTGTAAAACAAATGCTTGCAATCCCTACTTCAGGTTTTTTTTTTTTTCAAACAAATTACAGAAAAACTGTTTTTTAAGGAACAGGCTTTATGAACTTGGGGATTTTATCTCAATTGGAGACTGCCAATTTTAATGATACACTTTCTGAGTTTCTTAAAGCGCAAGATAAAATTGTGCATAGTTCTGAAAATCTGTGGACTTAAGTTTAAGCCAATCCAAAGTTTTTCAGGACTTATTTTGCTTTTAAATGTAACTTGAATACGAATTTAAAAACGAAATAGGCTACTGTGCCACATTTGGTAAGATAGGTCCACTTTGCAGTGTGTCTGTAGAGTTAAATGATTTGTGCTGTTTTGCACAAATTTCCTTAATTTACTTGAGGTTGGTATTTTTGGATAAAATATAAGCCCTCCTGGTAACTTCTGCGTGTTTCAGCACAGCTGTAGAGGAGTAGGAAGTGCCTTAAGCTTATTTTCCATCTTGGTTTTGTTTCCTGTATTATTTTCCCTCCACCCCCAACCCCTGCCCCCCCAAAACTGTGCAAGACATAGGAGCTGGTTGCAACACTCATGAAGTGGCAGCCGGGCACCATCTACATATCAGTTAATTAACTGTCAACTCTTCAGTTTCTGTACATGTGTTACTGATGGGATACTGACCCTCTGATATAGGAACTACAAACTCAGTCCTCAAACTGTCTTGAAAGAATGAGCTGGTCCCATCACTTGAGACATTTTTTTTTTTTTTTTTATGGCAGGTTTAATTTTGTGTCCAAATATGGCTTTGTATCTTGCATTTGTCTCATGCTTTGGCCTACTTGAACGAAGGAAATAAAGAATCATGTCCAAAAATGTCTTGATTCTTAAAGAAAAGAAGCCTTGTAGATGAGCGATACTTTTCTTTTGAGCTTGAGTCAGAATTGCAAAACAAATTTGAGGCTGCAAATAATATTTTGCTATTGTCTTTATTTTAGAATCTTGTTTTAGCAGTGCATTGCACTTCGGTTTTGTGCACATGGAGAGTAATCAGTTCTTTCATATCCTCAAAAAGGCTTGGACTCTCTTAAAAATGCATCCTCGGGGAAAATCCTCCCAATTTTGTAGGAATAGGTGAGCCAAGCAGAGTTAGTCTGCATGGGACAGGGCATGAGAGAAGACCAGAGCAATTTTCTCTTGTGCCCCATTTCTGTTGAGGATTGTGGCTCAACACATGTTCAATCACTGTGTGAAATCCCCACGTGATTGAACATGGAGGAGTTTTGAAGTCCATGCAACTACATGTACTGATGTGAGATAAAAAACTCCCACTACTTGATATTTTATTGCTAGACACTAAAAAGTTTTTGCCAACTTATTTCAGCTTAAAAATCTGAGAAGAAATATCCATATATGCCTGGGTAGGGGTGATGATAAGGAACAATAAGTTGCCATCAGTCTGTCTTTACCCCACTGGAAAAACAACCCTCCTTATTCTGTTCTTGTTGTATGTTTTGACAAAAAAGAATAAGGATAGTCAAGGCCAAAATGGAGTTGTCTGCTCAGAGGAAGCAGCTTTTTTTCCTGTCTTTTAGAAGGATATAATAGAAATGAAACTTGGAAAAAAAAATCCTATAAAAATAATTACTCACTTGAAGATTTGAATACTAATTACAGCGCAGTGCCTTATCTGGTAAGAGAAGCAATGTGAGAACTTGTGCATCTCCTTGCATTGTTAAGAAATACGCACACCCCTCACTCCAAATCCTGTGTTAATAGAGCGAACGAGCAGTAACACAGCTGCTTCTGTAGGAGACTGTGTGAAAAGGCTTTCAGGTTGATGGAAATGTGGCATCCATGATAGCAGTGCTGGTTTAATAAGCTTAATTGCCATTGCTAAGTGCTGATGTGCTGCGTGCTTTGACAGCTGGCTTGTATCCACCTGTGCCTTAGTGATGAGTTCTTAAATATCCTCTAGGATTCACTAGGGACACGTGGATTTGGGGGGGTCGGGGAAAACGCATGCCACTAACGCTCCTCTGATTGACTTCAACATCCTTTCTTGAGCAATCTGAATTTAGGGATCCGTCAAATTAGAGGATGCTATTTTTATCAGTCCATTCAGCATAGTTCCAATATCTCCCTCACTGTTTGTCCTTTACCCTTTATATGTTGAAATTTGTTCTTTATCCTTTATATGTTGAAATTTCACTTGGATACTTCCCATTGAACCACTTCAGGAGCTGCGACATGAGAAATCTATGCTGTTGTACCCATTTGTACTGTAAAGAAAGCAGGAGCTGCCTTTGAATTAAATGGGATTTTCAGATCTGTCCATTGTTTAAGAAAAAACAAGTTTTGGATTGTTTTAAGAGCAAGCATCTGCCTTGTGAAAAGCAGAACTGGTTTGTATTGTAACAAGTGCTCTTTCAATAAACTATGAAATACTCTTGTAAGTGTCAGACTTCTCTCAGTGAAATGGAAATGAAACTTGATTACAGGCTTGTCCTGATTTTATTGTTTTGTCTTGGGGTTGGTATCGTTTCAGCAGACTTAAAAAGGTTTCTTTAATTGTTCCTCAGTGCGATTCTTGCAAGTCTGTCCACCCTGATTTTTCTGCCGTTGTGTGAAAAGCAGCCTGCACAAATTCATGTCTACTGTCACATAGTCCTTTTTTATTTTTTTATTTTAAAAGAGCTTTTTATAGCACAAGGGAATTACAAGCCATACTCCTCTTCAGGGCTGTCCCATGATACCATCTTGTGTGCTGATCATCTAAATTCTGGAAGAAAAGACAGAGCTGGCTGTTCTCTATTTATTCACTCACTGAAGACAAAAGAAACTGATTTTTTGTGTGTGCCTCAAATACAGGAGGGAGTGTACACTACAGTACCTTTGCAGACATCATGTAGATCCAAAGAATCTGAGTTGTTATGGCACAGCATTCTGCTGAAAAAGCTGGTCCAGTCTGGTCTTAAAAAGCTTGGCCTAGTCTCAGTGTATGATTACTTTTTTTTTTTTTCAGAAAATCTATGATTGTTGTAGCTTTAGATATTTCCATGCCCTTGAGCAAAAGAAACTGTGCGTTCCCTTTCTCCACATTGGTGGAGCTAATGATTTCAACCAGTTTGAAACAGTAGAACAATATGCGGTGGGTTCCAGGGAGTCTGGGGCATGGACCTTCAGGGCAGCTTTGAGGTGCAGTTTTCTTTTTTTTCTAGCAGCTGAGGCACCTTTACATTGGTACTAACAATTACATGTTTATTATCACTAATCACATCTGGAAATGTTTACCTGGGGACCTGACCAATCTCTCAGTAGAGCAAACCAAGCCCTTTTGCAGGGCAGTCAGTGCATCTTCGGTGTCAACCAACCTGAAATTCATCCTTCAGCTGTTACTCAGCACCAATTATTTTTAAATACTACTGTAGTATCAAGTTCCGGGAGGCAACCTTAGTCCTGTTTTTCTGCTTGGGCAAATGGTACCTATTTCTTTTTTTCACGATGGGAAAACAAATCTCAGTTCTTTTACTTAGCTTTCAAAATAATGTTTATTAGTGTGGAGTCAATAAAAAATGTCTGCTTATATTAAGCATTTATTTATCTAGGTATTTAAATGTACAGAAGATACACATACTTGGCTCACAAGTCTGAAAATAGAGAAGACAAGAAGCAGGTCTTTGTCTTTGAATGTATTTAATGTGCCTGGGTTTGTTCATGCTGGAAGCAGAATTTTCACAGTGGAATGCCCCTGATTTTTGACCGTTGTCTCTGCAGCTTTTCAGATTCTTCAACAGAATCTGATCAAAGATTCTCCTTAAATGCTACTTGAAGAGCTTTTCATTTCTTCATTTCTAAATCTAGCCACTCAAAATGATGTTCTCAGATTACCTACTTCAGACTACAGAAAAATAAATTATTTTGTCCTTCCTTGCAAGTAAGAGGAGCTTCTTCCTGTCAGTTTGCAGCTGACCAGTTTCATCTTGGTTTCAAATGTAAAAGCATTATCTACATGGATGAGGGGGGAAAAAAGTACAGAGTGCCTTTATGTTAATGAATTTTTAAGAGTAATCTGGTTATTTCAGATCTGTAGATAAGCCTGAAACTTCTCACCAAGTTTAGAATAGTTTTTTGATGACTCATGAGGAATTTTAGAAGGAATATCAAAAGAAAGAATGTACTTTTTTTGGTCTGTAGTTTTTTTGCTGCTGGGCTCAGGTTTCCTTGTGCTTTAAGTATGGAGCCATAGAGCCATAGAGTGAATGGAGCAGACACAAACGAAGAAGAAGGGATCATTTTAGCCAAATAAAAGTTCAAGAGAAAATTAGAAAATTAAAACACAGCCCTCATACAAAGACCATATATCTTTAATAGTTCAGGTTTTTCTCCCTAAGGGTCACGGGTATTGAATTAATGGTATTGAAAATTCTGCAATTTCTAAGAGTGCAGCTACTGTTTTTTAATGCCACCTCCAGGAAATATGATTTACAAACTTAAAGGAATATACTTCAGGTTTATCTCCTTTCCAAATGCCATCTAAAGGTCTTTCTGACTGAACTTGGGTTAAATTTAATGTAATCATATTGTGGCAGTGTTAAGAACTATACTTGCTGTATGGTAACAAAGTAATGCAGCTGTTTAGGTGGGATGCTTAAATAGGATGGGAGGAAAGTGTAAAACTTTCCTTCTCTAGCTGTTAGATTTAGAATGCATTACTGCAAACAGGGCATTGGAGAAGAATTTTAGGATTTGGAGCTCGAAGAGAGAAGGTTGGAATACAAGATGAGTGGCTTCAAGAATCCTCCTTAAGAAGTCTGGAATGCTCTTAGTGAATTGTTGTAATTCTTGTGTAAAAATCTTGAGAAGCCAGTTTAATGTGTGTAATATATGCCAGAGGATTATTTGCAAAAAATAAAGTTGCGAGGTAGGATCTGAGAGCAGGAGCACGGTAACTGTGTCAGTTCTAAATATCTTGAATTTGTATTTGTTTTACCAGCAAATAATAAAAGGGTCATTAAGTATTTTTAGCCTTTATTTCAAGGCATGATTATGCTGAACAGGAGGAAAATGCTCTTACACCAGAAGGTATTGTTGAAGTGCTTCTTGTGGGGAAACCTCTGCACAGACTTCTCTGCCCACGTACCAGGGCGGTGGTATTTTTGTCATCTTCTGACATTAAATACACATGTGAGGGAGTGATACTTGCAACCCAAGAGGAAAATCTAATTGAAAACAGTGTCTTTTTTTTTTTCCCCTAAAATGATTTTTTTTTTGTATCAAAAGGCAAATCAGTGATGCTGTTAATCCTTCTGTTTGAGAAAATGAAGGTGAATAACCCTCCCATTTTAAATTTATTTCTGTACTTTTCTCTATTTCTACCTCTTTCTTACCTACCTGAAAGCAGGAATCAGGTTCCCCAAAAACTCCCCTTTTTTCAGTCTTGAGCAAAAAAAGAAAAAGCTAAATCTTTCCCTCTTGCAGATCCTATGAGCATGTATATCTGATGATTTTGAAAAGCAACGCTAATATCTTAAAGGTCTCTCCCAACCTAAACTATTCTATGAATTGTTTTGGCCTCTGTCTTCTCTCTTTTCAAGGACAGATTGTACTAAACCAATAGATGTTGGTATGTGACCCCTGAGCATTAATGGAAACAGCCTTACAGTATTTGTTCTCTGTGTCTGTCATTCCACCTGAGGTGTTAGTCTCTCTGAACTGTTCTCCTTGCTTCTGTCTGTCCTCCTACACGGTATCTCCTCTCTCCCCACAGGACTATGAGAGTAAGCTGCAAGCCTTGCAGAAGCAGGTAGAGACACGGTCCCTGGCAGCTGAAACAACAGAGGAGGAGGAAGAGGAAGAAGAAGGTGTGTTTTGAAGCTAAAACCAATGTGGATATAGCTAAGCCTAAAGGAGCAGTTGTTATAATATATCTTGAAATAGATAGAAAACTCACTTTGGAAAGCTGTGAAACACTTCATAACATCTCAATTTCTAATCTTCACAGCATAAAGATGTAAAATACCTACTCGTAGAATAAATACATCCCCAAATTCATTTGACACACAAACTAGATGAGTTTAACTACAAGCTTTGATTTGGTGGTCTTGAATTTGAAGGAATCTCTCTCTTTTTGGCACTAACAGAGTTCAGATGTCTTACACCAAAATAATACTGTTGCCTTTGTTTCCTTGTTTTGATTTTGAAATGTCATTTTTCTCCTTGGTAGGAATTCTTAGAATTCATGCTGTGACCTGTCTCTGTAACTCCATTTCTGGACAGTAGATAGAGTTTATTATTCCCATAATACTTGCGTTCATTCCACTGTTTCAGCATTTGGCTTTAATAATTGTTGACTAGTTTAAAATAACAGGAGTGGTATTTATTTTGTTTTCTCTGTTCCAAATGTCCTTACTCGATCATTCTCTCTCCACTGGTAGTGGTGAGGAAGTTTGAGTCCAGTTTTTCCTCCCTGAATAATAAAAAGGCAGGTTTCTGTTTTCTGTTCTTCTCTTCCAGAAAAGGTGTTGAGAACTTAATGCCGCAGTCAGCAGTAGTGTTAGATACTGCGTGTGATGGTGTAGAGAAGCTGCTGCAGTGTTTTATTTCTCTGTTTCTATGTTCTTCCCAGTGCCCTGGACACGACATGAGTATGAACTCGCACAGTGGGCTTTCAGGAAGTGGAAATTTCACCAGTTTACTTCGCTGAGGGACCAGCTCTGGGGAAATGCAGTGTATCTAAAAGAAGCCAATGCAATCAGTGTAGAGTTAAAGAAAAAGGTAGGGGCATGCAGAATAGCTTTTTGAATTTTTTGACTGTACAATCCTGTTTCAAACACACAGAATTACTTGTAGTCTTTAAAGTTATATATCTCTTACTTTTTAGTTTGGGCTTTAAACTTTAAAAGGGTTCAGAAAATCACAAGTCTGATTCAGAATAACCTCTGTAAATGTGGTTGATATATTCTCCTTTTCTTCATTTCCCTTATGCTGTTCCTGTCAATATTATAAACACGTGTACACGGACATTTCTCCAGGGCCCTGTCTCTTCCTTTTTGCTTTTAACTTCATATGGTAATTCATCTTTCAAGGAGAAGTGGGTGCTGCAGGATGTGCTAGGTTTATAGTTTTTCAGACCTCTCCTGGCTGTGACAATAGAGGCAAGATATCTGTACTCAGCTGAAAAATATGCTTTCTGCCAACTTGAGACCAAAAAAAAAAAAAATTATGTAAACCAAACCCTGAATCTGCTTACAGAGATGAAAGTCAAACTGGCTTCCTACCTTGCCTTAGGTTAGGTCTCTGTCCCCTTTGTGATACTGATCTTGTGACTTCTCAGAACTAAAGTAATTTTCCTTTTTTCCATGAAGGTGCAGTTTCAGTTTGTCCTGCTGACAGACACCCTCTACTCACCGCTGCCACCAGAGCTTTTGCCCCCTGAGTTGGAGAAGACCCGGGACAACAGGCCTTTCCCCCGTACAGTGGTAGCTGTGGAAGTCCAGGATCTGAAGAATGGAGCAACGCATTACTGGTCCTTAGAAAAACTCAAGTATGTAAATATTACAGACAACAAACTTCCTTATATCCAAGGAGCTTCACTGAAATATTTCATCCCCTGGGGTTCCTTCCCTGTTGTACTTGTGTTTTCTCTGTGTCCTCCCAAATGCCAACTTTCCAGACAGTGTGATATATTTTAAATAGTAGCTTTCTAGACTCTTTAAACAGGTGCATTTGTTCTCCAACGTCTTACTTCACCTCCACATTGGATTTTCTAACTTGAGGTTAGATTTTATTTTTTTTAAATCTAATAAGGCTCATCACTGCTTATCTCTCCATTAATTCTTTTCATGTTCCTTTTACTGCAAAAGGTTTTTTACCACCTACTTTTGTATAACGTAGCAGTACAGGACATAATTTATAATAAAAAGTTTAAATAAAGAAGATTTTATTTCTATGGCAGGTACACAAATTCTAACTGCAATCTGAATTACTTTAATCATGTTCTTGCAAATAGGCAAAAACTGTTTGTCTTTTCCCCATTCTCTAAGTACTGACTGAAGACCTTTTTTTTCCCCACTAATAACTTCCAGACAAAGGATCTTGTGGTGCAAAACACTTGTTGTCTTCAATAAAATAAATGAATAATTGAACACCTATAATGGAATCAGTTCATTTTTGAATCAAAATGCCATCATTTTTGGAATGGAATGCAAAAAACTTCCTAAATTTCTCAGCAATGTCAGATGCAAAAAAAGAAGCAAAAAATTATGCCAGAATTAGATGCGAAAGAAGAATATTTAGAAGTTTGAATAAAATCCAAGATTTACGTAAGCTTCTGCAGTGACCTTGCCTCGTGCTCAGTGGGCTTAGCCTGCAAAATTTCTCCCAGAATCCCTGACGTGTCAGGGAATTAGTACTGTACCAAAGTTAGTGGTACGGACTCCCTGCCCTTCATTCTCCTGTTCCTGTGTGTAATTTGGTGCCGGTGATGTCAGCGTACCCCACTTTGTCTTCCCTGCTTTTTATTTGCTCTCTATTAATATTTTTTTTTAATCCTGCTTTCTTCTTTGCAGGCAGAGGTTGGACCTGATGCGTGAGATGTATGACAGAGCTGGGGAGATGGCATCAAATACACAGGATGAGGGTGAAAGCACGATGACAGGCAGCGACCCCTTTTACGATCGCTTTCATTGGTTCAAGCTTGTTGGAAGGTACGCGGCAATAATCTGAGCTGCTGGTACACTGGTAACTCCTGTCAGTTCTGGATCAACTTTGACTGGTTATAAACTGTATGGGCAGTAGTGTTAGTTGTGTGCTGTCTTTCAGGGATTTCTGATAGACTTAAAATATAGCGAAGAGCAGAAAATGCTCTTTAGAGTGTTGCTGGTTCTGGTGTGCCCTTGTAGAATCTGATTTGAATGAACCCTTAGTAATGCATAAGTTTATTTAAAAAAAAATAATGTAGGTAGCCAAGTTCTATCTAAAGTCACTGGAGCAAAGCCGTGAGGATACAAAGAGCATTGGGAACTGTGAGGACAAGTAGTCCAGGGCCTTACGTATGTAGTTCAAATAGTTTGGTTACACCCTATGGGAATACCTAATATCTGATGGGATTCTTTAATATTTCCTGATGTCGGCTACACCTTTACGGTATTTTTTTATTTACAAAATTGCTTTGTGTTGGAAATAAGAATTGTAGCTCTCTTAAATGGATGTACTCTCAAGATCTGTATGTTCAGCCATGTTTATATTAATTTTTCGTTTGCTTTCTGCTCAGTTCAAGGATGCTCTTTTTCCTGACTTTGTTAGCAGTCCCTTCCCTTACGTTTCATTGCAGTCCACGTGGTTTGAAGCCTTTGCTTGTTGTTCAGGTGGGCTCTGTGCTGATGACAACAAGATGGCTGTTAAATGAAGCATTCTTCTTTCCCCTCACTCTGTTAATTGGTATTCCGTTAACTGATATCTAGCTCCCCCATTTTCCATGGCTGCGTGAATGAGCGTCTTGCTGATCGCACGCCCTCCCCCACTTTCTCCACGGCTGACTCCGACATCACTGAACTGGCTGATGAGCAGCAGGATGAGATGGAGGACTTTGATGATGAGGCCTTTGTGGATGATACTGGCTCCGACGTTGGAACTGAGGAGGGATCAGACCTCTTCAATGATGGGCGCGACCCGTTTTACGACCGATCCCCTTGGTTCATTTTAGTGGGAAGGTTGGTGAGGTTACTCTGAGAATGGCCAAAAGGGACCAGCTCTTGCTGTAGGCTGCGGTGGCTTTGCCTTGTGCTGCACTGAATAGCTGTCAAGCCAGCCAAAATACCTATAGTATAAATTGGAATTGCCAGAGAATGAGTGTAATTTAACGTTAAGTTTTAAGTTCCCATGTCAGAAGCCATGAAGATCTAAACAGTAATTGAGAGAATAACCCTTAGATGTGACAATGTTAGTAAACATATTTCTAGATAACATAGAATGAGTGTGGGTTTGTTTGTGTAGAGTATTTAAGTATTATTTATAAGAGTGCTCTATTTAACCATTGCAAGATCACTAAGATATTATCATAGCATGTAATTTTCTCCCAGAGAAGGGTATCTCAGAGTATGGTGGAAAGTCTTTAAGTCCAATCCAATAAATCCATTTTTTGAAAACTCATCTAACATCCTCTGAAGAAAAAAGTTGACAGGAGGAGAAAGAATAATGTCCCTTTCTGGACGAGGAAAAGAGTGTTCTTTGAAATGATTTGTCTTCTCAGATTGTGTGTGACTTTTGGTAGCAAGTAGGGAAAGGTAGTGAAAGGACATCATCATTAAAATTCACCAGCTGATGGTGTTTATCAGCACCTTCCCCACACACTATGATTGAATTTCTGAAACAAGTTCAATGTATTTTAGAGTACTATTTTGCCAAGATAAAATTAAGGCATCATCAGACCCCAGTCTGTGGTGTAATACATAAAGACAGCAAGTTGCATTAAAAAAAATGTAGTACTTTGCACTGTTTCTTCACAGATAGTCTTGCTCAAACAAGTAACTCATGACAAGAAACAGGAAGACTTTAGTGACTTTGTTCCTCTCTCTTCTGCTCCCACTCCCCCAGTTATCCTTTTTTTTGCATAGTTGATCATTCTGAGCCAGTCTGCTTGTATGGGAGGGGATCACCATAGGCCTTGTACAAAAGAGGGGGTCAGGCTGTGTGACCAGCAGAAGGGAGGAACAAAGGAGAAGGGACCAGAGCTTGACTCTCCTTTTCCATGACTAAGCAGGGAAGGATTCATGGTCAGGAAGGCAGGATCTTTCTGTAGATTCCTCAAATGCAGGAAACTTGATTGCACTGTTTGGGAAGATGAGGGACTGAGTTTGTCGGTCTTTTATCAAGCCTTTAGATCAGTTTAGCTGTATTGTCTAACCTCGTTCTTTGTCTTTAGTGGAACTATTTACAGACTGTGATTAAACTTGGAACTTCCTCGATCCAGTCTTTGAAACAAAAATGGCAGTTACTAAAGATGCAAGAAACTGCATTAGTTCTCTTTGATCTCTCTGAGTTCGTGCTCTTGTGTGCCATGTCTGATAATGTGGTTTATAAAATTCAGTTCTTTCAGGTTAATCTGATTCCCCCAGAGTCAGTCTGGGAGAGCCACCTTAACTGGCTTGGCAGTGGTTGTCAGCTGGTTAAAGCATCCGTGAGCAGTCTGCGATGGCAAAGGTTGCTTTCTTGTCCCCGCGCTGGCAAACTCGGCGTATTCTCCTGTTGTGCCTGTTCTTTCAGAGCGGGACCTTCAGTGCTTGGGAAAAAGTTGAGCTATTCATCTTCATTTCACAAACTCGTCAGGAAGCACGACACAAGCTGAGCAAATAGAGTGTATAATGAAAACAGTTGTGCTTCCTGGCAATTACACAACTCGCTTCCCGTTTCCATGTATTAAAAAGAATACTGAGCTCTGTCTGTAGCCAGACGTGGAGCTGCAGCAGTTAAGGGTACACGAGAGCTGCACGTATTGAGGAGCTCTACTTGGGTTGTAAAGTGTATTGAGGAGTGAAACTTAGTTTGTATTATCTCCCAGCAGAGAGCTGAATGACTTTATCCCAGTCGTTGGTTTCCATTCTGGTCTGTTTCTATTCCTGTTCTGTTCTATTGTGCTGATTCTCTCAGCAGAAAGCTGTTGGACTGTTCAGTGCCACTGAGTAGAAACTGTTTGGATTCCTCACTCTCTTCCAGCGTGAGAATTCCACTTATTGTGGAGCTCAGTGGGACTCACAAGTATCAGAGGGTGCATCCATCTACATAGATATTGTCTTGAGCACAAGGTAGTGTTCAATTTATAACAACCCCAGATTCTTTAACACTTTTAATTGTGGAAACTTATCTGGTTTATAAGTTGTGGAATGCATAGGACAAAACTAAAATTTTTTGAGGGGATCATCAGCAATAACGAGTCCAGGTCGTGAAGGAGAGGAGGAGAAGTTGATCAGTTAGTTACCCAACTCCTTGGGCATCAGAGTATTTTTTTCTTTCTTTCTCTGTGCTGTGACTGTCCTTTATTTATACTATATCTATTAAAGAAAAGGAAAAAAAGAGCTGGTCCCTTTAGCCATCTCTTCTGGCATGCTGGGTTATCTTTAAGGCTGATTCTATGGAATGGTGTGACACACCAAGCCTTTGCTGTGTTTTTAAGGGTGGTGGGAGAGAACTATGGGATACTTTATTTAAATCTCAAATTGATGTGTTTGTTTAAAAAATATCCATCATCATTCTGAGTTCTGTTGGTTTTGTTTTGACTTTTTTTTTTAAAAAAAACAACTTGTGTTTGTTAAATTTCATTTCTCGTTTTGTTGTGAGTATGCCATTTTACCTCACCAATCTTTCTGCTAATCCAGCTCCCCCCTCTTTCAGTCTGCTGGGCTAAGGTGCAGGGGAACACTCGTGTATGGGCTCTTTGGGGAGTGGGAGTCCTCCCGGAGCAGGGAGAGGAGGAGGAGGAGGAGAACCTTAACACTTCATCCACTCCTGACTTGGTGGTGTGTTGTGATGAAGCAGATGGAATGGTGCTGGAAAGCAGAACTGCTGCAAAACCAGCTCTTTTCTGCCTACAGCAAATGTGCTGTTGCTCTGCATCCTACAGAAGAGATCCAGCACTTCTGTCACCAAACAGGAAGCTTAAAACTTTTGGATTATGTGCTTTTCTTTTTCTAAGTTAAAATGATTTCAGTGAGCGAGGTGACTGGATGGAAGGAAGTTATGGAAGACAAATACTTTTTATCTGACGTGACAAAATTGTAGTTGCTAATAAACCTGAATGCTTTGGCTGTCATACGTTGAACAGCAGCTTCAGAACTTCAGCCATGCTAATGAAAAGATATTTTTATTTTTCATGCAGTTAACGCTTTCACTTTCCACTAGTTTGAATCGAAGTAGGAAGGCTTCTGTAATGGCTGCCTCTAGTTACTCAAACTGTCTCTTGCTTTGTACGTATCGATTCAAGGCTATTTAGATTCCTGGTGGGGGAAAAAATGTCTGTTCTCCTTAGTTTAAAATGTGGTTTTCAAACTGCATGTGTTTTTTGTGTTGAGCATATAACTACGTACCGTCCTGAACTCCATCCCTCGTCCGGTCCAAGTGAACAATTCCAGTTTGTTAGTGTGGGGGAGTCTTTTCCTGTATGGTGGGATGCTGCTTTCTCAAATGAACATCACCTGAAATTTCAAGGCTAAAAATGAAAATGTTTTCTTAGAGGAGAAAAAAAAGCAACACAACTTCCCATTTTGTTACTTTAAATTTAGTCTCTTCTCCCTTCCCCTGCGTTATCACTTGACGAGTGCTTACCTCACTTTGGAGCAGACTGAAAAGGAATTAGATCCTAATCTTAGTCAAGTGTTATGTTGCAGTTGTTTTTTTGTTGTATGGTTTTCTTCAGTTTTTGTTTTGGTACTTTTATAGCCTCATTAATCATTCTCTTCTCTATTGCATTTCGTCATCACTTTGGTTTTTAGTAGCTTTTTGTTTTTGTGTCTTTGGTTCTCAACTGACACCTGTTTGACTCCCTTGCCATTTCAAGAGAATTCGTTCATTCTGGGAAGGGGCCCGTGAACCTACGGAGAAACACTTCCCTTCCCTAACCTTGGTCCTTAGGTGGGACACGGGGAGCTGAGGTGGGATCAGCCTCGCTGTGTTCTCAGAACAAACTCTGCAGCTGATGGCTCCAGACAGAGGCAGTGAACGTCTCTATTTCTCTCTCAGTCCTCTTCTGTCATGCAGGTCTTTCCCTAGGAATATTAAACAATAACAGTTATAAATTGAGGAATTCTACTTTCATAATAAAGACTAATAAAAAGGACTGCAAGAAGGGAATCCAGTTAACCAAATGACTGGTATATAGTATAATTTAATATGCATAAATTCATAATAATTCCATACATAATTAGTCACTTTAAATCTAATTACTGGTAAAACTATTGGTTAAACTTCTATATCGTCTTGGTATTCTATGAACTTTGAAACAGTTCACTCAATAATTAAAGCCTTCCATTTTTTACCCCTTGTTGAGAGCCATTCTTACCTGACTTGTCAGGCATCTCAACATTTGAAGTTTTGCTCAAGCTGATCACATGGAAGTGTCTGGTGTTGTAAGAACTTTTGCAATTCATTGCAGAAAAGTACAATAATAACATTAGTCTAACTTTTAATTAAAACTCTGTACAATAAAACTTGTGAACTTTACTGTTCCGAAATAGACCCTGCTTATATGTAACTTTTAAAAGTTAGTGTATGGCAGGATCATCCAGTACTGGACTTTAATGCTCCTTTTTCTATTGTAAACAGTAATTTCTACACAATTACTCTCGAGTACTGTTGTGGTGAATCTTCGTTTGTGCATTTTTTTGTTTGTTTTTTTTATTTTTTTTTTAAGAAACAAATATATTACTCCTAAATATATTTAGCTGTGAAGACTATCTGTCTTCCACTATCCATACACTCAGTGAATCTTCCAAGAAACCTAAGAGATGACTTAGGGTTTATTGGGGATTTCTGATTACTCTGTATGCAGTGTTATCAAATGTACGTAGAAGAGAGAAAACATTCGGTCAATCTGTTTTGAAGAGTGTTTTGATATGTTCAGTACGATATTGAGACACAGTAGATCACTTCCCTTTTCATTTCTCACTACAAACTACACTCATGG
Source organism: Gallinago jamesoni (assembly GCA_025769975.1). Classification (NCBI taxonomy): domain Eukaryota; kingdom Metazoa; phylum Chordata; class Aves; order Charadriiformes; family Scolopacidae; genus Gallinago; species Gallinago jamesoni. The sequence continues at coordinate 4,341,286 of JAOQGH010000008.1, read as the reverse complement.
AGTGGAAAACTCAACAATTCTTTATAATCAGCAGTTCTGTAGTAGACTTCTGCCATCTTGCTAACAGCTCCGTTTACAACTGTAGTGCCTCTAAAATTACCTTTTAGAAAGCCATCATCTTAAATCGTCTCCTTCATGTGTTTTGTAACTCACTAATAGAAGCCCTGTGTCTCCGATATACTCTGATTTAGAGCATTTTGTAGCTTCCCATAGCTTTGACACTGCCGAAGAGCCCTGTGTGGACAATATGGATACACGGCCACGGCGCAGGTCTAATAGAAGGACTAAAGTAGACTGTCTGAAGATTTGAATGTCCCGTTACCCAACCGATTACTGCAGTCTGGGTTTGCAGGTGATTTCTTAATGCTGTTTGTGTTTTCTTTCCTTCCAGAGCGTTTGTATACCTGAGCAATCTGCTGTACCCGGTGCCTCTTATTCACAGAGTAGCTGTTGTTAGTGAGAAAGGAGAAGTGCGAGGATTTCTTCGAGTAGCGGTGCAAGCTATAGCAGGTGAGACACCCCGGGAGCTTTGTATTGCAACTCTCTGGTACACTATGAATAGCTGCAGCTTTAAAAAACAGGAAAACAAATAGAATCTGAGCGTTGATTTGTTTTAGTGTTTTTAGTGTTGCAAAGAACACTTGTTTTTTTACTGTTAACTTGTTTTTGATATTTTTTCATTGCTGTGAATTATCTGGACTGAGCATGAATAAACCTTGAAATAATACTACTGATCAAAAGCTTTTAGAATGCTGGTGTTGACTTCTGAAGTTTATACCTGGCAACTAATGCTACAGTGCTTTTTAAGACAGAGGAAGGGCTAACTAGTGTCAGTAAGACTAAAAACTACAATTAAAGCTAAGGTTTTCTTTCTGGCTCCCAGTATAAAGAGTGGACAAGGGTTTATGCAAGTTCGGTAGTTGTGATGACTTGCAGAAAAATTAAATGTACCACATGTTTGCTCTTCTCAAAGAGTCCTTTTAAATAATGCCCAGAGACGTGCTCTTCTGTTCTCTGGCTGAATAGCATGTGAAGAAGTTCCTGAACTGATGCTTTTCAGCATATTATAAACAGAAATCAGCAGCAGTTTTCCTTTTCATTGCTCCACTAAAACATGTTGAGACTTAGAAGCTGCTTTCGCATACTGTTTAATCACCAAGAATTATCAGCTTTTCAGAAGAGAAGGGTAGATGTACGGGGATGAGAACTGCTTCAGCCAGTTTTGAACTGGTATTGTGTGTGTGCCAGAGCTTAACTGCTGTCCCTTAGTCAACTGCTAATACTTCATACTTTTCCAGTGTGGGGTGAGCTAGTTGAGTTCTGCTGTTGGTAGTTAGCCATGTCTTATCCATGCTGGTGAGAGCAGAGATACTTCCCATCATTTGTCCTTTCTAGCAGTGGCCGACTGCCAGCCTCTCTTTATTGTTTAGGTAGGGTAACCCTGGAAGCTCCCCTCTCCATGGGAACGTATAATGAAATCTCAGAGCCTGAAGATGTGTAAGAATCACTCTGGCAGGGACTAAAACAGCAAGTGAAAATAAAATCTATTTTAATGCGTACAAAAGTCTCATTTCTAGCTTGCTTTGGTCTCCATTGACCAAATATTTCCAAGTAAATAATCTATTTATCCATCCAAATAAATAGAATACTGTGATTAATAGAAATTGAACTGGACATGTCTCTTGAAAAAAGGGCCATGGCATTATTTGGTCCTTATGCAAAGTTTCGGAGCACAGTCTGGATGTTGGGATTTCTCCTGCAAACCTGCATTTATTGTGGAAAAAATACCTGGCACTTAACCAGGCCTCATTGTTGCTATTCCACAAAGAGGAGGAGGTTAAATGGACAGATAGCATGGACAGAACTGCCTTTCAGACTTACAGGAGGTACTTGTGAAGCTGTGCTAGTGGGACTGCTTTAGTTTATGGCTACAGAATTTTAGATGCCAGTTTAAATCAATGTAAGTATATGTTCCCATGTGGGTCCTTGTATCATGGTATGTTAATTCACCTCAGCTATAGTAATCAGAAGTAAATAAATAATCAGAATGAGTATTGAAGTTGTTTTGCATTCAAAATTCTCTAAAGTGTATTCGTGATGAAAATTCGTAGCTTGTCTTGTTTTTCCACATAAGTTCATGATGGATAGATTTCTGCTATGATTTTTTTTCAACACTTATTCTAATCTGTTATTGGATGACTGGAACTCTTCCACTTTATGGACTGGTTCCCATTGTAATCAGAATTTCCATTTAGATAACTCTGTGGGTTTTTCCTTTTCCTCCTCCTCATATATTTCCCCCTGTTTTTCAGCTGATGAAGAAGCCCCAGATTATGGATCTGGTATTCGACAGTCTGGCACAGCTAAAATTTCATTTGACAATGAATATTTTGATAAGGTAACAACTCTTTGAAAATTGAATTAGATTTCTTTGGGTGCATTGGTTTGTGCTTCTAAATAAAGAATAAGTAATGTGGGGGGAGAAGGGCATGGGAAATCCAGAAGCTACAGAGTCTGTTACATACACTTTCATTTATTTTTTCAGAATGATTTTTCTTCAGTTGTGATGACTCGGTCTGGACTGTCATTGGAAGAATTAAGAATTGTGGAAGGACAAGGACAGAATTCAGAGGTTACCACTCCTCCAGAGGAGATCAACAGAACGAATGAGCTAGGTGAGCAAGAAATACCTAATAGTTTTGGAGAGCTTTGGGGAAATCTGGGACACTTTCAGTCGTGGTAGAAAGGGGTTCTGAGTGTCCTTCAAGAACATGACAAGTAGGGAGAGGTGTAACCGATGGGTTGCATATAATAGATGCTGGAGTTATTCACTTGAAGAACTGTGGAGAAAAAAAAACTGTTCCCGGGTATTTGGAGCTTTAATTATCAACAAATAATTTGAGCTCAAAAGAAAACCAAAAGAGTGTGGTGGGACTAAACTGATGCTTGAAGGAATATTTTAAGAAAAGAAAGGAGAAAAAACCCAAAAGAAAAGTGATTTCATGTGGGATGTTTGTTTCTCCCTAAGACTTGAAGTCAGCCACTTTGGATGGAAAGATGACTATGGAAGGATTCACTGAGGAAATTGGTGATCACTTGAAACTGGGCAGTGTGTTTACCTTCCGTGTGACAGTGCTACAGGCCAGCGGCATCCTTCCTGAATATGCAGATATTTTCTGCCAGTTCAAGTAAGAATTTGTCCTTATTTACGTTAGGCAATGAATTTGATAGAGAGTGCAAATAATAATTGGCAATGGAGGGTTTGGTTGAGAGCTTTTCCAGTCAGTGGCAGTGTGGTATAGCACAGAAAAACACCTTGCCAGTTACTGGGATTCCTGTTACCAGCAGTACCTGCTTTGTGTGAGTATGGTGTTAAAGAATAATGTTTTGCAGAAAGGATCTAGTTATAGGTATCGTAGCGTTTTGCTTGATAACGGCTTTTAATGTAAAAAATTTGGTATTAGATTGTACATAAGCTCAATTGAAATGAAAGCTATGTGAACCTGGAGTATCTCGATAGCTTGCCAGTAAAAATGTTCTTTGGCTTAGTGTCTTAAGAAAGAGGATGAAAAATGGGAGTAATAAAGACACAAAGTAAGCGCAGAAGTTGTGGTCCCAAAGACCAGTGTATTCCCCCTAGCTTTAGGCCATCACTCAATTCCCTGTAAAGTTCTAGCAGAATAAATTTTTGGATTTCATTTCAGTGTTGGGTTCACAGCACAGCAATCTTCACCAAACTGTTCTGTGGTGGTTTATTTTTGGTTTGTTGCTTGTTTGTTTTAAAGCTTTTTACATCGGCATGATGAAGCTTTCTCAACAGAACCTCTGAAAAACAATGGTCGAGGGACCCCCCTTGGCTTTTATCATGTTCAGAATGTAAGTAAAACTCTCCAGGCTTAGTAAGTGCCTGCTTTAGCACTGGGAGTTTTATGTGTCCTCCTTGTTAAACTCCTGAGGTTTACGGGAAAGGGGAACAAAGGGAATTCTTAAGAATAGACAGTAGGAGGAGTGATGAGGTGAATGATGTAATCCCCAATGGAGAACAAAATATGGAATGATCCTGTGTGGCAGATTTAACTTTTCTGTTTCACCTCTGCTTCCTGCCCTTGAATTCTCTGTTTCCTTTCCAGGATGTTCAATGAAAGCAGTCTAGAATTTGGGGAAATAAAATATTTGTTAATAGCAGCACTCATGATCTCAGATGAACTGAATATGTCTATTTTTATGAACTTTGTAATCCTTTGGTTACATGTACTCCCTCTTCTCCTACTTAAAATGCCTGATGTTGAGGCTTTCATTTTCTCCTTTATTGGAGAGTGAAATTAATGCCTAAACAAAAAAGGAATGCGCTTGCTTTTAGTGTGAGTGATACTAAACCATATGAAAAATATAGACTCCTAAAATTCAGACTTAGAAGATTTCCTTTTTGTATGTCTCATTTTCTTCCCTTAGATTGCTGTGGAAGTGACGGAATCATTTGTGGAGTACATCAAAACAAAGCCTATTGTGTTTGAAGTCTTTGGACATTATCAGCAGCATCCTCTCCACCTGCAAGGACAGGATCTCAACAGGTACCGGTCACTATTCTGGCAGAAGGGTTTTGTGGTTGTGCTCAGGTTCACTCTGCAGTTCAGGCAGTGCTTTTTCATACTCCTGAAATTATACAGGCACTCCCTCATGAGTTGGATTCCCGACGGAGGTGAGACTGCTGGCAGAGGCCTCTTTACCCAGTGTAGCATGTTTTGTTAGTGAGTGATGGAATTGTTCTGCCATCTCAAACCTGGGAAGCTGCTTTGCCACTACAGCTGCATCCACCTTACAAACGCTGTGGTGGTAGAACATTGTACTCAGAACTTCAGTGGTGATCTCGGTGAGCTCTGAGATCAGTGCTCCAAGATGCAGCATTCCCTCAGGGCAAGTGGCCTCATGCATAAAGGTGGGATGACAAAAGAAGAGACATGGAAAACAAAAGGCTCTCAACCTTTTGACATACTAGTGTCAAAGTTGCTGAGCATTTGAATTTTTGGTGTGGGGGAAAGGACCTCTAGTCACTTTTGGCATCTTCATAGCTATAGGAAGAGGCTGTTGTCTGGACTCTTGGCCAGGTTCACCCTCCTGCTGGAGGCAGCAGCTGCAAAGAGGAAGCACGTGCTGGTTTTAAGAGGAAATGCCAGCTGAGGCTTGTTCCTTTCCCTTTAGTTATTCTGGGAAATGCCTGTTACCTGCCTAAATTTTCAGTGCAGAAGGGGGTTGAGCAGTTGAAATTGTTAATTTATTTATTTATTTACGACAGCTAGGATTAATTAAGTTAGAATAGGAAAAAGGACATAGGTTGGTCTGAGAAGTGTGCTGAGTCCACTTGTTTTCCTGACAGTTGATACTTACTTGTCTTCATGGGATTGTGGGGATAATTTTAGAGGGGAAAAATGGGTGGAAGGACTGTACTGGGCATGTGTGTGTACATGCATGCATGTGTGTATTAGTAGATGGGTTTTTATATTTAGCTGCCTCTATATTAATAACTCTTTTCATTTCCCTGTAGCCCTCCACAGCCTTCCCGAAGATTCTTTCCTCCCCCTATGCCACTCTCAAAGCCAGGTGAGAACAGTTCTGGAATTCTGTACATCACGTGTTTGCTACTGAAAAGGAAGGTTGAAGTGTATTCCTAAGGTGGTCAGGACACCAAGAAATGTAATGGAGTGAATGTTGCAAAGGGCATTGGATCTGTCTTTGTTGGACATCTTCCTTTTTATGTGTTCTTTTCAACCTCCTCTTTTAGAAAGTGCTTCTTGGTTCATTAAAGGGTAGAATTACATTCCTGAGGCGCTGACCCTATTCCATGAGATCTGGCCATGGCTCTTAATGTGCTTACTGAGCACTTCACTGGAAATTTGCTTATTCATTAACTGTTTCATCTTTTTGCTCTCTAACATGCTTGTTTAGTGAGTCAGTCTTGTTGAAATAATCCTTGGTTTTCTTTGCTTAATTGTAATAATGCATGCTGAACTCTTGTGGTTGTTTTCCATTTCACCCTTTAATTTCCTCCTTCTCCAGCTTCTTCTCACCTGCATATTTCTACCATCCTTTTTTTTTTTTCTTTTCTTGTGTGTCTTCCATTCCGTTTGCAGACCATGAAAGAAAAATTGAGTTAATTAGGTATCTTATGTCTGGCTATGTAAACGTGCATGTGCTGAACACGCTCTCCGAGCATGCCAACGTGCTTGCGTCCTCTGCTGTGGCTGCTTTCCAGGATGGAGCTGACCAGCTGCCACCTTTTCTCTTTCTGCCTATTCCCAGTTGTCAGAGTGAGCGGGCTCCTAAACGAGATGGTTAGTAGCCAAACTTGATCTGTGGTAGATGTAGACGTAGTTCCAAAATGTGCCACAAAATTCCTTTTCTCTTACCTTTATCATGTTGTATTCCTGGGACTAGAAACTGCCATGGTTGTGGTCATGGACAGCTGATGCTGTCCTTAAGTTTAGGACTATTCTAGAGTGAACCATAGAGAAAATCTGTGAACTCCAGAGTGCTGGGTAGCACAGGTTTTTCTGGGTCACTGGATCTATTTCCTGAAACTTCCTGGACCTCTAATTTTTTTTGTTCTGTGCATAGTTTTAGGGGGTTGGGATGAGAGATGCTGTATATGAAGCAGCAGCTAGCTGTAGAGGAAATGTTCTGGTGCATTCTATATAGGTTTCCTTTTTGTTCATTTTTTTTTGCCACTAACCATGCTGTTCCTCACCTACATTTTTATTTTGTTCTATTACCAAAAAAAAAATAAAAATGAAGAGACACCGGGTATTAATTACACCCATGCAAGTCTATGAGAACTTCTAAAATCAGCTTTCACGTTTAGTTAAATACGTCTTTCTGTTGTTTTTCCTCTTCTAGCACTTTTGAGTTTCTCTGCTTAGCAGTAAACTTGAGTGATTTGGTGTGTTTGATGTTCCTCTCACTATGAACAGCATTGAGTCCAGCTGTAAGGAGTTCATTTGCAGCTACATGATGTGATGGGTATAAGAGAGTGACTACCCTGAGTAATGAATGGGAACAGTAAATTATGACACTGAAACTTGCAGCCCAGCATGGTGGACTTGTAGTGCTTGCAAATAACTGGTTCTTGTAAAACCTGTCCCTCTGAGGCAGCTGCTATTTTACCTAGACAAGAAACAGAATTCATTTCTTTTTTTCCCAAAAGAGATTACCCCGGCACACCTATAAGGACCTTTTCTTAACTGTGCCTTTCCATGCCTTCCAGTGCATGGAAAGTTAAATCATGGTGGATGCTGGAGGATACACAGAGGTGTGACAATGGAAGAAGCTAAAGAACACTTGAGCAAGGGAAGAATGGGGCTTGAGAGGCTAGAAGGGAGAATAATTATTTGGCTTAATAAAAGTGGTAAGGTTAGTATGTGAAAAGAGAAAAAATGGAAAATCAGTTACAGAGTTACAAAAATACCTGTCAGAATACACAGGAACTAAGCTTTTAAAATGTTCCCTTTTCCAAAAATGAATGAACAGATTAAGAGAAGTCATGTAATGATAGCTAAAAGGTGTGATTAAAGTACATGTGAAGGAATATCAGGTTATTCCTAAAATGTCAGTTATCCCACTTTTTTTTTTTTTAGCATAGTTTATCCCTATATTTGTATTAAAGGACTTAAAGAGGATCTGGCCATTAGTAATCACTAATAGCAAAACAGAAGGAGCCCAGAAACATACTTTGGCAGGATTATGGCTCTGGAATAAGTCTTGTACAGCTTTTTTACATACACATGTTGTTACCTAAACTGGTACAGGAGACTGGCAATTTGTAACACAAAGAAGTAAAGACCAAAGTTTTAAATTCTTGATTATTTTTTTTTTCTTGTGTGGAGAAGTACTTTATGGGTGAGTAATGGTGCAGATGAACAGAACTAAGCAATTCTGAATCACAAACTGTTAAGTCAGAAAGTAACTGATGCGCATTTGAGGAAACTCTTTTTTGGTGGATCTAGCAAGATTGCATATTTTTACAAGCTTTTTTGCATACAGTTTTGTTTCACTGTTTAACCGTTGGCTTTGCGGTTTGTTTGGTTTTTTTTTTAAAATCTAGTAACGGGTCTAAAAACCAATGCTTTGAGAAATAATGATTGTTGTAAGCAACATCATTTTAATGGGAAATGATATGATCTGCATATGTACATAGAATGCAAAGGTTCACTGAAATGCCGTATTTTTGTGAGCCCTAGGGTAAGCTTTACTTGTTCAGTCTTTGTAAACTATTCTTTTTTTTTTTCTTCTTTATGTTTTTTTTTTTTTTTTAAGTGCCAGCTACAAAGCTAAATACTATGAGCAAACCCAGCTTGGGCCAGAGCGTGAGCAAATATGACCTCCTTGTGTGGTTTGAGATCAGCGAATTGGAGCCAACAGGGGAGTAAGTCCCATATTAATCTTTCTTCCTTTAAGAACAGTGGTTTATGGAAGTTTGATCTTTTACCTTTGTTCTGTTCAGGCAATGCTGATGTTTAGCAATCGTTATTGGGCAGTGGCCTGGCTTATGTCAGCCTGGTGTCTGGCTGGTTTGTAGTGACTGGGTTGCCCCCATTGGAAAAGACTGAACAGACACAATGAAATTCTTTCACACTTGAAGGAATCTTTCCACTTTGGAATCCCATGCACACCGGTTAAACAGGTGCTGGGAAAACTTACTTTACATAGGCCACGAGTTGAGATTCTTTGGGTCACTAGAGACTTCCTGCTCCAGAAGTCATCTAGCAGACCCTAGGTCACCTCTGCTACAAGGAAGGTTTTCCCCTGACAGGTCTTTTGGGATTATATTGAGAAGTGAGTTCCACTCAAGTGAGTGAGTGGACTCAAGTGAGTTTTTGATATTGTGGGCCCACAAAGAGTCCAGTCTGAGAGTCAGTAGAAACACTCTGATTTCTTCAGATCTGATATGGAGAGGTGACTGTTGACAGCAGAATACAGAGTAAAATTGCTGTGCTGGTGTGTCTTTCCTGCCTGTTGACTGCACTGTCTCACACAGATATATTCCTGCTATTGTGGACCACACTGGAGGCCTGCCCTGTCAGGGGACGTTCCTGCTTCACCAGGTACTAATGAAGGCTGTACAACAGCAAGTTTCATCTCTGGGGGGGTTAGAATGCTAATGACTGCATTTTGCATCTTTCATGTCTCTTTTTCCTACGCAGCTGTGTAATGATAGCTGTAGGGTCAGTCATCTCTCAGCCTGTACTTAGTTTGCTGGCTTTGGGCTACGAGGAGAAGATGTTTGGTCCCTAGAACATTGCTGTTTCCTTTGCTTATCGCTGTGCATCCCACTCGTGATAGATGAAAGCTTTTTAAAAAGCAAGAACCTTTGGGACCAGATTTGTGCCTTCAGTGTTCTCCAGCATCTCTGCCAAGGACACAGAAGGATCATATGGACTCAACTTCCATTGGTGCTTTCTCAACTGCACATGACGATGAGACAGATCTACAAAATGACCGTGTCTCAGTGCATTTTAAATGCCTGTAATAATCCTTAATAATAATTTGTCTTTAGCTAGATTCTAAAGATAATCCTAGTTAAATATTGTTTATAGGTTTATGTTCTGTTTTTTCTACTCTCACATTCTAAGTCTCCTTTTCATCAGACCTGTGACTTGCATTTCCTTTCTTAAAATGATAAGAATAGGAGTAATGGTATATTCCAATAATTTCCTTAAAAAAGAATAAATAAAAATGCTACCCAGTTCTGGATTTACTCATGTCCTCACCAACACCTGAGGAATTTTGCTTTTTCAGATGTGGTATTTATTTCTATTCTACAATTTTACCTTCTTCCCAGCTATTACAAAGTTTCATTGTATTTTGACTTGTAACAGATACATATGACAAAGGAGGAAAATATCTGCATGAGTAGTTGCTATTTTCTAGTAACTTTTTTTGTTGTATAGATGCTTTTTCTTTTGGTGTATATACACTTTATATATAACACGTAACTATATAAGCACACATTACCCAAGTATTTGCTTGGTTTTGTGGTCAACTCTGGTATATCCCAGGGACCATATGTATCTTTGAGAGCATAGCAACAATTTCAGAACTATTTTAGGCTAAAAAACCACTGCCTCTGTGGAGTGAGAAGGAAAAAGTCTTAAATACTGTTACATGTGAGAATGTAATGTTCCTCTTAATTTAAGGACCCTGAAAACATAGGTGGTGGTTCACAGTTATAGACCAGTTTAAATGATCTTATTTGCTTCATTTTTGCAGTTTAAGTGAAAAATAGATAATGATTGTGTGTGTGTGAATACTTCACCAATGTTTTGGTTTTGAACTCTACCAGGGAATCCAGCGTAGAATTACAGTCACCATTATCCATGAGAAGGGCAGTGAGTTGCACTGGAAAGATGTGCGAGAGCTGGTTGTTGGTGAGTATATTGTTTTGCACATCGCTATGTAAGGAAGAAAAAGTATTAATGGTAATGTATTTTTCTATCAGATTCTGTCAGCTATGAGTATTGGCTGTGAGAAGAGCATTTTGAAAAAGATCCAGAGGAAAAAATTAAGTTTTGCAACTTCCAATTTATAGCTGATTGTTAATCCCATAGTCTGAAATTATATTTGGGAGAAAACAAATTTCTTCTGTATTTCAGTTTTAGTTTTAATTGATTCCCCCTCCTACCCTTTTCAGGACGTATAAGAAATAAAGCAGAGGTAGATGAAGCTGCTGTGGATGCTATTCTGTCTTTGAATATTATCTCTGCAAAATACCTGAAGTCTTCTCACAGCTCCAATAGGTAAGTGAATGAAGCGAGCACCGGAGCAGGAATCTGAAATTCCTTGGACCTCTGAGATACTGGCAGGAAGTTTGGAAAGCCGAGAATGTTAGTAATTATTAAATGTAGAATTCCATGGGCATAGGGCACACAGATAGAGAATGAATGTTACCATAAATACTCGAAAAAGCTGAAGTTCAGTTGTCTGCGTGGAAGTTTTGTTGTGAATGCATTTGAATTACTTTCCATTGGAAAGCACCACAAAGGGAGGATGGAAAGGAATAGCATAAGGGGGTCTCAGAATTTAACCCAGAGTTTCTAAACTAACATCAAGGTTTATTGCTAGAATACAGCATTGAAGTACAACAGCAATTTCAGGGGATCTATTTATGGATATATACATACCTACCTATATTATTCCTGGAATAAACATGTGACAGTTTAATCAAGAGCTGTGCTTGGTAAATTAAGCTTCGTAATTTGTGGATTTATACAGATGTATCAAATTGATTCAAGTTGTAATAAGGAGGTGTCTGTTCCATGTACCTGCAGCCATTTGGGCAGCAGCAGGGCCCCTGTCTGAGAGCTTTCTGGCTGCCTGTGTCTCCTCATTAGGGTGCTTTGCTGTGAAGATCAGTCAGCCTCCACATTGTTGCAGACACTGAAGGAAAACAAAGGGCAGTGAGGCAGAACACTGCGTTGCCAGCACGGCCTCTCCCTCCTCTGACATCAGCCAAGTCACTTGACCATGCAGTGACTCTGTTTTGCTGGTGCAAAGCAGGAATATCTCTGAAATTTAACTCTGAATGTTTGCGGAGAGGAAGGGGTTGTTTTAGGGCACGTCTCTGGTGCAGCTGCTGAATGCTGGAGGTGGTGTCCTTCTTGGCACTGAAATGGCTTCTTCCTTCTCTGTTAGAGGCCTGGACTTTGAAATAGCACTGAGATATTAAAGGTGGATTCAGGACAACAGCTCCTACCAACTGAATGTCTCCCTGCCACCTAGTGTCTGTAAAGGCACACAGTGACAGGGCTTTTAGCAGTTATTCTTTGTCTTCCACTAAGAAGTGGGTATTTTACTTGTAGTGTAATTGAATTAATGGATCAGTCTAAGTGGAACATAAGGGGACTGTTCCAATCTGATACTATTGGATTTTCAGTTGGGAAGCCCTGTACTTTCTGTTCTCTACCAGAAATTCCTATATAGCTCTGTCATTTTCTATTAGGTGGGTCACTTGGGTGAACGATGAGTGTGAGTGAAGTGAAGCTATTGACCATCTTTTACCAAAATGCCAAGGTTTAAGTTGTGGGATGAGAGCACGGCAGGGTGGTGGAGTAAGGGATGTGTCTTATGTTTGCTCATTGTCTGCAGGCTTGTTTTCTGCTTGGTGTGGCTTGGTTTTCTTTAAGTCCACTTGTTGTGTTCCTCTCAGCTGTTGCTTTTTTGTTCTGCTTTTGGCTGCACTAACTGAGGCTCTTTCTATGTTTTTACAGGCTCTTTCTTGATAAGGATATGCCTAGGTATTTTCTGTTTGCTTCCTTTGTACATAAAGGTTCTTGAAAATAGAATGCTTTATGTCTCATTTGTATTGCTGCCACTTCCCTGTTAGCTGTTACTGAATTCTGTTAGCATGCCTCTTAGCTCCTCCACAAGTAGTTCACCTCCTCCCCCTTTGTGTCAGGGCTTTGTTCAGGTACAATTCAGTGGGGGACTTGAGAACTTCAACATTCCTTCACATGTAAACGAGAGCTTCCTTCCTTCAGTCTTTCTGATTCTCAAAATGTGCCATCAGAATACAGTCCCTATTTGTAGTCCTTGCTATTTATTTTCTTCCTTTGTTCCGTATCAAAGAACTAAATACGGAATTTCTTACTGTCTTTGACTCCATAACTTGCCACGTTTGAAGTACCGAGTCAGGGGCTGAGTGATTAGGTTACTTGAAATTCCAGCTCAGAATTGCACTGAACAAAAAGCAGTGGCTGCCATGTGACTGGCATTCAACCTCTGTTCTGAGGCTGGATTTGCATCTGAAATTTAACCATGTGGTTGCTACTTCTTCGTTTCCCAGTTGGCAGAGAAGCCAGACGTCTAGTAGCTGCTCAGACTGGATTCCTCTTTCTCCTTCCAGGCTGGATCCCAGCCAGGCAGGCTGGCTGCAACAATTTGCACTCTGCTTTCTGTGTTCTGCCTCTTTGAAAAAGAGAAGACTCTTGAGTGTTCAATGCTGTCAATTCACCACCTTTCACTGATGCTGAAATCCATTTACAAATCAGTTCTAACTACACATTGGTGCCTTTAATGTGTTTCTCCTGTTTTCCATGCTTTGCCTGCTCTGTGTTCCATTTTCCTCCATGTGCTATTGGTTATGCTGAAAGAAGTTTGCTCCCTCCTGTTTTTTGTCTCCCTCTATAACTATTCTAGCAAGTTCTGGTTTGGACAGGCAAGACTGGGTATATTTAACTTCCTGGCTAGACGAAATCCAGTAGAGTAACTGTCTCAAAACTATACTTGACTTCAACTTGGTGTTCATCCAAAAATCATCATTTTGCTAAAGGGGAACTCTTAGTTCTGTGCTGATGAACATTTACACCGGTGTTCTCTCTTCTTGAGAAGTTCAAATGGTGCAGAGCTGATTGAGGGGCCAGGAAGATTGGCTTTCCCATCTGGGGACAACCAGGTTTTACAACTTTTTCTTTCACCCGGGTTGTAGATCTGGAGCTTACTAAAAGTTTAAAACATTGCTTACCCCTTGAGTCCCGATGTTTTAATCTTTTGTCATTTCTTAGTTACGAGAGCAAAGGCAAACCCGTGTTGTTTGCCTAATCTAACTCAAGTAAGGATTATTACACTACTGAACTTTTAAAGTTACCAATTACTTAGCCTTTAGAATGTGTTTCTCTGGAGTTTTTAATAGAAACAAGACATTTAGAAGTAATTTCTTCAGTATGCTACTTCAAATATTCAGTATTTAGCAATATTCTCAGACTGTATTACTTGACTGTGCAGTTCATGGTGCCTCGTGCAGGGGCGTTCTCGTGAACTCTTTGAGAGCAGAACTCTTAGTTTCTGGTATGTCTACTCTTAGGCCATTTTGTGTTTCCTTTTGTTTTGTTTTTTTGTTATTTCTTTCTTCCACCCCTTTCCTGCTTGATGTCATTTGTCTCTGGTTTCATTTTCTGTTTTTCTGAGTTGGCCTTGGGCATTAGTACAGAAGCTCTTTAGAGATAGAACTTGTTTTAAAAAAAACAATATATGTGAACCACTTCCTTGCTTTTAGTACCACATCATTTGGACTCAGCATGGAAAACCTCAATGGCAAGAGGATTTGGGAGGGTAATTATATGGAAGCGATGAAGAATTAATACCTTCTTTTTTCTGTACCAGTGTAGAAAAGCACACTGTATTCCTGAATAAGGGTATAGGATTTCTTTCCAAAGGAACCTATATGAAATCAGTTTCTGCCTGGGAGAAAAGAGAAAGCTCATTTTCCCAAGCCCCTGTTAAAGAGGAGAGAGTGTAACAGTGACTCTAGGTCTGAGGATTTAGCTGTCCTGTGCATGATGATGGCTCTCACTTTTGACTTGAACAGATGATGTTTCCTGATGGCCAGAGTAGAACTGTGGGAGCCCTCATCTCCTTTCTTTCCATGTACCAAATTGAAGAGACTTCTTACAAAAGTTTGTGTTAGATCAGCAAGGTTTTACTTGAAGCTAGTAGGGACATAGAAAAATCTTTATCACTTGAATATAGGACTTATCCCTACCTATCAGTCATTCTGATTTGCTATCAGAAGCTGCTGGGTTTATAAGACTAACTATTAGGGGGATCTCTTCTGCTGCTATATGTTAGTCCTAAAATACATTGTAGAATGAATGTTGCTTATAAAAAAGAATCTTCCCATGCACTTTGGAGGTCCAGCAGGGCTGAATTGCACCTGAAGCAATAGAGAGGAATTCTGTCTGTTTAGAAATGCTGTTCTTTTAGCGTTGACTTCCCTGTAGTGTTAGAACAGCTTTTGTTCTCTCCTATACTCCTTTTCCATTTTAGATGGGTCTATTTCATAACAGGCAATGGTCTCTTATGCCACACTATTTGAGATAGAAGTAATCTCTATCAGGAAAGAAAAGAAGGATTTTGTTTCAAGTATTTTTTGTCGACGCCACTGAGAGTGGATGATATCAAGGAAGAGATGCTTTGCGCTGACCGATGAGAGGGCTGCAGAGGAACTCTTACTATTGAGCTTTTGCTGTACTTTTTTCCAGGACTTTCTATCGGTTTGAAGCAGTTTGGGATAGCTCCCTGCATAACTCCCTGCTCCTCAATCGAGTGACACCATATGGAGAGAAGATATATATGACCCTTTCTGCATACCTGGAGGTTAGAGACCAGTTCCTTTTAGCTTGTGACTGAAGTGTAATTATTTGAGACAACAGACAATGTGTACCCGAGATAAACACTTATTGGGCTAGATGATTTTGAATCCTGAAGCCAGTGAAAGTCTTCATTCATTTTCTGATGAAACTGGTGATCTCCTTACCTTTTTGTGCCTCGTTTTTTCTATCTTTATATCTGAAAATCCATTGAAATGAGTGAACGCTGATATGTAAGTACTACTAGTGTTACAAACACTAGCCTAGCTCTTGGCTTTGCATGCAAGACACTGTTGTTTTGTGTAGTTCAATTATTTCACACACAAGATGCATCAAAAAATTTGCCAGTTCTCTTTCAGAGAAACAAATATGAAAAGCCTTCACCAAAGACCCAAACAAGAACAAATTTCAAAAAGCTGTCCCACTAAAAGAGGGAAGCTGTATGACTTGGCATAGTTGTCTGCAGCCACTCACTCGTTACTGTTTTTTCTCTTAGCTTGACCACTGCATCCAGCCTGCCGTTATAACAAAGGATGTTTGTATGGTCTTTTACTCGCGAGATGCCAAGATCTCCCCACCACGATCCCTACGCAATCTCTTTGGCAGTGGCTACTCCAAATCTCCGGATTCGTAAGTTCAGTTACCAATTTTAGTATTGATGTCTTATGTCAGCATATGCTGACAGCTTTTTCTCTCGGAGGACATGGGGAGAATGTAGCTTTGTTTTCTTTATTTCTTCCTTGAAAGTCTACCTCATTAGAGTTCTCCAGTCTGGTTTTGAAATTTCTTTCTTGCATTTATTTCAGTGAAACTCTGGTGGCCTCTCTCTTTACCGACCCCTTTTCCAGCCTTCTGACTGAGCAGTTGGGAAGAGAGATGCAATTTGCAAGCTTGCACGTAGATGACCCTGATCCTGACCTGGACTTTACTGTAGCAGCTGCTCTTGGAGTCTAATGGGGGGTGGGTGGGGAACATGGGGGAAATGTCATTTTTAGAGATCTTGCGGTCTGTCCTGGCTATTTTATGTCAAGATTAGAATTCAGGTGTAGTTCTATGTAATTCTAACTAACAACTATACTTAAACTTCTAATTTGGGGACTAGTGGACTAAAGCTAGGTACTTTACTTCTGAAGATAACAGGGGTTTTTTTCTCATCTTTTGTGAACAGCAATCGAGTAACTGGGATCTATGAACTAAGTTTATGCAAAATGGCAGACACAGGAAGTCCAGGTAAGCAGTGACTGGGTGTTCAAGCAATAAAGATGCTGCAAACTGAAATATTGCAGAAAATTTCATAGACAAGAAAGTAAACACTTCTATCCTGATGGGAGGCAGTTCCTGTGTTTCATAAGAGCAATGGAACATTGCTATTCTATAAAAATTATGCGGGCTTTTATTTTTGACATGGTTCTGTGTTTACCATGGGTGAACCTAGGATTCACTCATATCAGAAAATGTGAAGTTCTCAGTGGATCAGGAAACTGGGCACGTACTGGAGTCACAGGCTTAGGGGGCATAATACACAGCCCGTAACTAACACAGTTGAGACTTGGTTTTGCAGCAATAGAGTTTTGTCTTGGTCTTTTGAAGATATTGCTGATATCTGATGCAAGTTTGATAACTTGGAAGGAATATAGTTCATGTAGAATCAGTATATTTTTCCTCTGAGATCTAGCAGTTGAAGTTCTTGTGTTGAATTAGACTGAACAGGAGTTTGCATTATATTGTGTCAATAGAAAATATCTGAATTAAGTAAGAAGGCTGGACTAAATCAAATCTCTTTGGGATGTGTAATTGCTGTTAATGAAATCATTGCCTTCTATATTTCCAGCCAAACAGCACAAGTGTTGGTTCTTTGCAGATTGCTAATTGCCAAGTGTTTCTTAGTAGCATCCCTCTGGCTATGTTTTTAACATGTCTTTTGTTGTTTTTTACTGCTCAGGAATGCAGAGGAGGAGGAGGAAAGTCCTGGATACATCTGTGGCATATGTGCGAGGAGAAGAGAACCTGGCAGGTTGGAGGCCCCGGGGTGACAGCCTTATTCTAGAGCATCAGTGGGAACTGGAGAAACTGGAGCTGCTGCACGAGGTGAGTAAAGAGATCAGGGTGGTGAAAGGAAAAGCACAACTGTACCTCTGAATCTGCCTTCAGTCTGCCTCCTGAGAGACCTTTGGAGCTGAATGGGTTCCCAAATCGGAGTTTGTTCTCAAAATCAAGATTTAAGTAAATTCTCCAACAGAGGAGGTAGAAAGTGTGTGGCTGGTTGCTGAGTAGAATCTTCAGCTCAGAGTCTCAGTGTACTCAACAAAGGTGGATTCAACTTCTAGTGCTATTGTAAACTCCCCTCCCCTGGGACGATGTTTACTGGTGCTAATCTTAAAAGAATGTATAAGAATTCAGTGCCTGCAGAACAGGCAACATCCTGGAGCAGATGACACTGACTGATTTCCTTTCTTACCAGGTGGAAAAAACCCGACATTTCCTTCTGCTTCGTGAAAAGCTTGGTGACAGCATCCCCAAGTCTCTGAGTGACTCACTGTCTCCCAGTATGAGCAGTGGAACCCTCAGTACCTCCACCAGCATTTCCTCACAAATTTCGACTACGACGTTTGAGAGTGCAGTGACGCCCAGCGAGAGCAGCGGCTACGACTCCGCAGACATAGAGAGCCTGGTGGATCGGGAGAAGGAGCTGGCCACCAAGGTATAACGTGAGAAAAGCATCCTGGGTCTAAAATGATTAAAGATTAATGATGAGCTTTTGAGATAGCATGGTGAATATCCAGTATTGTATGACTTTCATTTTAATATGCTCTAGAGTGAAATAATCCATTCTCACCAGCAATAGCATTTGTGCTATGACTGAACCTCATTCCCTTTCATAAGTAGTAAAAGAGAGTTTCTAATTTTATCAAGAGAAGTGATTATTCCCTCCTCCTCCTGGGATTTTTCACAGCAATTTAGCTTTTGTTTATTCTTTTATGAGCTGCCAAGTGTGTCTTGGCAAATTGCCTTTTGTGTTCAAGTTTCTCTAAAATCTAAATGTGAAATTCTTTTCTGTGTTTTATCTGTTCCCCTCCTCCCTTAGTGTCTGCAGCTTCTCACTCACACTTTCAATCGGGAGTTTAACCAGGTGTACAACAGCATCAGTGATTGTAAGGTAAATATTTCATGCAATACAATACAATGTCTTTTTAGTACAATAGCAATATATTTGTAGTTTGTGGAATCTGTTGATGCTGTGAAGAGACAAAATACTTCATATTAATTTTATTTATTTTGACTACTGAGTAGGGAAATGACTAATTGAAATATCTTCCTATTACCTGAGCCTTCCACATACTGAGTGCTATTTTTTAGCCAGGACTGAACACTAGTTGCAAAAAACCCCAACTCCTCTGTAATATTTTTACCTTTATTTGTCCTTGTAGTTGTCGGATATTTCTCCAATTGGGCGGGACCCATCAGTGTCAAGTTTCAGCAGTGCTACCCTCACACCTTCATCTACCTGCCCTTCGCTGGTGGATTCAAGATGCAATTCAATTGATCAGAAGTAAGTACAGGGTATTAACAGGAAAACATTACTTCTCGGTGCTTCACAAATCTCTTTGCTATGTTTTCTGATTGTTTTCCCCCCCTCTTCCTTTCCCCTACTTTCGGATATTTCTCTGTACAGCCCCTTGCCTTATCTTCTCCAATCGCTCTGCACAGTTATTTGTCCCTATTTTGTTCTTTTGAACTGTGTTTTTTTTAATCTTTGTGCTGAAAGAACAGTCAGATGCTTGTCGTTCCAGTGAGTGGTGCATTTTCAGTGTGTAAAGTCCACGAGCGTTTTTTCAGAGGGCTGTTAAAAAGGCCTACTAACAGCAACCCAGAATAAACCACTTTGGCCAGTAATCTCTGTCTTTCTCAGCTGTATCTACAGAAGATACTTCTGATGACATTAGGAATAACTGCTTAGTGAACAATGTGTAATTTGTACCTTCCCTGATGAGTCCTGACAAAATAGTATGTTTTGTACTAAACAACAGTAAGATGTATGTCCCTGTGACTGTTTGGCAAGAGAAACGAGGGAGAAGTACTGGGCAAGCAACTTACTAGCAGTTATTGTAGGTTTTATTCCACAGATTTCAAGTGAAATGCTATTTAATATTGTACAAAAGGATCCAGTGTCATGTAAAATATCTGGACTGGACGATAAAACTTGTGAGATGGGCTGGGCTGTAGATGCACTTTAAATTCCATTGTCACATTTAGTTGGTTTGTTGTGATTCACTTTTCTTTCTTGGCTTTTTTTTTTTATTAAAGGACACCAGAAGCAAATTCTCGTTCCTCCAGTCCCTGTCATGAGGTGGAACAGTTCCAGCTAATACCTACAGTAGAAACTTCCTATCTTGCCAGAGCTGGAAAGAATGAATTCCTAAACCTCGTTCCTGATATTGAGGAAATCAGACCAGGGTAGGTTTTTTTATTGTCATGTGATCGTGGCTTCTTGAGAGCTGTCACAAGGGCATTCTGAAACTTGTAGCTTCTTTACCCCATTTGAGGAAAGTAAATTAAACAGGTGACAGCAGAACTGCAGAGTCCTGTGTAATGGAGGCAGGATTGATGAGGGTTATGTTGATGTTTGACCTCTGTAGCATTCATCCCCTGTATCTACTTAATGAACAGGATATTCAGTAACTTAAATATAATATCTGTTATCATCAAAACCATGGCTGAAGTTCACTGAAGTAGAGATCTTTGTGGGTCCCTCTTTCTGTCAGACTTCTGCGTAGTTCTTGAAGACAAAATTCAACATGCTATACAAGAACTCTTTCATAATACCATGGCAGACAAAACATTAAGGACCAAGTGTCTCATACAGTGTTTGGCAGTTACTAGGGATACTCAGTAGGTGCCTTATTGAGGGGAGAGGTATTCCTGTTTATCTGTGGATTTGTTTTGATTGGAATTTTTTTTCCAGCTCTGTGGTCTCAAAGAAAGGATACCTCCACTTCAAGGAGCCACTCTCCAGCTCCTGGGCCAAGCACTTTGTGGTGGTTCGCCGTCCCTATGTTTTTATTTACAACAGTGACAAAGATCCTGTAGAAAGAGGAATCATAAACTTGTCCACAGCTCAGGTGGAATACAGTGAGGATCAACAGGCAATGGTGAAGGTCAGTCTGAGAGCCATTATTTATTTACTCATAGAGCAGGAACGCTACAGGTAGTAGTGCATCCGTACCACCCTGTGTGTCATCTCTGGTCTGAGGAAAATGCATCTGTGTCTTGGAGAATCTTGGCATCTGATGATTATGCCCCAAAACTTCCAAGTTTGTTGAAGGTTTCTTATGTATTGGACACAGTTATACAAGAGACTGAAAATGGCTGCTGTTATGCATGGTATTCGCTTTTATGAGCAGGTGTTGGTACCATCACTCTGTGTGTTTGGCTTTTGTAGCTTTGTTTATGTGGTGTTTGGGGTTTGTGTGGTTTGTGTAAAAAAACCCAAAACAACAAACCCCCAAAAAAACCCCAACAACAACAAAAAACCAAACCAAAACGCCCCACACAAACATCCTGCAAGGAATCAATTTAACTTTACTGCTCCATCTCAGCAGCTCAGGAGTTAAAACTATATTGTGTAGAAGATGTCCCATTTGACTGACTAATATGAATGTCCAAATGACCAGCGAAATGTAAATGAAAGACTTTGGGGCTTGTGGTTTTTAGGAGTGTGACGTAGCAAAGTCTGCATTAGCTTCTGTGCTTGTAGACTTCACTATTTTAAATTGTCCTTAATATTCCAGACACCCAACACATTTGGTGTATGCACAAAGCATCGTGGTGTCCTGCTCCAGGCCATCAATGACAAGGACATGAACGACTGGTTATATGCCTTCAACCCACTTCTTGCTGGCACAATACGGTAAGGGGCAGTTCGTGGGCAGACAGTGCTGCAAAGCAGAAAGATGGTGAGATAGTCATTAGCAAATAGTTGGTCACAGAATTTAATCTTGTTCTGAAGAATTTGTCAAGGTGGGTGAACTGAAGGAGGGAGGAGGGTGGGCAACAACAACAACAAAGGCTCAAACAAGCTCTGTATATCAGGAAATGCAGTGCCTGTTGGTTTGGCGTGTGACATTGACAGGTGTATCCAGTCTGAACATGTGTGCTACCCTTCACACAATATTACATTTTGAGGACACAAAATGGTTTCCTTATATCACTATTTTATGAATTTATAAAGCTTCTTGCCTCTGTGCAGGCAAGTCTGGACTGCCTTTTCATTCTTTTCATTGTGAGCTACTGTAGAAATTCTCATTTCCTTCACTTTTTTGAACTTCTCTAGAAGCCCTCCCTTTAACACCAGTCACAGACATCCCCTGCTTGCAGAAGAGATCTTACTATGCTCCAGTAGCTCTTCCTTTCGGTTAAAAAAATAATAAATTAAAACCTAAGCTATTACTGTACAGCATCAATTGATTTTCCTAGCAGTGCAGTCCTTAAAGATCCCATCTTCCTTTAAAGGAGCACAGCAGAAGAGTGAGAAGTCTTTCTCATTGCAGCCCTTGATACACTTTGCTTTCTAAACATATGGAGTAAAGTAGGATTATATGAAAGAATTTAAGAAAAAAAAAAAAAAAGGTGGACAAACTGTGGGGAGGGAAGAAAAAGAAACTTCCAGAATTCAACAAATACTTTTTTGCTTTTTTCTCATGCAGGTCAAAACTGGCTCGAAGACGCACGGGCCAGCTGAAGTACTGAGTCCATGTAATGTTCTCATCTGTTCTCCCTAACTCACCTTCCGATAGATCAAGTGTTACCTCTCATTTTCTCTTTGTGATTCTTGACAGTTTCTCTTGTATGTAATCCTGTGGCTTAACATCCCTTACCTTCCCAGCTCCTTCAGCACATTTTCTAGGTATTCTCACCCTACCTTGTTTCTTTTCACTTGTACTGAGAATCATACTAGTAGCATGTGGCCAAACAAAAAGAGAAAGAAAAAAAAAAATCAAAAAAATCGAGTGATTATGCACGACTCTAAAAAAAAGGAAAAAAAAAAAACCCCACACGTTATTTATTTTTTTCTTATAACAATTGTTTTCCCATTTCAACTGACCTTTTGGTATCTGTCCCACTGTCCATTGTTGTCTGTCTAGACTGCTCCAGGTTTTTCATTCAATTTGTGACTTGGCAGTAGTCATTGAGTTCCCTCAGGGCAAAGTTCTAATGCCAGGGAAAGAGAAATTCTTTGTAGACATTACCCAGCCAGGAACTACAATAGCTCCTCAGGCTTTCTGGATCCAGCCTCTAATTTAAACTCTGTTGAAAGCTGATATTGGACAAATCTATCTGGGCAGACTGGATTTTGGATTTGGTGCAAATTTTTGAGTTTCCGGGGTCCAACAGGCGGAGGCATGAGCTGGGAAAAGGTAGGGAACAAACCAAGAGGGGCTGGCTGGAATAATCTGCCTCTGAGCTCCTGCTGCGGGGGTGCAGGTGAACAGGGTTTGGTTTTGACTCTTTCCCAACACGTTCACACTCACTCCTCTGCCTCTGAACTGAGCTGAGGAGACAGGACTTGTGCTGATGTGAGGAAGAATCCCTGAAGATTGGGATGCTCAGACTCGTATTCGTCAGATGGAGGGTGTGAAGTGGAAGCACAAGTGTGGTTGTTCCCTGGAGCGCTTCCAGGAGATCACCACAGGAGGGCAGTGTCTCCTCCGGCTGCCTGTAGACCTGAGCTCCTGTAGCAAGTTCTCGCCTCTCCTGGGAGAGACTGAGGGTTGAGGTTGGTATGTAAGGGTAGGCTGCTCTAGGGCATCAATCCGAAAGGCCTGCTTTATGCGTGCGTCCCTTCTCTGTTATAGTCCGATGACATCCCGTCTGCTCATGGGGAAAGTGTCCTCCATCCACAAAATCCTTTCTAGACCTCTAGCGCTTGCAGTATTTTCCAGGCAACAGGAGGACACTTTCACTTCCTTTTGGAATAACTGTTGAAGGCCTCCTAATTTCCCTGCTACAGTTTTCATTAGCTAAAAGCCCCTACTTAGTTTTAACTTCAGAATTAATCTTTCCTGGAGGATGGATAAAGTGGACTCTGGTCCAGGTTAGTGGGGTGTGATAATTGGCTTCTTGGAGATGAGCTGGGTGGTGGTAGTTCTTGACCTGCAGTCTAGGATCTCCTTGTGGCCAAATGTGGTCCTTGCCCCAGGAAAGGGAAGCAGAATGAATTTCCCATGATGTGAACTCATCTTTCTTAGGTTTGTCGTCAGGGAGGCTGTTGTGGAGGGAAGGTGGTTGTTTCCTTTTACTACATCCCAGGCTGCTGTGCTTTCCTGATGTACTTTGGGCAGCGATAGGGCCAGCTGTGGCCTGGGGAATGTACAGGAATTTCATCCTGAGGTTCTGACCTCTCAATGGAGAGGTAAAATGAGCTTGTTCCACTATTACAGTAGGCACATCTAGGAACACTCCAGCTCAAGAAGGTCATTTTGATTCAGCTCACTCAGCAGCAGGTCATGCCACGCATTGGGAATTCTGTGGAACAAAAGTCTGTGTGGGACTGGCATCAGTTGAGGAATTTTTTAGCTTTATGGGGTTTTCATTCTTCAGTAAAGTGCAATGCATAATGAGACCTCCTAAAAGCATGGTTGGCAAAGGAGCAGGGAGATGGAGCCCGACACTTGCTAGGACATATCTTTATGTATTTTGAGATAGTACTCAAGCTAAATCACGTGCTCATGCTATCTTCTATGGTCCTCAGATTTATTTCAGAACTAGAAGCCAGAGCGAGGGAGCATCCTGGGGACCCAGGAGCATTATAGGGATGTGGTTTTGTTTGTTTGTTTTAATTTTCTTCTGGTTTTGTCTTGTTTAATTGTGTGTGACTCTTAATACAGTGATGATATTCCTTTGTTATGCAATGGATGATAATGCACTTCCAGTGTGTGGATGCGTAAGACTGTTAGTGCTGCAAGAGGGCTCCCCGGGCTGGAGCTAAGCCGATCTCAAGAATTAGATTAATTTTAAGCACCGAGTTGTTGCTGCCATCACCATCGTTTATAATGAAAGTGGAACCAGTTTGAGGAGGGGTAGCAATTTAGGTGGTGGCATTTTGTGACACACTGACAGCATTTTAATTTTATTTTTTTTTTTAACTAGAAGAAAACTAGTTTGCGAAGTCTTTGCTTTGGATAAGCCAGAAAAGGACCTAAGGCGATAGAGGCATTGCATAGAAACATGATTAAGGGATCTTCCTTTAAAAGCAGGAAGAGACAGATGCTTATTTTATACGGAGCTGGAAATGTTACAGCTGCGTTGCGTAAATGTTACTCTTCTACCTAAAGACTCCAAGCAGCTTCTGATGACTTGATGTCTGTGTGGATAACAGATCATCAGAAGAGCAAAATTCTATTTTTAAGCATCAGGATCTCTTAAAGCTGCATAATCTGCGACAAATAGATTCTTCTTGTGCGGAGTTCAAATGGGCATTACTATTTTCGGGTCTGACATAAAGACACACAGTTATGGTTTTTCACCAGTTATTGAAGCCCAGCTTGAGACACCAGTTTTCCTACTTAAAACTGGACTGAATTAAATTAGAGTTTTATTTAAATGAATAACAAAGGAAAAAAAAAAAAAGAAAAGCAGGTTTCCATTCACTTTAAAGCTTTTTTGGTCTAGCCCAATGTTAGAAATTTCTTTTTTAGAAATGGGACAAGAGGGGAGAAATGTGAAAAAGCTGCCTTCTCTGGACAGTGACAGCCCTGCTCTCGGTGACCTGCTGCGTGTGCGGGATGTCCTGGAGTCAGACAGCTCCTGGGACTCCGCCGCTGCAGACGAGGCATCGTGCCATGGGCCTGCCAGCCCACTCGGCACGAGCACTGGGAGTACTGGGGGGAGGTGTTTCTCGGAGAGAATCCGTGTGAAACTGTGCTGTCGTTTGGGTTTTTTTATGTCCCTCACTAAAAGGAAGAAGAAAATTACCATTTTTTGACCATTGCAAACCACATCGTTGCTGTTGGAGCTTCCTCGATATTTTAAAACTAAACTTAATCTCTTATACTGTATTTTAGAAATGCACTTTAAGTACCTTTTTAAAAAAGATTCCTCTATTCTGGGATGCAGAAGGGAAGGGAATACTATTTCCAGACCACTGAGAAGGGTTTTTCCTTTTGGTCAGTGTCTAACAGTCCTTATTACTGAATAGCAAGGTATTTCAAAGCAAAGACTTTCCTTTTTGCTGCTTGTTATCTAATTTACAGGGATTTAATTTTATGTAATGTATTGTATATTTATACATCTGTAATTAATTGCACATTAGATAAGGAAGAGGATTAGCTTTGGAATAACACCCATTGGTACTATACAATCAACTAATACTGCCTATGCATATGCATCTTTCTGTTACTCTTGCACAGCCTCAGTTTGTGTTAGTTTGTGCCGTGGCGGGTGTTTTTGTGGAAGATGCAGCTGTGACCCTGCTGCTGGAAGGAAGGAAGGATCCTGATGCTGCTCTGGAAGGGTTTGCTGAATGTACTGTCCAATGGGTCTCTAACGTGTGTGCGTTGCATCTCTCCATTGTGGTTAATAACCCCAATATGTGGTCTGAACTGTACTGTATGTAGCAGGAATGTATTAATTTTGTGCTTCCTTGTTTAAAAATATCAGCTGTTCAATAACAGGATTGACTTTTTTTTTTTGTTCAGAAGGCCATTTATGCGTTCTAAGTATTCGATATCAAAACTAGTCCAACACTAACCAGATGGTTGTGTCCAATGTCATTTGGAACAGTTTTTAAATTACCGGGATCAGCTGTGTATTCAGAAAACTGAGGGTATGGAGGTGTAAGTCTTAAGTCAATTCCTAATGTTGCCAAGTTATCGGCCTGATCCCGAGCGGTGCTGAGCTGCCTCTGGCTTGCCTTGGATCCAGGGAGGAGACACAGAGGGACTCCTGAATGATCAGCACTTCCCGGGATCAGTTCTTAATTCTCCACTCTGCTTGTTCATACTTCATATGCAGTTGATTAAGGTTCCTGAATTTGGACATGAGACATGCTGTTGCACTGAAATATATACTTTTTTTTTTTAATTGCAGTACCCATTTCCATGTTTAATCTCTCTGTACTCAAGATATACAAGGTATATGCTGTATAAGTGGCCTTCTTGAACAAATCTCTTTGCAAACTGATTTCATCCCAGCGAAGGAGTGTATCAGCAACACTGTACATTAATTTCAGGTTTTCATTTTCTTATTTTATTTTGTAAATATATCCGATATTTGGAGCTTGAGTATACAAAATGTAAATATAGTTCATGTATTTGTACTAATTCTGATCCATTTGCTGTATAGCCTTAGGTGTGCAATGCAGATATCTAACTGTGTATGGTAACCTTGCACCACTGAATTGTTAGTGAACGAGGTGAAACAATAAAGGTACAACCAGTGCATTAGCAGATACAACGTGTGCTCCTTCTATTGTGATTCAATTACTGGTATTTTCTATCAAAAACGTGTCCTGAGCAAGCTTATGCTTCTGTGAAAAGAAATTTGTCTCAGCTGTTTTGGGCAAGGTGAGAAGCCATTCTTATGTTTCCTCATCCTTTTCCCTTTGCCACATTCTGCAGCATTTACGAGTAGGTTTTGGATGCTTTGAGAAGATTCTTTTGCTTGAAAGATAAAATAAAGGGTGTCCCAGTGCTGCCACTTGCTTGTGTGACAGTTAAAAATGACAGAAAGCGTGTGAAATCAAGCTACGGAACCACAACAGTGAATACGAGACAGCAGCTCGGTGGGAAAAGGTGAATCTGAAAGTGGAAGGTTCCTTGGAGCTTTTAAAAGTCAGGGTGAGGAGCCTGGAAAAGGCATTCCCAAATCCCACAGAAATGGGCCACCACTTGCTGCACGATGGCAAAATACTTTTATCAGACTGCTGAAAAGCCGTCATGGATGTTCCACTGGCTTCTTGCTGCTGCTGCTGACTCCTGATGGGTTTTATTTTTATTTTTTCAGTAGGCACATGAGTAACCACTGAAGTTGTCAGAAGAGCAACCAGAAAGAGTTATTTAATGCTTCGGAGAAGCTGCTGGCTGTTTTACTGCTTTCACATTCATTCTGCTCTCAATGCCCAAAGCTAAGGTGGACCAAAAACTTGATGGGTCAAATTTGCAGTTTAGAGGGTGCCTTGAACAAACAGTAAAGATGCTTAAACTGTAGGTATGTGTTGATGAAGCAGCCCCCTGTCCTGCAGCACGGGTGTGAGACTGGCTGCCCTCTCTAATTCCAAATCTTAATCTCAGTGACAGATGGACTAATCATTTTTTTTTCTTTTGCCAAATCCTTGGCCACTTCGGAGACCACCATCAGCCGTGCTACCCGGGGCCATGGTTCAACGTTCCAGGCACCAAATTTTGTATAATTAAAGAAAAGTCACAATCTGCGGGCTGTCCGGGGGCAGGTATTGCTGTTCCCGCAAGCACGGCTGGCCCCGCTGCGGGAGGGGGGACGCGGGTCCCGACCGTGCGCGGTCCCTTTAAGGGGGGGACAGACGCCCGAGCCATCAGCCCATGGGCGGGAGGCGGGGCTCTCCGGGAGAGCCAATGGGCGCGCCCCGACTGGCCCCGCCCCCGGCCGCGCGGCTGAGGGCCGGCCAGGCGCGCGCCGCAGGCCGAGCCCCGAGAGACGCCGCCGCCGATCCCGCTCCCTCAGCGCCGCAGCCATGGCCGAGTGAGTGCGGGCGGGCCGCCGCCCCGGGGGTGCTGTGAGGGCCGGGGAGTGCCCCCCGCCGGCGGGAAAAGGCCTTACTGAGACCATTAACTGGGGGGCGGCTTAGGGAGAACCGGGAGCGGGCCCCCTGCGGGCTGAGGGGGGACGGCAGCCGCTGTTACGGCCTCCAGCCGCCGCCGAGCGGCTTTCTGCAAAACCCAGCGTTGTCAGCGGGCCGGCCTGGGGGCACCGGGTGGTGCCGTGCGGTCCCCGCTCCCCGGTCCGGCCGGTTGCGCGGTGTGTCCGGCGGGAGGAGGGAAGGGGAGTTCGGGCCCTCCAGCCGCCTGACGGCGGGTCGGTGTTCCAGCCTCAGGGGTTCTGCGGCGGCTGAGGGATGGCGAAGAGAATAAAGCCGGTTGGCTGACAGAATTTTTGAAAAAATTTGCTTTTTTCAGCAGTCGGGCCTAGCGGAAGGTGCCCCCATACTCAGGGCGGGGGGGTTGGAGCTGGATGATTTTTAAAGTTCCCCAGCCCAGGCTGTTCTGTGATTCTATGAAAACGCGGGATGGTCGGGTCTGGAGCCGTTACTGTGAGGCAGGAGGCTTGTTCCTGACCCGAGGAACAGAAGCGGCCAGGCTGGGCTTCTCTCCGTGCAAGCTGAATTAGGCAGCCTCAGGCAGAGTATCTTCGTTCCCTCCTCTCCTTATTTCACCCCAAATCCGAGACAGTTTGTGCTGCAGAAACAAAAAACCCCACGGTGTCGTGTTCAGACATGATGTTCTAATGCATCATCTATTAAATACAGAGCCGTGGTAGAGCTGGATCCATCAGTGACACACTAGAGCTACTCACTCTCTGTTTCCTAGTGCTCTGTTCTGGATAGCTTACTTTTCTTATTCATCTGGTTGTGTTTTGGTAGTTGGGCAGAAATCTTGGTGATTTCAGATGTGTTATAGGTTGGTCTCCACTCTGTTGGACTGACTGGGAGCCACAAGGATCTCTTGATGTGGTGGCTGATGGAATCCATTCAGAGCATGTGCCACAGGGTTTAGAAAGGGGTGGGTGGGCTGGCCAAGGTGACAAGATGAGAACAGCCTGACAGGGTATGGACAGTATTGCTGGATCACTGCAATGAGGCTTAGCTGGCTTTTTTGTTTTTCCACGTTCCAGAGCTGACATTGCTTTGATTGGACTGGCCGTGATGGGTCAAAACCTTATTTTGAACATGAACGACCATGGCTTTGTGGTAAGTGAAGGAAGACATTGTTCAGAAAGGCTGACTCACTAGCACTTGGGATGGGAGCTGAGCATTTTGTGGGTGGTTTTTTCTTTTTTCTTTTTTTTCTTACGATGGTCTAATGGGTGTTATTTCCTCCTTTTAGTTATAACCTAGGCTGCCCTTTGTCCTGTTTCCAGAGAAAACCAGCAGTGCATGCCTGTGCTCAGCTAGGCACCCGATGCGTTAGTTATGTATGATTTTTCCCAGAAGTTTCCTTTGGGCTTGGCCATTAACCATAGGTTCCCAAGACACTTGCAAAGACATGCTGCAGGTTCAGCCCTGCTCTGCGTATTTAGGGAAGGTGGAAGTGGGAGAGCATGTGGTGTTGACTCTTGCGTGTATAATTTGTAGTCTGAGCTAAAGCAACTGTTCTGGTGGCAGCTTTTATTAATGTGTTTTCTTGCTCTCCCAGGTTTGTGCTTTTAACAGGACGGTTTCCAAAGTGGATGACTTTCTGGCTAATGAGGCCAAGGGAACCAAAGTGATTGGTGCTCACAGCCTGGAAGAGATGGTCTCCAAGTTAAAGAAGCCTCGGCGCATTATCTTGCTGGTGAAGGCTGGAAGTGCCGTGGACGACTTCATCAACAAATTGGTGAGGCAGACATTCTTTCTACCTGTGATTTCCTGCTATCTTTTGGAGAAGTTTCCTCTGGAAGATCTCAATTATTCATAATTAATTAGGTTTTGAACAGATGAAGAAAAACCAAAGTGCTGATTTATTTTTGACAGGTGCCGTTGTTGGAGACTGGGGACATCATAATTGATGGTGGGAATTCTGAGTACAGAGATACCACGGTAAGCTTGTTTTCTGCCCAAAGTGGATGAATAAAATACACACAATTCTTTCTCTTCTGATCATCAGAGTAGTCAGTCTATAAGATTTCTTCTCCCATCTGCAAAACTTGATCATGCAGCCTATTAAAAAGCAGTTGTTACAGTAGTTAAGGACTGTTCTATAAAAATATTTTTATAGAAGTTGCCCATATCATCAAAGAATATTTTGATTGACATCTTGAAAATTTCCTGTTACAATCTTAAAGAGTTTTCAGGGAGATTTAAAAATCTAAGAATATTTGTGGATTTGTTGTTATATCTCAATCCTACATGGCCATGGGAAAATCCATTAAGACAGCACTGCTGGTTAGGCTGTATTGCTAATGAAAACAGCAGAGTAATTACCTGTTTTTTAAAATAAAACAAACCCCAAACCCAAAAAAGCGTGCTTGTGAGCAGGCTGTAACTTTAGAAGCTACATTAGTGCATCTGGGACTCTTACATGTTGCGTTCAAGTTATTAACTTCTGAACCTTAGAAGGGGTGCTGGTATGAGTCTTTCTGCTTTGGCATCCTGATCTCGGATAAGTGGGTTTGCCACGCCGGAGTTAAAAAACAGGTACTACATGAGGATTAATAGTTGGGGAGCTTGCAGCTCCCCTTGTGGATCTCAGCCTGTGCTTCTCTCCCACTCAGAGGGAATTAGTTTCCCTTAGGGCTGTCCATGCTTGCACTTTCACTCTGCAATGAACTCGGCTACTCCACCTTGGGCTTAATCTGCCTCCCCCACACCTTTGCACACAGCATGTATCACCTGACGCGTAATTCTGGGCCTTTTCGGCCTTGGTACTGCGCTTTTTTATCCAGTGCTTATAAGGACTTTGTTTTCTTAGTGTATCTATTTTGTAAGGATCTGTGTCGAAGCAACAGGGAGTTTCCTAATGTTCACTCGGGTGTTTGTAAAGGCTTTCTCTAAGGTTGTCTTCTAGCATGTCCAAAGCAGAATTGAAAACCTAATTTTAGGTCTGAGTTGCTAACCTTTGTTTGCAAGGCTCTGGCGTTGAAAGAAATTAAATAATGGTGTTCTGCTCTTTGTTCCAGAGACGTTGTAAGGAACTAAAGGAAAAGGGCATCTTATTTGTCGGAAGCGGTGTTAGTGGTGGAGAGGAGGGTGCCAGATATGGTCCTTCACTCATGCCAGGAGGAGCCAAAGAAGCCTGGTAAGCATGAGCTGCTTTATTCTTCTTCAGAATGCTCTTTAACAATCATCTCCTATTAACGTTGAGAGCTGAGGGAGGGAAGGAGGAGGGCGTGGGTGTGGAGAGAACGAGATAATGTTGCCATCTCACTTCCTCAAGGCTCAAGATTTCTCAACCCAGCTGGGGTCATGGGGCAGCACTGAGCTTTCATGGCAGGCGAAACAAAGGCAGTTTTTTCTTCCAGGAATTTCCAGGCAAAAGTAGTACCGACAAAAATCTGAAGGGAGAAATGTGTGCCAGGGGAGAAAAGAATTGTGCTTAAATTTTGAACAAGTACCGTTCTCAATTATGATTTTTCTTTCGGGGTCCTATGCACTTGTAAAGCTGTTAACCATGAAACAGGCAAGTGACAGGCATTATAAAAGGAGACTTCAATACATGTTTGTACTCACTATTGAATATATTAATTTTTCTGCAAGTTTCTGCCATGCTGTTTTGTATTCATGTTGGTGTAAAGGACTGTACATTGATGTTCATATTAGACTTTAGCCCTGGTTGCCTATTCTTTCTGTAAATGTAGAAAGAAAAGGTGTGTCCGTTATTTACCTGACCTTTAGAATCTCTTAGGTCCCTGTCCATTTGCATTAGTGTTTCATACCAATATCAGCCCGTTCAAATTTGACGGCACAAAGTCATAAACAACGTAATAACAATCTGCTGTCTGATCATCTTTTTGCCGTAAACAGCTCATTAAAACCAGGTCCTGTCTGCCACCGTTAGCTGAACTTTGTCCCCACCATCTCACAGCACCCACAGGCCACGCGCCACCCATGCTCCTTTCCCAGTGGTCGCTTTAGCTTGCTCCAACTTGGCATTCTGAAATGCTCTCCTGTTGGCTAACCAGTTTACTACGCTTGGGGAGCCTGGCAATGATGAAAGCTCCTGATTACTGCAATAATGCAGATAACGATATCCTGACTTACCTTTATGGAGTTTCTTCCCTCCTTCCCTCTCCTCTTCCAGATCACCCTGGATTTTTCCTGTGGCTATAGAACAGAAAGGGATTTTGTTTCAGCTCTACCACTGATCCTCTCTGAGTGTGAGCCTCTATCGTAACCTGCCTCTGTTCCCCAGTTTCTAAAATGAAGATACTTGGGCTCCTTTAAGTACATGAAGCTTGCGTGCACAGTGCTGTAAGCACGACATGGGCTTACAATATTTCTTGCATTTCTTGCAAACAGTGTCTAGTTCTGGCAAAGCCTTACATTTTATTTGACATTGCTGTGTGGTGAGTTATCAACCTGTCAGCATGCCCTCGCCCCAGGCTGCCTTTTGGCA
This sequence comes from Gallinago jamesoni, assembly GCA_025769975.1. Taxonomy (NCBI): domain Eukaryota; kingdom Metazoa; phylum Chordata; class Aves; order Charadriiformes; family Scolopacidae; genus Gallinago; species Gallinago jamesoni. Next base: position 4,308,870 of record JAOQGH010000008.1, on the reverse strand, counting down.
GGTTACGGAAGGATGCATCATACAGATGGATTTTTTTTTTTTTTTTTCTCATGGTGTTTGTGTCCTCTGCCTATCTGCTGAGGCATATTATTTCTCCCCACAGGCCCCACATCAAGACTATATTCCAAAGCATTGCTGCTAAAGTAGGATCTGGGGAACCTTGCTGTGACTGGGTAAATATTTATTTGATGCTGACCATAACTTGGGGTTAGATCCTCGCTTAGGTGGTTTGGTTGCTGAAGCTCATGCATGTTTGTCCTTAATAAAACCAGCAACATTAGTGGGTTAGTTTTTTGGCTGACTGCATTCAGTTCAAGTCTACCATCTCTGATAACTTATCCCATATAATGGAAAGACAGTGTTATGGTTGGGTCATGTGCTGGAGGAGCTAAATGGCTCTGTGACCCACAGTGTTTTCAGTGGCCTTTAGGCAGAAGGAAGCCACAGGCAGTTACTAAACACTGGAATTGGTGACAGCACTGTTGCTGATGGCATTTTTTGATGTTTCCTGACAGGTAGGAGATGAGGGCGCTGGACACTTTGTGAAAATGGTGCACAATGGGATTGAATATGGAGACATGCAGCTGATCTGTGAGGCCTATCACCTGATGAAAGATGTGGTGGGCATGGATCATGATGAGATGTCAAAGGTGATCTGTTGTTTTTTGTGTCTTGCCTTCTTGAGCTGTCGTGGCTGTTTGTTGTTGATGGAGGTAGCTGGAGGTAGCAGGGTAAATCCTCTGTATGTACATGAAGTTAATTTTTCTGATGTGACTTCTGCCGGGGCAGAGCACAACATTTCTAAGCTTCAAATGAGGTAGGGAGCAGCAAGCACCTCCACCTGAATGTTCACAGAAGTTGTCTAAACTCTCCCATTCTACTAGTTACAGCAAGTAAAACATTGAGCATTATAATCAAGCAGGCAAATCTTGCAAAGACCTTATTGAAGCAAGTCAATAAGTATGGTGTGTCTTGAAAGGGCAGCTCTGTTTCCAGCCTTCAGTACCTGTGATGGTAGGCAAGAGGATGGACTCTGCTCTGCTGGAGCTGGGTGCTCTGCAGCTCTGAGCCTGGGGTGTCCCTTGCATTCAGAGCTCCTGCGCAACAGCCTTTCAGCGACGCTGAAGTCATTGGAAGATGTGGCAGGGTTACTGATAACCAGTGAGATACTGTGACCCCCTTCTGTATTTGTTCAGATGTGTATGTATATGTATACCTGTATCAATAAATCAGTTCATATATATAGTAGATACATCAGTGTGTGTGTGTACACTTTTTCTTCTCTTCCAGGTGTTTCAAGAATGGAACAAGACAGAGTTGGACTCTTTCCTGATTGAAATCACAGCCAATATTCTCAAATTCCAAGACAGTGATGGCAAATACCTCCTTCCAAAGATCAAGGACAGCGCAGGACAAAAAGGCACAGGGAAGTGGACAGCCATTTCTGCCCTGGAGTACGGAGTCCCTGTCACACTCATAGGTAACTGCTTCTTCCATCTGCCCTTGTCTTTCCTCCCTGCATATACCACATCACAGTGAGGAGCATGGTAATAAGCAATCTCAGAAATGAGCCTACACTAAAGCTCGACTGCAGAAGAGACTCTTCTAGGTGTAGCTCTTGCAGTCTTTTAGCACTTGAGAGCTGTTACTGTTTTTCATTGTTGGGGTTGGTTTTACCTTCTTTCTCAAATGTCGATATTTGTCTGTGGTATCTTCTCAGTGCTGGTGCCAGGCTAGATTGATGCACTGTTCTTCCCAGTAACACTTTACCATATCTGCTACTCCAAATCCCATTGTAGCCTTAAAAATATTAAAAAAAAAAAGAAAATAAGAAAAAGGTGGGATCAGGACACCCTTAAAACCTGTTTCTTGAGCACTGCTTGAATTTGAAAAGTCTTTAGGTTTCTCTGAAGACTTAAGAATTATTTTTCAGATATTTACTTAAGTGTTCGATTTCTGTGTTTCAGTATAACTTAGCTAACCCAGTGTTAGTGTGCTTAAACAGGAACACAAGCACTGAACCATATTATGGGCTGAGGAGCACGGATGGAATTTTTTTTTTAGAGTAGTGGCAGACTGCTACCCTGTGATGGTGGCTGCTGGTTTTTTTTGTTGTGGTTTTTTTATACGCTCTGGACTGCTGCTGGTTTTTGTTTTGTGGCTGTTGATCCAAAGGCAAACTAAGATGATGGAAATGTGGGGTTTTTTTTAATTGCTTTGAATTATATCCCTAAAGTGTGAGAATTTACCTGCTCACACATATACCTAAGACTCTCATTACCTACCCTTTTATCTCATCTGGCCTCTGAATGGAATTGTGACACAGGAGTTGTAATACATCTGCCAACACTGTTAGAGTGCTCTCTTGCCACAGTGTAGACTTTCCTGTCGAGTAAATAAGATGACTCAATGGGTTCTTTTCTCTCAGCTTGGCTGTAATTTTTATGCTTTCTCTCTCTCCCTTTTTTTCCTTTGCCTTGGCTGGTCAAGTCCCGTTGTATTAGAAGACAGAAAACTATATTCAGTAGGTTAAAAGGGAGTAGCTGCAGTGACAGCTACCAGAGAAACAGGGCTGCATTCCAATAACATATTTTTCAAAACAAGTTTAGTAAATTATTTTAATACTCTACTACAGGTATAGCCTTTCAGTTCTAGGCTTCAAACAGTGTTTCTCGTTTGTGCAGTTCATATTCTCCTGTTTGGTGTTCTCGCAAAGCTCAAGGGTGGAGGAGACACTCCCTAATTAGTCCTCTGCAGAGCCAGGGGAGCATTGTTAGGTAATGAGTTGATAGGGAAGTGTGTGCAATAGTCCTTGTGCAAACATGGCTGTTCTCAGGGCAGTTGCTGCATGTGTGGTTTTACTGCATAAGCATGACTTGCAGACTTCTGCTGGTAAAAGCACAGTCATGCTGCTCCTGCTTTTTCCTGATTTCCCTCCCCTACTTCTCACCAGCGTAGAAGGAAGTTGTTGCAGAAATGGAGAGGAGCCAGTTCTGATTTTGATACGGTCTGTTAATCCTACTGCAGGGAGGATCCAGCATCTTGTGAAAACATTATTCGTTCATCTTTTTTTTTTGTTTGTGTTGGGTTTTTTGATTGGTTTAGGTTTGTTTTTTTTTTTAATTCATGACTCACTTGAAAGGTAGAAGAAAAGTTCAGTATGGAGACTATAATAAACTTGATTGCTTTCCTTCTTTCAGACCCTGGAAAGGAAACATTTCCCCCCCCCCCTCCATTAAACAACGCTGTCTTCAATTGCAAAGAAGTACAACTTAAACCAGCACGATCAGGAATTGACTAAGCCAGATCAAGAGATTGGCATTCAGGCTTTCTCTTTAGCAGCTGAAGACACAGCTTGGCTAACTCCTTAGCCCTGACAAATGACATTGAATAACCTGCTTAGTGATGTTACAAAACTTTCTGTGGGCTTCTGAATACTACTGTTATGGGCCTACTAGATCTGTAAAACTTATTTCTTCTTGCAAATTAATCTGCTGATTTATTCTCAATTTTAATTTTTGTTATTTTGCTTTTGTGTATTTCAAAGCATGTGTAGTTAATGTGAGTTGGCATTTATGCAACAGCTTTTTATCTTCAAAGCACGATGCAATAATTAGTGAAGTCTTCAGCCTTGCCTGTCCCTAGACTGCAGTGCAACTGTCTGCCTTTATAGATAGGAACAGATTTTAAAGTAAATTAAATTTTAAAGTAAAGTAAATTAAACAGATTTTAAAGTAATTTTTTAAAATGCTGATGAAGGTTCCTGAGGATAAATTTTCATGCGGATGACTTGTGGCTTTTTGTTTTCTTTATCATTTGAAAGCTGTATCAGTCGATATTTACGCAACGGTTATGCTGACTGGCAGTTTGGTCCCTCAGTAATGGTGTTGAAATAATTTATTTGTACACCTCTCTTCCCATGTGACTGTTCCAGTGTGTACGGGGCTCATCATTCAGTGGTGCTCTCTCTTTGTGCTTGAGGATGAGTATCTCACACCTTAACAGTGACGCTGAACTTTCTAATTATCTGCCCTTTCCTACCGTACTTAAAGGTGAAGCTGTGTTTGCACGGTGCCTGTCTTCCCTCAAGGATGAGAGAGTACAGGCCAGTAAGCTGCTGGATGGGCCTAAAAAGACTCAATTTGGTGGGAACAAGAAAGCCTTTCTGGAGGACATACGCAAGGTGAGTCATTGTGCTTGCTAGAGTGCTGTATTCAACCTGTGTATCGAAGCAGGTTTTGGATGCTGTAAACCCTAGTGAGGAGCTCTTGTGTTTACATTTCATGACAATTGGTTCGTGCATTCAGCCGTGTCATTGTACATTGTCTGGTGGTGTCTGCAAAGTGTAGTGTGACCAATTCCTTTCCTGACCAAAGAACAGTCCTGAAGGAATTCAGGTCAAAGCCACAGTGGGCAGTGACAACTAGCCTGGGGTGCAGAGGTCATAATTTATGCGCAGGAGCTTGCGTTTTTGCCCCTCAACACTCCTGTCTTTGTAATGAAGATAATGGATCTTGATTTCTCTCTGTTGAGACCAAACTTACCAACAATTGGAAGGGATATTTTGGTTCTCAGCTGGAATGTGGCTACTGTACTCAACCCTGGTGAGATTTTGACTAAACATAGCATGTAGACTGTGAAGTTTCTTGTTTGGCTTTGTTTGACTTCACTTGGAATGTGAATTTGGTTTTTTTAGGCCCTGTATGCTTCCAAGATTATTTCATATGCTCAAGGCTTCATGCTGCTGAGACAAGCAGCCAAAGAATTTGGATGGACACTGAATTATGGTGGCATTGCACTGATGTGGAGGGGAGGCTGCATCATCAGAAGGTAATTAAGTTGTTGAGGGGAGAAGACCAGGCAATTTGGTTTATACAGTGCTAGACTGACAAGCCTGGAGACTTTCTTGGAAAATCTGTGGAGTTAATCTGCTGATAAGATACTGAGAGGCTTTTTCTGTAGATAGCAGTAAAGGTTACCAGATGAAGCCAAGTTTCTGGTGGGTTAGCTACTGCAGATTTTCTTAGGTGCAATCACAACAAAGACCATTCTCAATGTTTGGAATCAGAATCTGGCCGAGTCAAATTTTGGCACTGTGAAATTTTGGATTCTAGGCCTTTGTTGGAAGCGTGAAATTTTATTCCTGGTTTACATGTTTTTCTGCCTAGTGTGTTTCTGGGAAAAATCAAAGATGCTTTTGATCGAAACCCTGAGCTCCAGAATTTGCTGTTGGATGATTTCTTTAAGACGGCTGTTGAAAACTGTCAGGTGAGTTTCCAAGGAAGGAAGAGCATAAAACCAGCTTCTTTCCCAGGAGTTATCTTCATGAGTATATTTAGACTGAAAAATGGAAAGGTAGAGAATATCCTTGAAACCTATTTACACAGCATCCTTAATCCCAAAGATTGTGAAGCTCTTTGGGACTGTCTGTGGGACCCTACATAATGTATGGGTGTAGGAATTCATCATCATCATCTATTCATCATCTATGGCTTCAAGGTACCTTTCTTTAGTGGAACATATCAGTCTTACAGGATCAGGACAACAAAAAAACCTACATAGGAGCTGGTTGAAATTGAATAAGAATGTTACTGTGATGAGGTAGGCTTGTGCTGAGGTCCAAATTAGAATTTTGCCAAACACAAGGGTTAGTGACCTGTCCTTGAAAAACTGCCTACAAATGCCTCCTGCCTCTATTTCATCAGAAAGTTGGAGAATGTTAGTTCTAAATGAAGAAAAAAAAAAAGTTGCGTCACTGAAGCACTACTTTATAAATCAGCTTCCAGTTACATCAGGTGGTGAACCAAGGTCTTGTGTAGTGTTGCAAGGTATATTTGTAATATCAACCTAAAGATAATGCAGGAGCAACGGAGCCTATAGTCCTTGTGTTACAGTTATCTTTGATACTAGCCAAGCTACTGTTAGAAACTTAAGGTTTTCATTTTACTATTACAGAACAGCCTTAGGCAGAAATCTAGTAATTCAGAAGAACTACTATGTCAGGAAAAAATGTCTAGTCTTGTGAACATTCCCATCACTGCTCTGTATCTTGTGCCCACTGCACACTTGGGCTTCAGTTGTACCAAGTATAACGCTCTGTTCTGTTCCCATTGTTTGCAGTAGCACCAAAATAACAGTGTTCAGACCCATAGTTCACAGACCTAGGTCTGTCCAAACAGGCTCCTGATTTGGACAGAGCTGACAGGCAGAACTAAAACCAGATTATATGGCCAACAAAGAAGTCATATATTATTATTAATAATTCTTTTAACTGAAGCTGCATATTCCACAGAAGTTACTAAATCAGATGTACAGTTGAAATGAGGATTATCCACGTGTCTGTCTGAAGTATTGTGCTGACCTCTCATGCCGTTGCGTGGGCTTTGTACTGTGCTTGATTAGAGGTTCTGGTAGTGGCTCAGTGTTTGCTCAGTATTTTCCCCACTGTGTTCATGCTTTTGAGATGTACTGATTATGTGAAAGAACAGCATCCTTACTTGAGGAACTAAATGTCAAGTAAATGTCTGCACTTGTATTGTCCTGTTCGTTAACTATGTCTTAGTTGCCATTTATTTTGGATCAACCATGTTTATGTAAAATCAGGAATCTACTGCTGAATTTGCTCAGACTTGGTCTTTAGATTTCATATAATGGGAAATAGCACATGCTGTTGTACTAGAATAGTCCATACGCCTGCACACACCTCTGAGCAAGCACTCATTTGTTTCTTTCTGTCTTTTTCCACCTCCCTCTTTTTTCTTTCCCAGGACTCCTGGCGACGTGTGATCAGTACTGGGGTACAGATGGGTATCCCTATGCCCTGCTTCACTACAGCACTTTCCTTTTATGACGGATACAGGCATGAAGTATTACCAGCTAACCTGATTCAGGTAGGTGCAGATCTTTTGGCTACTGAAATATCATCGTGTTGTTATTTAAATACTGGTCTAAAGCCCACGAGGGGGGGAATATATCCTAATCACTCAAAACTGTAAAGATAAAGGCATAGATTTCCTCATATAATTCTGTTAAACCTGAAATTCACAGCAATAAAATTCTATGGGGTGACTGGATAAGAACACCAGAGATACTGGGTATGACAGTGCCCAGCATGTATTAATATTCCATCTGTGAACCAAGGGTAATGATATCTTTAAATTAAAATGTTTTATAAAGAAGTAAGTATCTTTGAACCTCTGCATGTATCTAAGTACTTGATTTTTGGATTAGTACCTAGCAGAAATAATATTGCTACAGAACTCCTAATTACTAGACATTAGTAAATGTTTCATTGTAATGATTTTGCTAATTATGAGAAGATAACTTTGAATGTTATAATATTAGAGTCAGATCTTGTGTCTAATATTCCTGTAGTCAAGTATCAGTAAGTGCAACTTCTAGTGCTCCTATGGCTGTGGTATCGACGTGTCTGTTCTGTGTGTGTTCTTATCCTAGGCTCAGCGCGATTACTTCGGTGCACATACGTACGAGTTATTATCGAAGCCAGGTGTATTTATCCACACTAACTGGACGGGCCATGGAGGAAACGTGTCCTCTTCTGCCTACAATGTCTAGTGGAAATATTTCCTCTTGAAGCCAAGATACCGTAGATCTCAGATATTCCTCCTAGGATACCACTTTTTACTGTACTAGAACTTGTGTTTGGACACTTTTGTAATAACTTGTGGGTATATTTCATAAATATATATCTCAATATATATATAATATAAGAAAGCTAAATAAACTTGCTTATAAATGCATTGAGGTGTTTTCTTTGCACTGTTGCTGGCCAAAACTGGCTGAAATGTCTTTGTGCAGTATTTAATAGGATACATTTTAAAATTATATTTTTTATTGTATTATAGTGCATAAAGTCGTAGGGATCAAGATAGAGATGACTGCATGTCAGTAATTGCTGAAGTGGAGCATGGCAGACAGCACAGTAACGCTGCGCAAGGTTGCAGGGAGGTAAAGGCCTTTTTTGTTGTTGTTGTTGTTTATTTGTAACAGGCAGTGGCTCAGTTCCTAAAGCTGAATTCCTGGGTGTTCCCCCGCACCCAGCCCTCCACGCTGTGTGCTCTCTCTGTTCCCTGAGGAGGGGTGAAGGGTGGGATGGATCACGCAGAAACTTGAATGCAGGTCAAGGGCTTCAAGGCTGATGCTCCTGTCACCAAACCATTCTCCCTCCAACTGTTGTTCCCAGTTTTAAGCTCTGGCATAAACTGTTGGTTTAGCTGTTTGCTTGCACGCTGTCCCCCAAATCTCTGGGCTATTTTGCCTCCTCTTCCCATGAGGTGATTAAAAATCCCCGCAGTAGAGGGCAAAGCTGGCTCTATTTGATACCCTCTTCTTGCTATCCCACTGTCAGTTGTCTTCAGGACTTTGGAAAATTCACCTGGGTTCCTGTATCCTTTTTTTTTTTTTATTAATCATAACCTCTCAAGTGTTAAATTTTGTGCTGCACACTGATTTTTTTTTTTTTTCCTCCACTTCTGCTAAGACAGCTGCATAGTTATTAGTTGAATATCTGCATAAGTTGAATTAGTTGAATATCTGCATAATTAGCAAACAATTACTTTCAACTTAAAACAACTTTTCTGCAAATTATAGTGCAAGATTTAGGAATTGTGTAAACTAAATTTGTGACGAATTGCAGGGAATAGCCGTAACTGGAGGGTTGGGAGTGTTTAATGGCAGTTGGTTTCCCCAGCGTTTGTGGTTTGGGCTCTCCAGCCGGAGAGAAACCACCCTGGTGGACAGTTAGAAGCGTTTACCCAGCTTGTTGTGTGCGTAGGTGGTGTGTTTTGGGGGAAAAAGAGGGTATTTTATTCTAATACCTTAGTGTGATATGAGTGCTGAGAAAAATAGCTGCTGCAGCCGGTGCCCGGCTGTGCTGAGCCCGGCCAGGGCCAGTCTCGCTGTGCCACAAGCGGTTTGCTCTGTAACTCTCCGTGTACCGGGGTGAGGGGAGGGATGGGGACACCGGCCCAGGCCTGCTGTCCGCCGGACACACCCGTTATCTCCCGGTAGAGACCTCGGTACGGCTCCGGGTGGGTGCAGGATCCTCCGGTGCCGCGTCCCAGCCGGGCGGGTGCTGTCAGCACCGCTTCAACCCGCACCGTGCCCCGCGCGGGGTAACGTGCCAGGCTGCTGCCGTCCGTCCGTCCGTCCGTCGGTTTGGGAGCCGGTTGCGGCTGCGCGGGGCGGGGAACGGCGGCGGCTCCGCCCCCCCCGGGCCGGGCGGGAAAGGCGGGCGGAGCGCGCCATGGAGGCGGCGGGGGATGAGGAGCGGGCCCTGCTCATCCAGGTACCCCGGGACCGGCTCGGGGAGGGACGAAGGGGGGACTGGATGGTAGAGGCGGTGCTGTGGGGCGGGTTGGGGTCCGTTAACGGCCCCTTGCGGTGTGTCCCGTTAAGGAGGCTGGATGGTGCTGGGAGGGCTGGAGCCCCTCTGCTGGGGGGACAGGTGAGAGTTGGGGGGGTTCAGCCGGGAGAAGAGAAGGCTCCGGGGAGACCTTAGAGCCCCTTCCAGTCCCTAAAGGGGCTCCAGGAAGGACAGGGAGGGACTCCTGATCAGGGAGCGGAGCCGATAGAAGAGGGGTAATGGTTTTAAACTGAAAGAGGGTATATTTCGACTAGATATTAGGAGGAGATTCTTCACAGTGAGGGTGGTGAGACCCTGGCCCAGGTTGCCCAGAGAAGCTGACTGCCCCATCCCTGGAGGGGTTCAAGGCCAGGCTGGATGGGGCTTGGAGCAACCTGGGCTGGTGGGAGGTGTCCCTGCCCAGGGCAAGGGGGTGGAACTACATGATCTTCAAGGTCTCTTCCCACCCAAACCATTCTACATCACTCTGCAGAGAACTGACCTGTCACTGCTCTGGGTCCTTTCAGAGGCTGAAGGCTGCAGTTCACTACACGGTTGGCTGCCTGTGCCAGGATGTTGCAGAAGACAAAGACGTGCAATTCAGCAAACAAACCATCGCCGCTATCTCGGAGATCACCTTCAGGCAGTGCGGTACAGAAGCTTTCATAGTAACTGTTCATTCAAGAACAATTGCTGGAGAAACAGTGCTTTAAAATAAATAGCACTGGAGCTAGGTGTCACTGGCGCATTGTTTCTTGCATTGCGTTTTTAAAAGTACAAGAAATAGTCAGTCTGGTTTTAGACCTGGAAAAAGCATTTAAACGCACGTGGGAATATTGTGTGGGCCACCTGCCCGTGCAACAGAGAGGCACATAATAACAAGTTGTGGTCGCTTCTCGTAACTAACTTGGATAACTAACTAAAACCTCTCATAACTAATTTGCAGTTACACCTTTGTAACAGCTAGAGCTGTGTTATGTGTCTCTTCCTGCTCAGAGCGAGTGTTTTAAAATATGTGGCATCTTTGTGTTTTCTCCAGAGAACTTCGCAAAGGACCTTGAAATGTTTGCAAGGTAGGTACTGGAACACTTGCTTGTTACAAAGGCTTTTTTTGGTCGTTTTTATGTTTAGCTCCAATAACTAGATAATCTTTAAAATGCATCTTGTAACTCAAGTTTTAAAGGGTTCTATTGGCCTATTAAACAGCGGCTGTGAAGTTAGGAAATAGTTATTCCCCTGTAGGTTCTTCCTGATCTTGGAAGTTCATTGATGTGGTAAAGTTATTGTTTAGATTAATGACTGTATATAATTGTCAAATACGTTGATACCTAGCGGTCCTGGATGGTTTGGCAGTGGTGCTTGAAGTTCTGATTGCTGAATTCTACTGGTTTTACACAGTGAGTGTGGGAACTTAGATGTACACAAACCTGAAACACAGGTTTCTGTGTGTTATCGTTGGAAAAGATAGGCATGTTTGGTTTACTGACTCCCCGTTAAACCCTCCTAGTTAGTGTTCTGAATTGGATGCTGTATGGCCTCTTACAACCAATGCTGGCAAACGTTTTAAGGGGTCTTTCTTAATTTTATGCAGGCATGCAAAACGAAGCACAGTCACTACAGAAGATGTGAAGCTGTTGGCTCGAAGGAGCACTTCTTTGGTGAGATTCACTGTATTTTCTGTCTCGTAACATTCTAAACCAAATTGCTTAGTTCTTATGAACATTTGAATAAAGGCCATGGATGATGAAGCAACTGTTTCACAGGCTTATTGATGATGGATGGGCACAATCCAGAGATTTCTTTAAATTTTCATCTTATTTTGCTTCATGACGCTCTGCCTCACTGTGGGAACATAGATGTGATTGCAATTCAAGCAGCAATGTTCTGGTTGCAACAGGGACGCTGGGGGTCCAGCTACAAAAGTGCAATAAACAGACACGTTACAGCATTGTCAATCTTGGAAGTAAATGGCTTTGTTTTTTTCTGATGTGTTCCTTTGTTTTAGGGTAAGGTCAGGGATAGCTGGAGTCCACCTTGTGGTGCCAAGTCTCCTAATATTAATAAATGTAGGGATGATTCACACTGTTGTATTCTCTCATGTGCTGATTTGTATGTTGTTCAGTGGACTTAAATTCACTAGTATGTTAATGCTTCCATGAAGAAGAATACTTCTGATACTAATCAAAAATACTTTTGATTCTATGTGAAGAGATTTTTTCCTTCCATCTGTGATTTGAAATCTGCCACATGAACTTGCCTGAGAAGGGACAGTAAATGCTGGAGCTGAATTTTGTGTTCCTGTTTGTGCCAAGTGGGTGCAGAGCAATCTTGCAGTGTTTGTGTGCTCGGATTATATATCAGCAAACTGCAGCTCTGAGTAACTGCTAGTGTTGTTCTCTTGGTTCTAGAGATGGATGTAATAATGTTTATAAATCCTAGTCTTCCCAGGACATTTCAGTGTCTGAGGTTATCATAGAATTGTGTAGGTTGGAAGGGACCTTTGAGATCATGTAGTCTAACCGTCAACCCAACTCTGATAGAAACCATCACTAAACCATGTCTCTAAGCTCTATGTCAACCCATCTTTTAAATCCCTTCAGGGATGGTGCCTCAACCCCTTCCCTGGGCAGCCCATTCCAAGGTTTTATAACCTTTTCAGTGTCAAAATTTTTCCTAATATCCAACCTGAACCTCCCCTGGCGCAACTTGAGGCCGTTTCCTCTTGTCCTATCGCCTGTGACTTGGGAGAGGAGACCAATCCCCACCTTTCTACAACCTCATTTCAGGGAGTAGAGAGTGATAAAGTCTCCCCTCAGCCTCCTTTTCTCCAGGCTGAACAATCCCAGCTTAGTCTGAGAGCTCTGTGCAAGAATTAAAACCAATTGATATTTGTGAGCCTTTTTGGAGTGGCTGTCATCTCTTTTGTAATAAGAATTTGCCCCGTTAATTTGTCTTAAACATTTATCTCTCATTTCTCATGAATAAATGACATTTGTCAGTAGATGACTGATTAGTTTATTGTTCTCAGCTAAAGTATATTACCCAGAAGAGTGAGGAGATTGCATCAAGTAACATGGAGCAAAAGGAGAAGAAGAAAAAGAAGTCGAGTGCAGCTAAGGAAGGGAGAGCTGCTGGGGAGCAAGAAACAGCCGTGACTGAAAGTGAAGATTCCAACATGGCATGATTCACCGTTCAAGTAATGTCTCTGGTCATTTTCTCTTATTATCCTTGAGGACCCACAGTTGCTGTATTAGAGATTCCTCTTCCAGGTTAGCAACAGTAATGAACCTTTAGGGTTTTAAGTGAACATGATTAGTTGGATTTTTTTTAGTTCCAAAAATGAGTGGTTTGTCAGAATTCAGTAAAGTTTACAGCCAAAATGCCTTAATTGCTCACAGAAATGTATCTTACTGTTACTAAAATGAAAATCCTTTAAAGACAGAGTGTAAAGCAGAACATTCTCACTGACCGAAATACCTCAGTATGTGCAACTCTCTCCATGCAGCTCCTTAGTTTCTCTAGTAATTGACTTCCTCCTTGCTTCCATTTTGGATACTTTTGCTTAGGTATTTTAAATATTTTATTTTTGTTTTAATAGCCATATGACTTACTTATCGACTTGGCAATTAACAGATGTTTTGTGTCATTTTTCACCTGTGATTCTGCTGGTATATAATCACTTTCATTAAATCATTAAATCATTAAATTTCTAATTTCGCTGTATGAAGGTGGCTCCCGAGTGGTGCTCGGAAATGTGTCACCATTGCCCTCTGCCGGACGGATGGAGCCTTAGCAGATTCAAAAAGAAGCAGATTTAAAGACATAAGGTACTAGATACAGCCAAGTTGAAATGAGAAGGCTGCTTAAGCTACTGCGTTGGCAAACTTTATCAGGCAAGAATGTGCTTGCCAATTATAGTCTGAAACATGCAGCAAGAGAGGAAAGACTTGAACGCTGTTTCTCTTGCTCCACCCTTGATTCATGAGACAAACTCTTCCTTGAAGCCACTTGTTCCTTCCTGTTTAGGGCAATTCCCCAGAACCAAGCTTAAAATCATCAGATCCTCATTTTGTTAAGACTCATACCTTAAATATTACCCCAAGATAAAGAAGGTACTGGATGAGAGAATATTTTTTATCACCCTTGAGAACTTCTAGGTGTAGTCCTGCTCCTTGTTCAAAACCCTTCTCTTGAGAGTGCACTTTCTGGACTAGAGTCACTCAGCAGCTGTACACAACACAGTGGAAAAAGTAATGCTCTGGACTTTAAATCCTTTAAAACTTTAATGCATGTGCTCCCTTTTATGCTTACTCTGTATTTGAGCTATTAAACAGTAGTGGATGGGGGAAAAAACATGCCTTTTATAGGCTGTAACTATCCAATATTGATCAAATAAAACCAAGTGCTACCGTACAGCTTTTTTAAAGCTTGAGGAATAGAACTTCCATTGCTAAGTTGCTTGAAAAAAGGAAAAGCATTGCAGCTTTGAGCAAGACTGAAAAACTGGTTTATAATGGAGAGTGGTAATCACAAACTGAGACATAAGCTCACAGAAAAAGCTTCCTGACAGCTACTCTGCTCAGTGCAGGCTATTCCAACTGGTAGCCAGTGTAATTAGCTTTGAGTGCAACAGAGCATGCTTCAAAACCTCTATTAATGCACAGCTATTTCAGAAAGACTTGAACATTAAAAGCCTGTAGCTATTTAAAGCAGCAGGAAACCTTTTAACTGCCATGGCCTATAATGTTACAAGCCAGAAGTGTATTTTCTAAGAAGCAATTACTTACACTAGCAAAACAGACTGACCAAAAAAGTTGACTGTAGGCTTCCCAGCTAAGTCGTCGATTCTCGTAAGGGTAGCTCCATCTGAAGTTACCCTATGTATTTTAGCTCCTGAAAAGCACTGAACTGTTTAGAATATTTATTAGTTATACTGGGAGTATAACTCTGAGTGTGCCTTAAAACAGCTGGTATGTCTACATACAGTGGGTTCATCTGAATGCCTGCTGCAGGAATACTACTCTGTACCATTTAAGGTTAAATAAAGAGCGGTTTGCATGATACTAGAAAACATTTGTACCTACTAGAACTTTCAGCTCACTTTTCAGAATTTTTCACATACGTTTTCTGTTCTCACAAGAGAAGAACAGATTGTGCCAGGTGAGAGTTCTGGTGCGGTGTCACCAGTGTGAATGTGGATTCTACCTAAATATTTTGGCCAGGTTAAATACAGAGTACTTCTGTATTTAATTTCTTCTTCCTCTATCCTAAAGGTAATACTGTACTTAGCAGCACATTCTTTAATCATAGCAGCTGGTGGAAATACCAAAACTACTCCAACATTGAGGTACAAAGGTTTTAATGACTTCAACAATTTTAAAAATAAGCCAGTTAATACAAAAGCATCATGATACTACACTAATGATAAGGGGATTAATACAAACAGCCCAAATAAAAGTCTTCTGCTCCACAGCCTTACAAAGCAAGTATTTTTACCTCTGCTGGGTTTTGTAAGTTAGTGCTTACACTGCATGCAAAAGGCACGAGTTCCTTACAGGAAAAGCACAGAAGTTAAAGGACTCAGAATTTACTTGAACTGATGAAATTAGCACGAGAATTCAAGTTCCTAGATCCCAGGCTGGAGTTTAAGGCCTGACAGCAGCTGGCTAACCCCTCTGCCCTGCTCATTAACTGTGTCACAAAGTGTCTTCCACCCTTGGCAGGACAAAGCAAGCAAACTGCCTGGGGCTTCCAATGCGAAATCCATCATTTTCTGATGGAAGCTTCTGGCTCCCAACCAAAGCTGAACCCTTACATGCTGTGTTTAGCAATACCATTGTTCCAGTATTCTGCAAAAGTCAAAATCCCTTTGGTTACACATGATTTGGATCGTCACAGAAGTTTAAGCCTCAGGACAATGTCCAGATTTTAGTTGTCTATAGCCAGACCACAGCATGACCAGCAAACTGTGGCTCCCGGGATTATCTTTTGTTTTATTTATTCTAATCAAAAAAAAAAAAAAAAAAAAAAAAAAAAGAAGAAGGAAATTGCCAGCAGCACTACAGTCTTATTTTTTGCGTTTTGAACTAAGCCCAGGGTAGTCTCCCCAGGGAAGCGTTTTCTTCCCCTTTGACGTGCTCCTTAGGGAATGCAAAGTCTGGACTTGTTGTAGACGCTTGGAGAGCTCCTGATCACAGGCTTGCTGCAGAGCTTCAGCCTTCTGCTTGTCCCATCTTAGTGCCGAGGCCAGGGCTTGTGTGTCTTCTTTCAGGACCAGCTGTAGCAAGACAGATTTCTAAGTTTTTTCTACTGATGCTCCTCCACCACTAACCCTTCTGCCCACATTAAGGACCGTAGTAATGAGACACCTGTTTAAAACTGGCAATTTGGTATTGAAGATGTTCCCAGCTTTCATCATCTATCCTGTGGGCTAGTGGATTTTCGGTATTCTACCAACACTTAGGGGCTGGAAGCTATATTCAGGTTTCAAAGGAACAGAGAACAGTTAACTTAATTTCTACAGATGGAAAAAGCAAGTGGAGTGAGTTCATGGCATTAGAAAGAACATGCTTTCTAATGCTAAAGTTTACCTAGATGAGCTATGGGTTTGTTTACGCTGTTTTCCAAAATGAGGGTCTTATTTTGATTTGGGATAAAAGAAATATTGTTGGTAAGACAGCTGAAGCACTGGCTGACTATGATTTGGCAGAGATCAAAACCAAAATTATTTGGACAGACTGGAGTGCTTGGAATAGTCTCAACTGGCTATTACTGAGCAGGAGGTAGTGTTACTGAGGAAGAGAAATACATTAAATCTGACCACTTTTGAGACTGAAATATATTGACTTAAAACCTCCAGAAGCAAGGAGAGCTTCCCCTATAACCTCTCTCTCCAGAGGGAGAGATTTGTCAGAATATGGTTATATCATTCTTACCCACCTCTAGATCTTGACTGTCCAGGCAGAGCTCTGGAGCAGGTTTCTCTTTCAGAACAGCAAGGATCTGGTCGCTGAGCGCTATTTGGGCTGAAGGGCCTGTCCTGCTGGTACCTGTGTCAACCACGTCCATCTCCGCTCTTGGTACAGTCTCAGATTCTGAAAAGCAGCAGAATCATTATAGCCCATGACAAACGCAGGACAGGAAAAGTGCCCTGATTGCTCTGATGGTTCTGGGATTAATAAAATACCCATTCTGTCTAGGTGCATCCTCTAATTTAAGAAATCTACAACGTTAAGGATGATTGTGATTTAAGATATTCTCCCAGGATTCTACTTTCAGGCATTGTGAGAAATGTGACCCAGCAGTGAGAGGACTCCTGCTGTCACCCAGTCAGAGAGTTCTTATCCAACACATCAGTACCTGTGACTGACTCCAGGCCTTCACACTGCCTTATTTATTCCACTCAACTCTTTCAGGCATCTCTGAAAAGCTCCTTCTCGAGCATCCTAATGCTCCCTACCTACTACTTTGCTTAAGATACTGTCTTCATTTTTCAAGGCCTCCAGGTAGAGCTCCAGGAGCTGTCTTGACTGACGTTCTTCTTCCCGTCTGTCCAGCACCTGCTGCAGAGTGTCCTGCAATACTTGGACTTTGGTTTGACTTTGGGCAAGTTCTTCTGCCAGGTCTGAACGTGGAACATCGATAAGCACCTTGAAGCAATGAGAGTGTTCCTGTTAACACAGACTGATTGAGTAACTTGTTCCATTACACTGATTGCAGTACAAACAGCAAACCTCCTGAACAACAGAGCCTCCACCTTCGTGAAACCCAGCGTGTTTCACAAAGTTTCGTGTCACAGCAAGTCAACCTAGTTATGGGAGGCTGTAGTGGCACTCCACCAGGCAGCATTCTTTAACAGAAGACAAAAGGCATCCAGGAAGGTGTGGTATCACGTGCATTTTAAACAGAAATCCTGAAAATCAAAGTACTATTTCTTAAGAGAGCATGGGAATACCCACAGGAAAGTCAATAGCCTGGCACTTGGGAAGCTGCAGGAGGACAAGAGGAGGCAGTTATCTCCATGCCTCACCACACAGAAGGTGTTAAGCAGTCACATACTCGAATCAGCCAGCTCTGCAAACTGAGAGCAGTTTTTTGAACCCCTCTGGAGCAGACAGATTTGGCCTGCTGCTCAGTCCTAGGAGCCACCTCAGTTGCCATTTAGACAAATCTTGCTCTCACTCTGCCAGAATTGGAAAGCCATGTTGTGAGAGAAAATCAGTGATTAAGAGCATCGTCCTCAGACACGTGCAAGTGTTTCCCCTAGAGGAGAAATTTGACTCTAGCACCACAGCCAAACTGCAGCAGCTGAATTAAGCTTGAGATCTTTACTTATTCCATTATTTGCCATCTAGTGAGATAAATGGATGATGGGCAGAGCCAAGGACAGAAATTAGAGGTTTCCCCACTGTACCTGGAGGTCTTCTTCAGACATCAAGATGATATTAGACAGGTCATCCTTCAGTTGCCTGGCCAGCTGCTTCCACTTCTCTACAGCACTGTCCACTTCATCCCCAGACTCCGAGAGCCAGGCTGTTCCGCTGTCTGACACAAGAGCCATCATTTTCCTGGGTCACTCCTGACCCACCTGAGACAGCCTAATTTCAGTAGGTGTATTCCAAACACCCCTCCCCTTCCGTGCTCCCTCAGCCACAGAGGTACCTAAGCTTTTGCTGGACCATTTCTCATTCTTGGCCAGTGCCACAAACTTGGTGTCAGCCGGCAGGCACAAGAAGTAATCTTCATCGTCCACAATGGTGCCATCTTCTGCCAGTACCAAGGTGATGGGCTCCCTGGCCTTGTCAATAGCCAGAATGCTACTGGCTGCAGAACAACAACAACAAAAAAATACCTCGTGAAATTGTGATATACACAATGAAAAGTGACACACGTACTGCCCTTTTATTACACCCATCACAAGAGATGAGCAACTCCCAGTGATTTAGGGTGGACACCAGGCCCTATCTCCACACCGCCCTGCGCATCGGCTCCTTTTTAGCACGTACTCACCACTTTCCCCTCCAGTAATTAATATTATTGATGCAAACTTTGACATATACATTGTAGAAGGCGCTTCCAGACGCTTAGGGCCCCCCCCCCCCCCCGCCTTAACTCCTCTCGGGGATCTGCTGGGGCCCAGCCCCGCCACCTCACGGACACCGCGCCTGGGGCCTGACACCGGCGCCGCACGGGGATCTGGCGAGGTCCCGGCGACGGCAGCCCCTCACCCTTGTCGCGCAGCTCCCGCAGGCAGGAGGCGGCCACGCCGTGCTGCTCCCGCCCGTCCCGCCGCCGCAGCAGACAGCGCTTCAGCGGCGCCGCCATGGCCGCCGCCCGCCCGCCGGTACGCGGGGCTCTGCGGATCCCGGCCCGGGATGGCCAGGCGAGGGAGGAGGCTGCGACCCGCACCCTCTCCCGGTCTGCGCCTCGCTCTCCTCAGCCCTGCCCCGCGCAGGCCCGCCCGCTGGCTCCCGTCCCGGCGGGAGGCCGCCCGCTCACGGCAGAAGCGCTTCCCCCGCCGCCCGCATCGCTGCCTCAGCGTTCGACTCGTTCTGCCTGCCGGGGCGCGCGGAGAAAGGGGGGGAGTAACGGTGGTGAGGGCGTTCTATCGGTTGCGCGGGGATGGATTAGCCGGGCCTGGAAAGATGGCCTCCTCGGAGCAAGCGGAGCAGCCCAGCCAGGTAAGCGGGGCCGGCGCTCTGCCCGCTCGGCGCGGGCAGGGGGCGGCTGGGGGACGGGACGGGTGGGGCGGGGCGGGGTGGACCGAGACCGCCGCCGCGGGGGAACAGGCGAGGGGGAGCGGCCGCGCCTCAGCGTCCACCCCCGTCCTATAGCTCATACCTCCCCCCCCCCCCCCCCTTCAACCTCCCGCCGCGGCCGGCTGTGGGGGGCGCGTGCGGTGGCCCGCGCCGCTCCTCCTCACCTCTCCTCTTCCCCCTCTTCCCCCCCCTCGCGCGCGTGGCCTTGCCCCCAACCGCGGCCCGCGCGCCGCCAACCGCCGCACCTGCCGTAACGGTCACTGGCTCGCGCCACCTCAGCCCCAGTCGCGGCGCGGGCCCTGTCGGCGCCGGAGCGCTGGCACCGGAGGGGCCGCGGGGGCGCTGGCCTTGGCGGGATGCGGCGGCAGTGTCACTCTGAGGTGCGGGAGGGGCGGCGGAGGGGCTGCCGCCCTCGGGGGGGGGGAACCGCCGTGCCTGATGGCGGCCGGGGAGACGCTGGCGGGGAGGGCCCGCATGCCCCGGCTCGGCGGGCATCGCCTCAGCCCCCCTGCCCGGTGGCAGCGTCGGAGCGTCGCCTCTCGGGGGGCTTAGTTCGGTAGTTTGGCACCTGCCCTGTGTGGGCACGCTCCGCCTGACAGCCCAGTGCAGCACGGACTGGGAGAGCTGGTCAGGCCAGGCCCCCAGGCAGTGGGCGTCTCTTCATTTTAGGGTCTGTACGTGAAAATCAATAAAACACTTGAATGTGGGGGGTCGGGGAGAAGCACAGCCAGGGAGAAAAGAGGCCGTTTATGTGTCAGCTGGGATTTGGAATGAGGTGAAGTACCAGTTAGGCAAAATGTTTCTGCTTTGCACCTGTGAGAGAGAAGGATCCTTGAACCAACAAGCATAAGAGGGCAGAGCAGTGACAGACCTAGTGTAAGCATTGTCAAAAACTGAATGGGAAGGGTAAAAAAGACATGTAAGTTCACTGACTTAAGTGCATGCTCAAGAAACATACTAAAAGCTTGAGGTATTTTTAAATTGGGACTTGAAATGAATAGGGAAAAGTGGAAGTGTGAGGAAGGTTTCCAGTTACTTGCACTGGCTTGATCATGGTCCATGGCAACTTGTATTTCATTGCAAGCTCTACCTACCTCAAATTAAGTGGCCTCCTGGCAGCTCCATCTTCTTACCAGTGTCTCGAGCAGACTCCTGAGTATGTGATACCAATGGAATTTTGTCAAATCCTTTAGGTGGCCGCAGAGGGCCCTCCTGCAGCCAGCAGGAGATGAAGGGTCTGGCTGTTTGAGCAACAGGGAAGAAAGAAGAGCAAAGTCTGCTACCAACACACTTTTATATGCAATCATTCCAGTTTACCTAGGTTTGACTAAATCAGTGTGAACCTCTCTGTTGATCCTTTTAGTTTGGACTGAGGAGGCTGATTTTGATGGGAACATTGTTAAACTAAATTGAAATAGAAAGACATTACATAAGATTCGTTCTCTGACTAACCAGCACAGATCTCCTCCTAAGTTGTGAAAGGCCAAGTTACCAAACTCACAGTAGGGCTGCTGTTTGGCATTGATCATGGGCTTACATCAGTTGTAGTTTGAGGTGCAGGCATGACAGTCTGTTCCTCATGCTTCAAGGGAATGCTTTTGGAATGAGGAAACCTGAAACAATCTGTGACTGATCTGTAAGCCACTTGGGCAGTCTACAAGGCACTTGACTAGAGGTTTCTGAGAAAGAGAAATCTGTTTAATTGGCAAATGTGATTGCCTGAGAAACTCTTGAATTTGGATACAGTATCCTCCCTTTGCACCCTTTTTTAAAATAACATTTAATTAATGTTGCTTTACCTCAAAAGAAGGATTGCTGTTTGGAAATGGAAGTCTTGTTTTTAACGGGTCTAATATATGTAGGTAGAGCACACCCTGGGTTCTAAAGTTCAGGACACAAAGATAGTCCCTGTGTCACTGTCTC
This sequence comes from Gallinago jamesoni, assembly GCA_025769975.1. Classification (NCBI taxonomy): domain Eukaryota; kingdom Metazoa; phylum Chordata; class Aves; order Charadriiformes; family Scolopacidae; genus Gallinago; species Gallinago jamesoni. Next base: position 4,287,825 of record JAOQGH010000008.1, on the reverse strand, counting down.
CATAGTGAAAAATGGGAATGGTAACTCTTCCGTTATGTGTAAGGTGCACAGTTTTTCAGGCATTGTCTGTAACATAGTGGAGTTAATGCTTGTGTTGCATTCTAAGTCAGGAAGAACTTGAGACAAGACAGAATACCCAAGCTGCAAAGTTAACTTTTCATCACAGAGAGAGAGGCTATTTTGTGTCAGCTTCTCTGAGGAGGGAGGTGGTCTGAAGCCACTGGGGGTGAAAATGGTCAATTAAGTGCTCCCCTGCTGGATTCTTTCATATTGTATACAAAAATACCGGATTCTCAGGTAATAGCAAATTAGTTGAACCCCTTTTAGCTCCTTTATTTGTGGCAGTTTGTTTAAAGGGCAGCTCTGATGGTCTGCCTTGCTTGAGGAACAGTCAAGTTCAGCTAAAGGGTAGCCACACCAATATCTATACCCCCCTCCATGCATGCACCAGGAGCAGCCCTGCCTTTATTAACTTCCCTCCTTCCCCACACTGTGTGCTTGTGAGGGGCTGTTCTGTCTGTCCAAGGATGTCGGTGCCCGCTAATGACAGACATCCCCATCTTCACCCACTAGTATGTGTCTTCCACAAGTTGCACATTCCTCATGCTGAAAGTGTTCAGTGCTCTCAAATTATGTGGCTTGGAGGGGATTTGAGAGAATCTTGCAGCTTTGGCTGGAAAAGGGGGATATAATTGAAGAATATGTAGCACAGTAGATGAAGTCTTAAGGGGACAATTTTTGGAATAAAACAAAATGATAATGTCTTTATTAGTCTAGCAGAAGGTAAATGCCACTCTTCTTATTGAAACCATTGCAGTTTTGACACTTACATGTGTGTTTAAAACGTTGTCCCCATTGCACAGTAAATGTTTAGAGCATAAAAAAGTATTTAGTTTCTACCACCAATGATGTTTGTTTATTTATTGCCAAACATTCAACATAAGGCTATGAATAGTAGCACTGCCTTGCCTAACGTGTTTATGTTTGCGTCCTATTGTGTTCTCTGTTACAAATCCAGTTAGTTTAGATGCTGAAAAGGGAGTGTCAGATATCTTTTGGCTTATTATCTGTTTTTCTTAGTTTAATTTTCTCGTTCTCATGAATTAATATATTGCCTCGAGCATTGTGGGGAGGGGGGAGTGTTGCAGCTGAAATGTGATAATTTATGTAGATAGAATTATATTCTAAAGGCAATAGACATTTCTACCAGAGATTTTACAACAGTTGGTTTTGCTTAGAAAGCATGTACCTTGGGCCTTTAGCAATGTCTTGACTGAAAAATAAACAAAAGGAAACATCCTGTCTCTCTGTTACTATTCCTTGTAGCAAAAGAAAAGGAAGAGCAAGATGACAGTATAGCCTCTGAAGAGAATAACCTATTTCTGATTTTTCTTGGCTATCAATATTTCTTGGTGCTGAATACTTTGGCAGTGTATTTGTTGTGTCTTCTTGGCTCAGCCAGCCAGTAACCCAGTCCTGCGGTATTCCATTTAACTGTAAATCCCAGTAGTGAGACAGAAATTGAATTTTTTTAACATTAATTGGCAGTAGTGTTGTTGGCTTAGATAACTATGTCTAAATTCTTCCAAGCTGCTTAGTTTGGGACACAAAATGATACCTAGTTATCTGTACATATCCTAGTTATGTGCGGAAGCTGAGAATCCCGTAGCCTGAAAGTCAGTGTGTTGCTGGTCTGTGTGAGTCATAAAAGCCTTGAAATTGTTAAAGTCAATGGCTGAATTTGACTTGGTACCAACGTGGTAGTGCAGCCACTGAGGTAGTACAGACAGAGTGGATTCTGTATGGGGGATTCTTTTGTTTCTTTTATGAAACTGGAAGACTCACTATGTTAGAAACAGACTACGTATAAATATAATGTAAGAGACTGAGAAAGGAGAGATGGTGAGGTGAACAGAATGTGCTGGTGTTCCAACATCTTTTGTACTTGGTGATGTTCTTACATGTGGTTTAGTGGGGAAATAAGCAGAGTACAAAGGCCCAAATCTTACTTGTTCTCCTTCTAAAGCTTCATTATACTCTCTTGGATTGAGTATACCATCTAGCTGCATTTTTTCTTCATGTAAGGAAGTAGTTAAAGTGAATTTAAAAGATGTTGAAAGATGCCTGATTTGTTGCTCCAGAGACTTAATTCCCTAGCTGCATTGTTACTCAATAGATAGGTAAATTTTCCTCCTCGCTTGCCTGTAGGTCTTGATTGTCAAGCCTCTGGATTTTCTGCTGTAAGATGGTTTTTATGGTGAAGATAAATGGTCTGGACTGTTTTCATGAAATACAGGCTGTTGAACAGCCATTGTGAGGAAAGGATGGAATCTTCCCCGACTTGTCTTGGAGCTAACATGTTCTGGAGGGTTTCTTTCCCCCACCTTGTAAGACTAGTTCCTTTGCTGTTACACTGTGCCTTATCTTGCTGGAAGGAAAATGCAGATCTCATTTAAAATGTTGGTAGCTTTGGACCATGCAGTCAAAATACAAGAAATTATCCAACTTCTCATATATATGATGTCATCAGGTTATGTACAAGCACGTCAGAACTTTTGTCATCGGAATCGAGACTCTTTTACTTGTCAATACATGTTTTCTCACAGTAAACTAGGCTTCATTTCATTTCTTTGGGCAATTTCCCACATTGGCTAAATTTTGTGTAGAGTGATAGCCCATAAATACTAGTGCAGCTCCGTAGGGCAGAACACACAAGGAGGGCAGAACACTCTGTTACTTAGGATGCTCTGGGAATTTTCCAAGGATATCAATTCCATGGTGGTTTCTTTCTTTCTTTGTGCCTTTACTGTTTGCACCACACATCTGCAGTTCTCTTTGCAAAGTCAGCTTTGGTAGTTAAAATGCTTTGAATTTTCCCTGAAACACACTACAGAAGAGCAAAATATTCTTAGAAAACACTTAACGTGAGAGGCTTGATGGAACAATTCCATGGAAATAGTACTTTATGAAGTATTCAAGAGGAATTTTATCTGTGCTGCTCTTTGTTGGCCTCTTCTAAGCAGTTCTGACCCTATGCTAATTGAATTTGATGACAATCTTTTCTTTGACTTCAGTGTGTTATCAGTCAGGCCCCAATATTTTAGAGCGGTAAGATACCTGTGTTAGTCCTGGGGTCTGACTGAAAAAATGAGATAAAGAGTATGCATCAAGTAAGTTTATCCACAACCTAAGCAGGTTGAGTTAACTTATTAATAAATCATGCAAGCCATATTCTTGTGTTGATTCTCATGTTTTCTATATTTTTTGAGGAGTGGATGGATCTTGAGAAAGTTCTTTCATCCAGCTACGAAAGATTTGAAAGCAGATATAGTATGCATATAAAAATGGGAAGCCAGTGACAAGGTCGAAGTGGGAAGTCCCCTTATCTCGGTGTCACATAGGATTGTCTCTACTACATGCAGACCAAGCAGTAAGAGACTTCCAGCATGGTATTGAAGCTGAGGTTTGCAGTGGTTATGTCAAGTGAATTCTTAGTGGCTGAAATTTTTGCAGATATATAGTGGAGTAGCAACAAAAATGATGATGACTGCACATAATGAGACTAAGGCCCTCTAGAGAATCACTGCCTACCTGTGAGATCTGGCGGGGCCCTGGTCATGATGCTTATGTCTGGAAACAGCTAAGTTGCAGTATATTTGAGTTTCTGGCACCCTCTTGTGGTAAATAGTTACTTTTATCTATATATATATATTTTTTTTGCATATTTTGTAGGTGGGAAAATAATCTTGAGATACTTTGAAGGGGCATAAAAGTGATGAGTATGATTGAAGGACAAAAAGTCACTTAAAGCCCTTTATGCTATCATTTAAAAGTTTTATCTTTCCCTATACTCTATGAATAGGATCCCTGAGCCTCAAAACTTGTCTTCATTACTAATAAAACTGCAGGGTTTTACCATTGAGGTAACCAGTATGTTTCACCTCTCCTAAGATTAAAAATCAGAGCAAAGGCAATATGATTTAGACCATCTTAACATCATGTGAATCCCATTTTAAAGTAGATGGTTGACCAAGATGTTTATTTTATGGTAAGACTTAGGTGTCTGTACCTTGGGAAAGCTGATGTGTGCTAGTTACAGAGAGATCAATTTTTTTTTTTTTTTTTTTTTTTGCGCAGAAGAAAAACTCAGAGAGTAATTCTGTAAAACATGGGACTATGCTAAAATGTTCTGCCTGTTCTTGATGAGTGAATGAATACGAGCAAAACTGCAGGTGAGCCTGGAGGGTGGAAACTGATGAATTTAAGGTCTAGTCCACTCTTTGGCTTGCTGTCCTGTTTTAATCAAAATAGTTGCAGTTTCCTCTTGCATACCACCCTTTCCTAGTGTACAAGGTACAATATTCATCATTTAACCTAAAACTATGTCTCTTAATTATGTGTGGGAAACAAGTATGGTACTGGTGGTGTGGGAATGAGTGTACCCCCAGCAAGTTGCCAATGACACCAAGCTGTGTGGTGTGGTCGACACGCTGGAGGGGCAGGGGGATTGAAGCTAGATGATTTATTTTTAAGGTCCCTTCCAACTCTAACCATTCTATGATTGCTGATATATTGTGAGGTTTAGTTAAATCATAGTTGTTTTGAAACTTTTAGAAGAACAGTGTAGAAAACAAAGTGTGCAGTACTGGATCGTGGAAACGGGAGAAGCTTGGTGACAAGTCCTAGAGTGGTGACAAGTCCAAGAGTGGAAAAAGTGAACTGTGGAATCAGAGCGAGGTACTTTTGTATCCACTTCAATAGTGGTACTTTAGGCTTTTGCAGCATTTCTTCCCTCTTGTGTTGCAAAATTCTTTGCAAATGTCAAGGTCCCTTTGGACAGGCAAGTTGTTATTTCATATATGATGAAAATATCCTGTCTTATACCACCCACTGTGGCAAGTATTGCCACTAAGAGTTTAGAAGAAGGAGTCTTAGTTTCATGCTGTGTTTGTTCACTGCTCTGTGTATTTCACAATTTGAGTTAGGGTAAAGATAACATCTTCATGACATCTTTCAGTAGCCCCTTTGGCTCTTAACTCCTGGCTCCCTAAAGCAAATTCTGCAGTTTCTTGTGAATTCTGTTGTTTAAATGTGGTCTGCTGGAACTGATTTTTTTTTCCCTATGATTCTGGCCTTTTTGTCTTCTGTCCATCATAGAACTGCTACTGATAGCAGAAACGGGTGTATTTGCCTAAAGCCTGCTTGTAGGAAGAGTGGTCTTAACCGACCAGTATTTCTAATTGTGTCCATCAGGTGGCAATGTAACCTCATTCTTCTTTTCGCTTTACAGGCTGGCTCCTGCCCTACAACTGAAAATGCAGTATCTCGGGAGGCACTGGTAAGTTCTTTAAGAAGCAGCATATAATTTCTTGATGATATATAATATACATGAGTTGTTCTCTTTTCTGCATCATTTTGCATACATTGTTGGTTTGTTGTTTTGTTTTTTTTTTTCCTAAGGAGCTGGTGCTTTTTGAAAAAGGTGTAAACTGCCTTATGTTGTCCTGCTGTTGACCTCTGAATTCTGACCTTCAGCCATAACCTTTCTGGGGTTAGACATGGGTCACCTAGGCCACAGAGTTGGCCTTGAGCATGGATTGCCTGTCATAAGTGCATGCAATGTATGTTCTTGATCCGTGCTTATTTAGAAAAGAGTATGAAGAAAGACCTGTGCAGCATAATTTGAACTGAGATCCTTACTGCTATTGTCTAATGAAAAAAAGCTCCTCCACTGTTCAGAGACCTCATTCAAGCTGTCTTTGTTTTCAGATGCTCTCAGATTTAGCCTAGACGTGTCTGGCAGCTGGTAGTGCATGTGATCCAACGTTTTCACTCTAGAACTGTTTTGGAAAGAGCTCTGGGATTTTTTGTGTATGAGGATAACTAAGAGAACCCTGTTTTGTTTTCATCTTTATGGTGACGCAGAGTGGGAAGTGAGCCACCACTCTCCGGAGTGGCATTATATATTTTTATTACAACCTTATTTTTCTTTTTTTCATTCCCCTTCAGCCATCTATAACTCAGGCAAAACCTTGCCAAAATTCTTAGCCCGTGTTATTGTCCTAAACATATAAATCTCTAATTGAGTTTCTTCTCTGGCTTTCATTTGGTGATCATAGTGAATACAAGCTGTTTGCAATGAGAAGACTCAAGTACTTTCCCTGATGGTGTGGCACTGGCCACATCAAAGTATTTTTACCTTGTAACTCTTACTGGAGAATGCAGGAGATCATTTCTAAAGGAGGGTAATGTAAGTGAAGACTGTAAACTGAGAAGGATCAGTAAAGGGCTGTTCGTGAATTCTGTTAAGCTCTGCAGTGAAAATCTCTCAGTTCTAATAACACTGTACCATCCTTTAATAGCTAGACTATGTGTATGTGAGACTACCCAAAGCTGTTATTGACACTGTCTGCTTTGTGATGGACTTGATGGCTTGGTTTTTTGGGCTTAGTTGTTGTGTTATCACCCCCCTTCCCTCCCTCCATACCTAAGGAAGGTCATAGCAGGCAGCAGATCACCACAGCCTGTGCTGGGTCACAGTTTGTTCTCTTTTAGAGAACAACAAAATCTTTTAAACAGATTTTAACATTACCTTTGATTTAATTAATTTCTTACTGTATACGCAACTGAAGAATTGCTTAGAGAAAGCACATAGCAGTTTTGTATCTTTCTGTATAGGTGTGTGTTCCTACCACATAAAATATTTATAAATGTAAAGAACTCCAACACAAACTTCACTTTCACAAGGTTGTCTTGCATGTGAGTCCTTTGAAAGGTGGAAGTTTTCTCCTTATTTTTCATCTTTTTTTTTTTCCTAATAAACTCTCACAGTCTTTGTCACGTTTGCTTAGGAGTCATTATTGCTTCCAGCTGAGTATCTGTAGAAGCCTTATTAAATGAGCAGTTCAGTTCTGTGAGCCAGATGACCTAACTTCCACCACACTACTGTGGCTTCTCTGTAGCCAGGATCATGCATGCTGCCTTCTAATAATGCATGCGGTGCATCCCGGTCCTTAAAGCAGACTTGGAGGCACATGGCGCCATGTCATAAAAATGTTTACGGAAACACCAGAACAAACTGTGGCGTGAATCCAACAAATGGCTCTGTATAGGAAAGCCATGTGCTCAGGCATGTCGTTGCTGACTTCAAATCTGGTGTTAGGCAGTTGAAGAAGATTTGCGGAATCCAGAGGAAGGAGAAAAGAGTCTCATGACTGCACGTACCCCCTCACCTTTTTTGACTTAATTGGTGACTGAAAGTACTCAGTGCTTCATAGGACTGAGACATGTTTGGAACATGAGTGGTGTTATGCACAGGAAAGTAGTAGAATTCAAACATCTTCCATTGTATCAGCAGATGTCATTATAGGCTCAAACTGTTTTTGTATGTATTGTATTTGTGATTCTAATGGGCATTATATCCTGCAAGGTGCTAAATACCTTCTGGTCTGTGCTTGGTGGCCCTGTTTTCTGTGTACTCTGTACCCCTACAACCTGCTGCTTTCAACAGGAATCTAGGAGAAGCGATGATTTCCAGTTGTTTGTAAGAGGGTTCAGCATTCTGCAAGATCACGTGGCATGATGCAGTCTGACACATCATATTGTGTCCTGCATTTTGGGTCTTCAGAGCCTACCTTGCTCTGAAGGTTTATGGCCTTCAGAATGGAGCCCTACAAACTCATGTCACGCTCCTAATTGCTCTTCCTTCAACCCACTTGTGATGTTTTGAACTACTAAACTGGAGATAAGGGACTCCACGTCCATGCCATTAATCCCTTGAGTGATCCAGTGTCCTTACAATAAACTGTCCCAACTGAAAAATACTCCCTAATAAGAGGTCACTGTGTTATAGTACTGACAGTGGAAAATGAGTTGGAGGGGGATGGGAAAAGCTATAATTTTTGCAGCAGCGAGCGGACACTCATTTCCCTAGCTGTCGGTCTTGGCCCATTAAAATTTGCCGTGTAGCTCCATAGTGGGAAGTGTAACCTTGTGTTAGCAGAGTGTCAGCATCTCGCTCTGCTGCTGTTTACAGCCACGTTTGTCATCGTCAGTGTGGGATCAGCTTCTCCTTGAGTCCAGCTTATCAGTGAACACTGCTGCATCCCTTTCTGCTCATATGTGCCACCGCTCTGATAATCCTCTGAACACTTGTGGAATTGGAATTGGTTTGTCTTTTTGCAACCTGCAAAGTCCTGGAATGTGCAAAAGATGTAATTACATAGGACAAACCCCTCAGTTTTGTGGGGTTAAAGCATTGGAAAATTCTCTTTTCTTCTTGAATCTTTGTTTCTTTGGTCTAATTTCTCTCTTCAGTGTAATTGTATCATCTTTTCTTCTGCTCTTTTTAGCATGTTTTGTCTCTCCCTAGCAGTGTCTTGTAGCTTTTTAACCATTCTGTGCTGCTTTAGAGACGTTTTCAAGAGCTTCAATATGTTTGTTGTTGGCCTTTGTTTTCTGCCGAATCTGCTGCAGTCTAAATTACAGCTGTGAAGGTTATAGATATGATTGCCCCTAACATGAGCCTGGGTTGTAGGAAAAACCTAAGAAGCAGAATTTACAGGCAAGGCTTTTCCACATGCTACTTGTTTGTTGTTTTGTTTTGTTTTTTCCTGCCACAAAACATACTCATTTCCATGCTGGTGCTTGGTATCTGGAAGAAGTGCTAGTTGTAAATACACAGATACTAGTTGTAATTGTAAAACGTTCTCTTGGTTTCTCACTACATGACAAAATTCCTGGGTTATGGTATGAGGAGCAGGGTATTTTCTTTTGCAGGACTATTTAATTTATCTTCTTTTGGTTTTAGCATGTACTGTTTCTTTCTGTTTCTTGCTGCAGATGATAGCAGTTAGTACTGAAACATGGACATTTTATCCCCTTTTTTACAGGCTGTCGAAAGGTACAAGGTAACAAGCATTTCTGCTGCCTGTATAGCAATTAGTGTAGAGCTTGTTGGTGTATGCCCTCGTGACTTTTCCCCACCCTTAGTTAAACTGATTTTCAAATTTGTAAGGGTCATGATAATGGCCAGAATACTTTTAACACCCCTTTTGGAGTAAGCATCATAGGATACACTGCAGACATAAATTACTGTGTTTAGGGAATATGTTTGTGTTATCTCCATTTTCTAGAAAAGCTAGTTGAGATATACAGGTTAACTGTTTAGCCAGGTTCACCCAGGAAGTCGGTGACATACATGTAAGACCGGTATCTGTTGGCCTGGTAAATGAAGTAATTTCTATTTCAGGGGCTTGATTTCGTCCCTTTTATGTCTTTGGAAGAGCCTTGCATATAATCATAGAATGGTTTGGGTTGGAATGGATCTTTAATGGACCTTTAATCCAGTTCCAACCACTGTGCCCTGGGCACGGACACCTCCCACCAGACAAGGTTGCTCAGAGCCCCATCCAGCCTGGCCTTGAACCCCTCCAGGGATGGGGCAGCCACAGCTTCTCTGGGCAACCTGTTCCAGGCTCTCACCTCCTCACAGCAAAGAATTTCTTTCTGGTATCTAATGTAAATCTCCCATCTTCCAGTTTAAAACCATTACCCCTTGTCCTCCATGTGTTACACAGATTCTAAAAGCGATGGTGGTATACTGCTACTTCTTTAGTTCATCCTTTTTTTGGTCATTGAGGAATAATGAAAAAAGTGCAGAGCAGAACAGAGCTGACGTTTCTTTATCCATCGTTGTATCCAATGGCACAAAGTCACGTCAGTCAGTATGTCCTTGCTGAACACATTCGGTGTTTGTATCTTTGCTTTCCTAAACCATTAGTTGCAATCTCAAATTGAAGCCATGATGTTGGGGCCTGGTTATGGGCATATTTAGTTCCTCTACGTTTTTTATGTTTAGTTGCTAGGTTTCCTAGTAAACTAGTAAAATTGGTCATATGTGTTTATAAATAAAACTTTTGAACTGGCAAAGTTACTTACCCTTTTCTCAGCTGCCTGGATTTGAGTGCTTAGCATTCAGTGGCAGATAATAGAATTATGAGATCATCTCTGTTTTGTTGCGCCTTTTAAACCTTATCTATTCTGCTAAGCGTCCTTTTTAGTAGGCTATGTTTAAAAAGAATTTCATTTAGGTTTCTGGGGAAGGAGCTTTGCAATTGGGATTTTGAATTTGACTATTTTTAGCTCTAACTGGTGTAATTAGAAGTTGATGGAGCCTAACACTAACAACACCGTTGTCTTTATCCACGTGAACAAAACCATGAGTGGAAATGAGGAGAAGTTACAAAACTGTGTCATAAGATCTGAGAGAGCTTCTTGTAGCTAATGTTAGTTAAGAGTACTCAGAACCCACTTTTAATGAACAAATCTTTGGGCACTTTGAGAATCCATGTCTCTCTTTTTCTTACTAAGTAGTAGATGTTCTTTCTGCCTGATCAAATACTAAAGAAAATGAGATGCGTGGGAATTTTTTTAAGTTTTTCCTTTGCCTGAAATTGTTGTTTGAAATGAAGACAAGAATGGTATTTTCACTAAAAAACTCATACTTTGTTTCCTGGAACACATTCTTACGCAAGGGATATCATGTAGTAGCCTTATCTTTTCTTTTAAAGTTCAAAGATCCTGTTGTAGATTTGTAGGAAAATGTGTTGGGTTGTTTTTCTTTTTTTCAGAAGGACTTCTGTTTCCAGAAATGATTGGAGGTTTTGGAGTGTGCTGGAGGGATGCTCCCCATCACACTTTGCCTTTCCATTTTCCCACCCATTATTGTTTAGGACAAGATTTATACCTGTTTACTGTACAAATTTTCTGTCTGCCACAATGGGTTTGTTCGGAGTGGTGGCCTGCACTGAATGCTTCTCTAAGAGTAAATCTATCCAGAGGGGATTTCTAGACAGCCAGAGTCAGTAGGCAACTAACTTGTAGCCCCCAGCGAAACATTAGTCAGGATAATTTACCACTGTCAGCAGGGGAGAGAGAGAGAGACATCAGCGTTGTGACCTCCGCTCAGGCAGTAACCCTAGTGCTGTGATAATGCTTAGTTTGGGGAGATCCTGAATGTGTTGCTGTGGATTCCCAACGATGGACAGTAGTAATTCCATCAGGCTGTGGAGGGCAATTGCTGTGCAGAATTCAGTTTTATTGGGCCTGAACAGTGAGCCAGGGGTGTGTGACTGCCTTAATGTCCTTTGGTTTGCTGCAAAGACAGTCCTATGATTTACTAAGCAGAGTTCTCTTGTGTTTGACCCTCTGATAAATTTGAGATTATTGGGTTTTTGCCTGTTTTTGTCTCTTACTTCCATGTTGACTTCTTCTTTTGTTGTTCATCCAAAATGTACTTGCTTAATCTGTCAATGCCTTTTACTCTGTTGATTTAGACAAATATATTAATATGTGCAAGACACACAGACTCAAACTTACTTACTTACTTAGCATACTTAAAGGAGTACAGTCATGTCAAGTTAAATTGCCTGTCTGAGGTCAATGGGAAAGTTTTCTTGGAATTCCTTTCAGTCCCCATTTTAAAAGAGGATGGACTTTAATAGTTTGGAATGTAATTTCTGTTGTAGCATTATATGTTAATGTGTGAAAGCTAGAAACTTACTGTAGTTATAAGCCAAAGCAGGTTAAGACACTATTAGAGCGCACAAAATGTAATAATGGCTTTGCTTGTCCCTAAGAGCTTACAGGTTAAATGACACTTCAGAGCTGGTGGGTGAGGCAGCGTAACAGCCGGGGTAGGTACAGTCATTTTCTATTACTAACAGTGTGGTGAGTTAGCAGCTTGTAATCTTTTCTGTGCACTTGTGCAAAAGAGAGCTCTGAAAGCAATTCCTACTTGCTTTTCGGACAAACCAACATTACCAGTTAGAAGACCTTTAAGATGGTTTTAAAATAGCTTCCATACTCCTAAGTTGTTCTTTGTAAAACATGCAAGGAAGTAAAAGTACTACAGTTAGGTTAGAATCTTTTTTAACATTAGGTATGATTTGCCTTCCAGACATCTCAGATATCTCACTGAAGGTAAAATGGAAATTACAGTGCTTTGTGACATCGAAAAAACCCCACTGGCACCCAGTTAGGAAATACTTAACATTACTTGATATTTTTGCCTTGAGAAAAAAAAGAATTTAATTTTTTTTTGTTTATGTTCATGTGATGTTTTGGAGGTGTAAACATGCTGTACCTACAAACAGCTTTTTACAGATCAGGACCTGCTTTGCTGTCAGCTGGCTGTGCTGTATCAGTTGGCAGCTCAGCTCTCTGCCTGCTCAGAGAGATGGGGAGCACTTTGCTGTGTGCATCACAGCTGCTGGAAAGAGGACCTATTAATTTCAAACAGGTGATGGCACACAGCAAAAAGATGCCTGCGCAGTGTGCACTTTTGGTAATGATGGGTTTTGGGATCAAGGTGAGATAATAGTACCATTTCAGCTACATGTGTGTGGAAAACATGCTATATGCAGAACAACTTGTAGAGGGCAGCAATTGCCCACAGTTCTTTCTGCCTAGCAAGAGGAGGGACCAGCTTAAGAATTTCACAGGAGTGTCTGCCTTTTTAGCTTCTTGAAATAACTTTATGCAGGAGACTGGTTCTTTGGAGTGCCTCTTGACTCCACATTATTAAATTCCTAACCTGGAAAGTGTTGCTAGAGATTCTTAATTCCTTTCCTACCTCTAATACCACTGAGCAGTTGAACTTGTTTTGCCCGTATCCAGATGCTGCCGTTGTCATTGTTACTGCAATCGAAAAGAGTCTAGTGACAGCTCATGATTCTTACAAGATTGTAACTGTCTACATGTGATAACTTTCTTTACTTCTTGTCTTCCTCCTACTTTTACCTGGGAGATCATGCCATAAGAAAAAATTCACAGCGTCTATAGTATGTTTTTTGTGCCTCAGAGCAAAGGGATGTGTTGCATCTTCATTGTGTTAAAAAGGAAGGTATGATGGGTTATTCAACAACTTGAATGAACTTTGCCCAACTTTGATGCACAGGGATGCATCCTTTGGATACTTCTGATGCCGGCACCTTCAGAACCAAGATTTGCCAAACTAGAAGTTAAGAGTTAGTATAATTTGGAGTTCCTAACCAACTTACTGGAGAAGAGACCTTCCCTGCTTTTCATGTTTCTTGTATTTCTCCATATGTCACTTACATTGCAAATTCTTCCAAACATCTTAATAGTATTGCTTGTTTGTTTTGATTTTGTATGTGTGTTTACATAGCTCTTGTTACAATTGTACAGACCATGTCCTCTTCCCAGTTGTGATCCCATAATACCACTGATACTTTGACAATTGCCTTTCTGGAAGAGTTACAATGAAAATATGCTTGGCTTTTTAGTAAAAGGATTTTACATCTGGAGAGAAGCAAGAGAGGTAGTTTTGTATCATCAACCACACTCACAATATGCCCCACTTCTTTATGTTATCTGCTTTATCTTTTGATGAGAGCAGGATCTTCCTCTGCTATTGACTTCCTAGTATTTTGTCAAGCATCTGAATGGCCTGAATGATGGTATTCCTTGGGGTACAGTTCTACAGCAGAGTACACCTTGCTAGAATGGAGTTTCTCTACTACACAAGTGAGAATTTCCTGTGTTTTCCTTCCAGCTTGCTTCTCCTGTTTGTTTTGTGTGCCACCCTAAGTGATTCCTTTCCTCCTTAAGCATCTGCACCCTTCAGATGTTTGCAGACAGTTATCACATCATTTCTCCTTTCCCCCACCCCCATCCTGGTCTCTTAGCCAAGCTCTACATATTTAGCTCATTTAATCTTTCCTCATAAGTCAAGCCCGTAATTGACAGCTCTGACACGAAGAGTCGCATTGGTTACACATGCTGCCAACAGGATATAAATACTTTCTGTGCAGTGATTGAGAATTACAGTCAAGTCTGAGATGAGCCCACCCCCCTGACACTATATGTTTGACATCAGGTTGCCGCAATCCCATAAAGGTGGACTTAGTTCTCACTTTAATGGTCAGTTATCAAGAACCCAGTATGGTTAAAGTAGTGGTAACCAGGTCACTTGGGAAATTCAGTACTAAAGCACCATGGGATTCCAGTCTGATCCAAATTCTTTCAGAGGTGGTGTTCTCTGTACTTCTTTTGCCAGGAGACGTGGAGATGCCTTAGGCTGCTGGTGTCATCCCTCCTGGGAAGGCAGAGCTGAGCTCCATGCAGCCCCATGTGCCAGCTGAGTGAACGAACGGGTCTTGCAGTGCACATGCAGAATGAAAGAGGCATTGCAACCAGTACCCCGTATGTGTGTCTATGCACTGCCATCAGGAGGCTCGCAGCACTGGTGCTGGCAGCGATCTGTTGTGCAGGTACTCTTGGCACTGATGTTCTCCACTGTCTCTGCCAAGAGGAAGCTCAGGATGCTATTGATCCGATTGGCATACCTGTGAACAAGCTCGGGGTTCTTGCTTATACATGTAGGATCTGAGAAGAGGCTTTTAGTCTTACCCAGAAAGGTATTGTGCTGGAGGAAGAGGTAGCTCTGTACTGCATATCCATGTGTTGGTACATACAGACCTGTTTCCAGCTAAACATATTTGGAGGTTGCTTTAGATACTTGTCTCCTCATGTTTGTTGCGTTCTCTTGACGAAGATAGGTGCAGCTAACAAAAGTTGAGGAACTGGTAAATGAATCGTCTGGTTTCTCATGTTGTATTCTGTGAAGCTTCATGTGATACAGCTTCCCCAGCGGGGCTAGTTCACAAACATTACATGTATTATTGCAAAGCATGCAACATAAAGAGAGCATTTATGAAAGGGAATATCAGAGGAAACATTATAGCAGGGACCTTTATAGCCTTTCCATTATTATGGTTTAAATCTTGACATGGTCTTTATTTGCAATGACACTGGGACCAGTAAAGAAGTGTTTTTTCTCTTCCCCTCCCCTCCCCTTTCTCCCATCTCCTTTTCATTCTTTTCTTCCACATCCTGTTCTGAAGCTGTGGTGCAGAGATACAAATCGTTAAACATGCAAGTAGTCAGAGAGCCAGGTTTCAGTTTGTGTGGAATCAGCCCCTTTTGACTCAGAAGTTGGAAACCAGATGACTCACTGAGATGCATGTTTGTTGTTTTTAATAACTGTCATTTTGCAAAATATGGTCAAAGCTTCAAACCATGACTTCTGGAGTAGGGGTGGTGTGCATTTATTTTTAATTTGGGAGGCTATATAAGCTGGAATGTGTTTGTAGCTGCAGTCTTTCCCTAAAATCTGAGATAGAATAAATTAAAGCATTGACAATGTGAAAGATTTTAGAGATGATTTTTTTCTGTTACCTGAAAAAAAATTATTTTCTTAATCAATTACTTGAAAAGGCTCCAGGTGCCAAACATCTGGTGGGATTGTAGGCCCCTGGTTTGTGTTTATGTTTTTTTAATATATACCCAAAGGGACAGGTTTCTTAAAAAGAAAGTAGGCAGATGTTTTTCATTTGTGGAGTTTTAAAGAATAAATGCCATTCCTGCTTTATCGTTCCAATTTCTAACAAAATTGTCATCTATCTCCTTTCTAAGAAGCTCCATTTGCTAAGAAGCAAGGAAATGTAGTATTTCAGTGGCAGAATTCTGTATCAATAAAATCTCCTAGCAATATGGAAAATATGAAAATATCTACACATTTCATTTTCTAGAGATTTATTATTGCTTGTACAATGGTTTGTAAACTATAAGCTCAGTATTAAGTGCGTTATGAGTTTTTTGTGTTTTACTTTCTAATTTGCCTCAAGAAGCGTTGTTTTAATTTGTCGAAGTTCTACAGGTTTGTTTTGCATGCGAGTTAATTTTCAGTGCAAATCCACAGCCACTCCATCACAGAAGAATGAAGGTATACCAGTATAAAATCTATATATGTGAGAACAGAATCTGACCCTATATATAAAAAAACTGTATATAGGTGGCCTTATGACAGAATTCACGGTGCTCATGGATTTTCTTCCAGTTCAGTTTTCAGATTTGGATGGTTTGTAAACATTTCTATCATGATTTATATTATGATATAAATCTTTTTTCAATTGCGATTGCACAATGAAGCACTGTGGTACGTAGTCCAAGGGAGGTAGACTCCTAGCCTACCTCTGCCTGTTGCTTCTTGTTAGAGGGTAAAAAAGCAGCTACTGGTTTAAAGCAGAGAGTTCAAGTTTGGGTTCTGCTTTTAGACTAAGATGGGGCATCTCTCTAATGGTAAAAGTGCTAGAAAAAGTATATTGCCTTTACTCTGAGGAAATATGAGTGCTGGCTACTCCTGGGCAGCTGTCATCTACCCGATTCGTTATTCTGATCGGGAAAGAAATTGGGTTTGGTCTTTATTTTTTAAAGTGAATGTAATTGCTTGTGAAAGATAGTGAAGTGATGGCTTTGGAGGCTTAAATCATCTTCTCACACAACTTAAACTGCAAGCTGTGGTAGTAGCATTGCAGGATTCCCCACTGGCATGATATAGAAGGGACCCCACTCGTCCCCCAAGAGATCAGAGGAGAATTCAGTCTCTAGCCCATTTGATGCTTGACTTCCCTCTGAAGCTGCCAAGAAGGATGCCAATTTTTCCATTTAGCTGACTATTGTATAGACCTTAAAAGGGAAGGTTTTAATGCAGTTGGCTGCGATATAGACTGTTAAAGGGAAGTTATTTATTTTAACTGGCTGCTGTATGGATTATTACAAGGGCATTCTTTTAGCTGCAGCTGCTATATTGACTAGTGAATGTGCCGGCTGTATTGCTAGTAGCTGTCATATTGACTGTTACAGAAAAGATCTGTATTTAAGCCATAACACTGCACTGGGATCTCCCAGGCAGGATATTAATGCTAATTCATCTGCTCACCCCCTGCTGTGAGTGTTATTTGTTTAAATCTGTAGAATCCCACAGCGCATTTATATCCTCGCTAGAGTGAGCTCCGCTCCCTGTAATTATTTAACATTATATGCTGATATAAATTGTAACAGTTAAAGAATGGTAATGAGTAGCAAAAAAACACAAACTTAACCTTAGAAATGGCAGAGTCAGCTCTTAAAACAACAGCCAGCAACTTTCACTGTTCTCTGTCTTTTCCCAAGTCCATATGCACAATATTGTGCATACATTATGTGTGTGCGTGTGTGTTCATGCTCGCACTGGCAACTGTGCCAGGCAAGGCTGTAATTATGCAGAATGTACTGTGAAACTTATGCACACACTCATAATTACATACAGTGCCTACGTACAGCAAGTTTTATCTCTCAGCAGTTCAGCTTCTTGATGAGTGATTCTGATAGGTGATTGGAGTTGGGGCGACCATACTGACAGAGGAAATGGAGCCCCTGGATTCTTCTCGCAGGGAACGCGTGTCCGAAGGTTAAGCTGAAAGCCATCGGGTGTCACTGTTGCTCTGTGTAGGCTCAGCTGGCGGTGGATTTGTCTGGCAGTAAAAACTGGACTTTGAAAGTAGTATTTTTGGCTCTAAACATCTAAGGCATTTACACATAATTTATATATAACGTGCATGTCCATACAACACCATTTATGTGTGGGCAGAGTGAGCGGAGGCAGCTCTATTGTGTGTTAGCTGATTTTTTTTTGCTCTTTCTGTTGCCTGTTATAGCGTTCTTGTCCCAAACTGGCATGCAAAATGGCCAGCTACTGCTGAATGGCTGTTGCATTCTGCTCTAGAAGTGACTGTGGTTTAACAGTGGAGGTGACCTGATTCCTGTATAGAATTTGTCTGTGAGCATTAAGCTGTGGGCAAATTTTTAGTTTTATGATGTGTGCAACTGTGGTGTAGAAACAACAAAATTAGTGAGTTTAGATTTTTGAAGAGCTTTCGAACCGTAGAAATTTTTAAACTGTAGTATGTGTGTCAGAGCTCATTGATAAACTGTTTTAATGTAAACATGTTATTTCAATAGCATAAGAAAAAATTTTCTGACTTAAAATGGAGACAACAGAGAGAAGCTGTGTAAATAGCGAAGAAAATGTATTTAAAAAAGACTTCTTTGTAGTCTCTGTCCCTTCTGATTTCAGGTAGGGAGTAAAAGCTGGCGTAAGAGGAGCTGAGCTTGTACATGATTTGCAGAGTAGCGTGATGGTCGGTTGGGCTGCGTTGGCAGCATGGACCTGTGCCAGACTTCACCACAATTCATACTGTGTCAGTTTAATAAATGCACTACTTAAATTATGAAATTACAAAAGAAAAAAGAGAATGCACTTATTCAGACTCTTAATACATTAAAAATAAGGCATTAAAACACTGCCTTTTTTTTTCCTTTCCAGAATCAATAATGAACAGGAAGGGTTGTAGACATTAACAGTCATGGACATTCAAACTCTTATACATAAATTATCTTAGAAAAATGCACATAAGACTTGAATAATGTAAATACATTAATGCATTTAATAATTTAAACATTAAAGCGCATTCAGGAATTCGTGGCAGAAGCTGTTCTGAGATAAGGAACGGTCCTGGAAGTTGTGTGTCCCAAGATCGATGGCTGGTTTCTCCTTGAGAAAACTCTCTGGGGAAGTCAAGCTGTGCAACTAGAGTGACCGCCTGTCCTAAGAAATCCCAGGACATTAGCCAGCTCTTTTGCTTTTCACCTCCCGTTCTTTCTCCACCACATGCATGAACACATACATAGAGAATTAATATCTCATGGTCCACAAAAGGCCAGTGTGCATTTTGCCATTTTTTTTAATTGCATGTGTGTTGCAATTTGTCTAGAAATTAGGTGAAAGAGCTTCAGAGAATTAAGGTGTCTTTGCTAAAGGTAACATACCACTAAATGCCTGCAAGATCAAGATGTTCCGTGGTGCCATGCAGGGTAGGGAGAAGAACTGTTTAGATAGTATCTAGACTCTGAACATGGAGTCTTAAGTGCAAACAGTGAAATGGGAATCCTCCTCTTCTAGGGCATTGCATGGACCTGTAATTTAGACTCCATCTTAGCTGTTGAGAATACAGTATCAGTTGGAGAAAGTGAGGCTTAGGAATGCTTCGCTTGCTCAAGAATGCTTCACTCTTTCTTGGAGCCCTGAAAATCACAAGGTTGGCTCTGGTGTAATGACAAGTAAGGTACTTTATTCTGTTCTTGCTTCTCTGTGTTTTGGATTGAAGCACCTTCACCACTGCAGCCGCACCTAACTGGCACTGAGGCCCCCTTCATGCTAGACATTTTCCTGAGGATTTTGAGCTTTTTAATTTTTGCTGATGTAATTAAGTTTGAAAGGTGTTGTACCAATGCCTCGTGCCATTTCTACTTGGTTCATAGCCTTGCTTTCTTTGCCTCTTCTGCAGGCAGGTTCTTTGGAGATAGTTTGCACCCTACAGCCCCACTCAGAAAGTGGTATAAGGTATCCTGCTTAGGCCTAGATGCTGGTGGAACTAATGATGGAACTAATAAAAAAGAGCTTAGTCTGATCCCAAAGGGAGAAGAGTTGGGTTGGTTAATTAAAGGAGCCTGGCACAGGGCACCTAGTAATTATAGGTGCAAGAAGTCTGAATGTGAAGAGGGCTGCGCAGCTGGAGAAGCATAGGGAGGCACCCAGAACTCTGCAGTCTGTGGGCAAGAATGTAGCAAAACCAGATCTGGAAATCAGACTCTGGCAGAATTCCTTGGTGAATTCTTATTTATTCCATTTTTTAATGAGGACCTGAATCTCTCCTTATGCATTTCTGTTTTTGCATGCACATGTGTATGTACAATTCCAGTTACACCCTATGGCTGGGAGGGTGATTTTATTAAAGACCAGAAGATTGAGAGACAGATGTTTTAAGAGACACAGGCTTAGCCCTATAGTAGTTTGGAATAATTAATGCTGACTGCTGCATTGGTTGTATTATCGGTGCTACTGGGACTTTATCTCAAGCATCATCTCAACACCCATGAGGCTGTATCACTGTAGGGCAGAGCTTTTGAAGACAAAGGGGCTGAGGCCACCAGGACTTGCTGGGAAATTGCTCCTAAACTCTTCTGTAGGTGTGGGGTGGGGAACAATGCTATGTCATCACCAATGCTATGTCTCTTTATAGTTAAGATCCTTAAAGCAGTGCTTCTCAAACTTAGGTTATAACCCCCAAAGGGATACAAAAGGCTTCAAAGGCAGTCACAAAGTCACTAGCCAGTAAACAGCTTTCCACTTGTAATTGCTATTAGGAGTTCTGTTCCTCCTAGTTTGAAGTTAGCATTTATTCTAGTAACTCTCGTTTTCCTGAAGGAACTTGCTGCCGTCTCAGCTGAGGAATGTGGGATGAGCCATCACCAACAGATGAGTGCAAAAGGGAGTCAAGCTTGCATAAAGTTTGAGCAGCAGTGCTTTAGCAAATTTTATTTTCCAGGGACAAGCTCTGCAAATGTTCCCAGAAATAGACCTATTAACTTTACCTGGTGAAACACAGTTATTTTGTCTGAAGTGGATTTCTCAGTAGGCCCCATTTGGGGAAGGTAGAACTGTCTGTGCAAAAATGTATTGTTTGTTTTAGTTCTCAGGACTAAATAATGAGGCGAGGACACCGTAGCTCTTGCTCTACCCTTATGGTTGACGTGCTGTATACTGATAGGTGGATCACTCTAGAAAATGAAACGCTGGTTCTAAGGGATTCTAGCTCAAAAGATGAAAAGCACCAGTTTTGTCAATCTATAGGCGAAGATGGTCCACTGAAGAAAGCTGTTTTGAGAATTTGGCTTGTGTAGTGACTGTATGTAAGTGCTCCTTGGCTGCCATAAGTGTAAAATAAAAAAATATTAACTTGAGTCACTACTTTTTTTTTTTATGTTGCAAAGGTCTAGGGGAATGGTCATGGTAATTTTTTCCAGTTCAGGTGACTTAATAGCTTCTGATCACCTGTACAAAGCCAGAGCTGAATGTCCTCGATTTTCCCATCTCAAGCAGGCAGTTCCCCTGTGTTCATGGAATAAATTTTGAGCCTCCCACACCTAAAAGGGAGAAGCATCGCTGGTGGTAGAAAAGGGGTGTGTCTGTTGCATGTGGGAAGCTCCTGCAGGGGATTTTTCATAATTCAGAGCCTGTTGAGGAGAGGACTTGAGTGATGGGATGCTCTGGACGTGGCCTGCAGGGAAAACAGGAGTGGGTGGGGATCTCCCTAGGCTCTCATGGCTTAACGGCCACGTTTAGCTGGATTTAAGAGGCATAAGCATTTATAGTAAATTCTACTGCTATATCACAGCCGCTTTCTGCTTTTCTAGCTTTGTCTCCATGGGGGTATTCCATGCTTTATCCCATTAGACAGCCTGAACTTTTCCCCCTGCTTATAGGATTACATGGGGCAGAGATGTAAGAAAAAAGAGAATCTTGCAACTACTCCACCTCTTTATGTCTATAACTCCATGTATATCTATCTCTCTGCTCTCACAGAGGCCAAGCTTTCTGCCTTCCAAAACCCCACTCTGAAATTGCTGATTCAAGCAGGTAGCAACTTTAAGACTCCTTGCAGAATAAATGCCTCCTGCGTGCTCCCCTGGCACTGGGATTTCCTCTCTGATTTATCATGCTCGGGTCTGCTAATGTCCCTTGACTAAACTGGGCATGGTGTGATGGTGTGAAGGTCATTTTATGTATGCCATATACATTTCTGGAGACATGGTGGGAGGCTAGGACATCTAAAGCAGGGTATCCTGCAGGGAAAAGGAGGAAGAAAAGGATAGTCTGGCTCTTCTTTTCACAGCCTCTTGTGGTGGGATGAAGGTTTTGACAGCCTAATTCAGCATTTAGAGAAAGAACCAAGCAGAAAGATTCCCCCTCACCCACTCCTTGCAGCCCAGCTGTGACAAACTGACAGATAATTAACAAATCAAGACCTCCTATTAGCCTTGTCCCTGATGCATTAAAGCAGCTCCTATGTTGCATGTGTCCTTTAGCAAATGCCTGTACTTTATGGCTACAGAGTGAAGTAGGTAGATCACTTCAGAAATGCAAAGGGTTCTCTAAGATGTCAATGCACGAATATTTCCAGGAATGGAAGAAGTTATCTCTAAGAGAAAACGGGTGGATAGTGGGTGGGAGAGCTGTACCATGATGGCATGGAAATTTCTCTAATGGTACAGTGTGTGTATGGAGTATCTTCTGGAATATAGAGCTGAAAGGGATGTATGGAGTTATTATTGAGTCTCTCCTGTTTTTACAGAAAATGATATAAATTGAAGCAGCAACTGATAGGACAGGTTTTTTGACTGAGACTAACCAAGCCTGTAAAAATTATATGGCAGGAAATTTGGTTTGTGGTAGAAACAGAGCTAATGTTAAGATCTTAATACTATATTGTGGGTAGCGTATTAGTGCCCTTTCCTTTCTGGCCTCAAGTTGTGGGAGCTGCATGCGTAAGCCCAAGTCAGCTGCCTTCTCTTCGCTTTAGCTCCCCTCATTTGGAGAAGAATGAGGAAGAGTGTCAATATCCTTCTAGTTCAAGATGTTAAATAGACACAAGCCATTGGTTCAGCTTAACACATGTTAAAGGAGAGAGAGATATCTAATTGCATCAAAGCCACTCTTAAGTTCATGTATGTGGAGCCCATCAAGCTGAAAGCATCCAGACAGCATCTGCTGTTATCAAATCACTCTTGAGTCGAGCTAATTAAAATAGAGCTTCATTTTTCTGAACCATTGTTTGGCAGGAATTCGAAACAGGTCTAACCCAATTTCTGTGTGTTTATGAGCCTTTATTATATCAAAAGTACTTTTCTGTAAATGTACAGGGCAGTGTTAAATGAATTGATCCGCACTGTATCACTGTAGATGCACTATGGACTTCCTAATGATTTCTCTTCTAGCTTTTTCCAGATATACCCCAGAAAGCTTGCTTTGTCCCTTATCGTGTCATCTTCTTTCTCTCTTTTCCTTTCTATCTCACTCTCAAGAAAGTAAATGTCCTTGTATTTCTTTCTTTCATATCCTCCTTCTCCACTCTATGGGGATTTTTGTATTATTAAAACATTTACACATTTGCTGCCACATGCAAATGCAGAATAATAAACCAGGACTCTTTTATACTCCAGACAGGAGCAGGAGGTCTCTCACCACTGATTCTTACCCAGTACTCGTCCCTGCTGATTACATGGGATGGAGAGGAGGGGAATCTAAACATTGCTGCATTGAATCTGTTTTATATAGGATTTTTGTCCTTAATTTTCTATTTTAAACATTTTACACTTCGTTGTGCAAATCCTAGGTATCACATTCCTCTTTATAATTTGCTACATACCAAGCACTAAACTTAAAGAGACATAGAAATTGCTCCCTAAAGACAGGTTGTACTCCTTGGCATCTAAAAGCTGATTCATGAATATTCTCTGTAGAAAGAGAATACCACACATAGGGCCAGTCGGTTCACAACATGTGAGTGTTAGTAGCAGCCCAGTGAAACAGTAAAGTCAGGAAATAACTATTTTTCTGGTACCCACTACAATCCATGTTCATAAGATATTCTTAAAGTCTTAAATTTATTTCTGAGCAGTGGATTCATATTACAAAAACCAGAAGTTAAGGCTTAGCGTTGGGTAAAAAGCCTGACAGTGATCTATCATGAAATCTCCCTAGAAGAGGGAGAAACTCTTTTGTTCTAAAAGAAAACTTTTGTGCTTTTAAAAATAGTTGGATAAAATACAAATTCTTTCTGAAATACAAATGTATAGTTCAAGGAAGTTCGCTTCTTTTGACTCAGTTAATTCTCCTTGGAATGGAATATAAGTGCATTTTATTTTGGATTTAATGCAGTCTGTTCTGAATGCATATCTTCAGCTCCTCTTTGTAGAGCTTAAGAGCAGCACACATAAACTGATACCGGAAGCAAGTGCAACATTTTGCTAGAAGCAAACCAATGGGTAAAGTTCTATTAGATGTTTGCGAACTTATGAAGTATCGTTGTCTCCTGTGGTTTTAGAGAGATGAAAAAAAATGTTACTCAGAAGTTTGGTCTTCTCTTCATTGACAGTGACTCTCTCCTGATTCCTCTTTTAATACATTTAAGTGAATTTAATGCTGACAAAAAGCAGCAGAGTCACAGTATTCAGGAGGATAAAGCAGGGACATTGTACTTCATGCTTTTTCTGTAAGTCTTGTAAGCAGACCTAATCTGAGGGTGGCCCTGCTGCTAGGGACCTGACTAATCTCATGATTTATTCAGTACCTATCTTCTTTTCTGAGCCCGTCAAGGTGTACAGTGGGTACTTGTCTTTCTAGCAACTGTCTCATTGATATGGTCACTTTCCCAGTCAAGGGACATGAGATAATGGCTTTGAGAGAAGGATTTCTGGTAGAGCACAACAATAGAGGTAAATCCAGATATTCTTACATGCAGAAGTAATTCAAACAACATTTCTGCTCATGTCATGGTGAGTACAGAACGAATGTGTCAGATCTAAGAATATATTCGTAGGCTTCTCAGCATTTCCTGCATATGTGATTGTTGCTGTAGTTGCTGCTGCAGAAAGAAGTTCGCTATTCTAGCAAGAAACACGCTTTCTTTTTTTTTTTTGTTTTATAACAGCAACAACAAAGTCAAGCATTTGGTTTAAGGATCCAAAAGCCCAGGAAATGCATCTCTAGGGCTCCTCGTCAATTTGGGATCTAATGAAATATAGAAAATACTCAATAAAAGCACCTTTATTACTTTAAATGTTTAAATGTGGAGTTTTTAGCCATCAGGTTAATGTTTTTGTATCATTTTTTGATTTGATTGTGAGCACTTTTCCAGGTATCTCTGCCACTTGAGCACTAATTGGATTTCCACAGATAAACGGTGCTAGCTGCAGCCCTTACATCACTGTGTTTTTACTTCATCATTATTTTATTTGTTTTTACTGTAAAGGTTAATAAATCTTGGTATGTTTAGAGTATGAAACAAGGCAGGCAGGCTAAGAACTACAACATGAAGGGGTGAAGTTTTATATGCTGCTTTCTCAAGTCTGAGGGGTAGAAGGAGAAACAGTGTGCCCTTTGTGGTATTTCTAATGGGCTGCTGGGTATGTTAGTCAGCCAAGTAGCGATCCATAATCCTTAAGATAAAAAGCGTTGATCTCTCCACTAGTTCTCAGACAGAGCTGTAAGGCATTTGAATTGGGTTACCATTGATTTAAGGTGGGGAGAAGACTGAGTAGCATAGGTCTGCTTAAAAAGGGATATATGGAATTTATTTTACTTTATTTAATTTTTTAAAGAAAATTGCAAGCCTTTCAGTGCAAGTACACCTGAGTTCCCTCTGGATTCTCGAGGAGATTAGTATAGAACTTGCCAATATTTTAGGGAGGAACTAATTGAATGGCAGATTTTAGTCAAGATTTAGGCTGCAGATGAATTTCTGTAAGAATTTATAAAGGTCTCAGACTTTTGCTGTCTCACCTATTTGTTCAGGAAAGTGTGTATTTTTTACCGTTCTCCTGGTTTCCTGGGAAGCTGAGCTTGACTTCCTACCACAGTAGAGGTAACCCTTAGTTTCCAGCCACAAAGGCAGTGTGGAAGCCCTTTTTGGCCTAGCAGGGTTGAAACTAGTGCATTTCAAACACCCCCAATTTTGGACTTTTTGGCTTAATAGAAATTGATTGAGCAGCCTGTACTTGGGCCAAAGCAACATTAAGGACTGAATTTACTTTCTTGTATTACAAAGATAGAAAAATGCCTTTTAGCTCCTATGGATCAGGTGCAGAGTCTTGGGAAAACCACAACGTTACAGACGCAAGCTTTCAGTTGTGCCAGTTCTCTGTAGCAACAGCGGCCATTCTTACATTGGTGTTTATCCCTTGCTGTGGTGTGGACCCAGATTTCAGAGAGATTGTTGATGCTTTCTGCAGCATTTATCAAGGAAATGGCTGCTTTCTTTTTTTTCTTGAAGTCAGTAATTGTTTATTAATTTTTCAGCACGTAAAGAGTGTAATTATAATAGTCCCTGACATGTGCTGGCTGTGCCAGGGCTTAAGGGAAACAAAAAACAGTAGAAGTGCCATTTTGAACCTTGTCTGATTTTGTAGGCCTTCCTTGTTTGGACCCAAATTTCTGTGTAGAAACTAGGCTTGCGTATAACACCCTATAGAACTAATTCTCTTGGACATTTTAACTCAGTTTAGGATGGTGGGATCTTACTCAAGTGTTCCAGGAGAGAGGAGCCGGTGATCAGTACACGTGATTTTTTGGTACTGTATTGGTTGAGCAGCATCCAGAATTTGTCCTTACATCTATGTGCTTTGTTTCTTTAAATAGTGAATGTAACATCCATGAAAAATGCCAGATTAACCCCAGGGGAAAATGAAGTGGACCCGTTGTTTGGTGAATATTTATGGCACGGACAGCTACAGTGGAAATGTGCCTCATGTTTGCCCTTATATTGTGTTTCTCACTCTGATCGTAGAGGAAGCATCCTTAGACTTGACAGGGAGGCTCAGTTGCTTTTGAGGCTGCTCATGCAAGTTCCTACATACGAAGGAGAAATTCTGTGATGTGAGCATCTTTCTGTTGTGAACTGGACAAAGACAAGGGACGCAGCTGCTTTCGAATCTATAAAATTATTCCACTTGCAATCCCCATAGACTAGGCAGCTCTGGCCAATCAGATTTCTTGCCCCTTACTTAGTTTTTCCCTTAATGGGGCAATTAACAGCAGGAACAAAGTGCATGGTCTGCTCAGTCTTTATTATTATTTGTGTTATAATAAATGCCTGGGAGGCCAGTTGCAGACCAGCACCAAGTGCTGTGCAAATACAGAGTAAAAGGACGATTCTTGTCCCAAAGAGCTCTAAGTAAAATACTAAATTTACATGAAGGTCTTCCAGTGTTTTAAGTCCTTCTTCTTTTGCTATTACTTCCCAACTGCTGTGGTTTGCATGATTTATTGCGCAGCTGTCACAATTTCCAGCTTCTTTAATGTTTCCAACATGAAACCTTTTGTTTGTTAGATTCTGGTGATCCAAGTAGTTTCCTCCAGCTTCTCCTTATTCATTCACTCATCCAGATCTTCCAGGTAATAATGCCATCATACCCCCCAAGTTTACCCCTAATTGTTGGGGGCTTTATTGCTTCAAGGAAGACACTCAGTTTCTAATCTCCATTTTCCATGGACTAAGAATTCTATTAAATAGTGTTCTTGAAATAGTAGCTTCAAGGAATAACAGCTTGCTGATTTTTCTTGTCCATTTGAGTCATTTCAGTCTAAAATGTCTTCATGGCATCTTCCACAGATGAGTTCTAGTTTCAATCCTCTTGCACTAAATCTAAACCATTGTGTTACTAGTATTTTCCAGTCCCTTGTCTGTGGAATTAGAAGGATCTAAGTGAGTCTGAACAATGATCCTGTTCTAGTGCATCTTTGATTGATTTAGCCTTCTGGAGTCTACCATTCAATAACGATTTTAAGTACTCTTGTGCAATTGTTAGATGTGACACGGACTTCCTATTCTTACATCATCTTCTAGCTCCCTAGCATGAGAATGAACCTCCAGCAGTCCTTGGCTGCCCTATAGTTAAGAGAATGAAATGTAATAAATTACAGTTTCATTGTTTCTTACGTTCTGCACATGTGAAGATTATAGGGTGAAAGAGATTTCTTTCAAAAGCTGTTTTTTTGAACTCTTCAGTAATGGCAATATGGAGAGAGGAGTGTGAAAGGTAAGAGTTGGAGGTGCTGCCACGCGTTGCCCTGAAAGCTGTATCATGCATTTTTTTTTTCAGCCGTGAAGCCACAGAATGATCTTAGTTCTGCTGTAGTGAGCATCTTGGACACTGACTCATTACATTCCTTTGGAGTGATTCAGCTCAACAGCTTGACACTTGCATTAATTTTACAGCCCAGAGCCTCAGTGATCCCTAAGCTTCCTTCTTTAAGAAGGGAGAAGCAAGATGTATAAATCGGGTACTGTCAGGAAAAGTTATAAAAATCAGATTCTCTTTAATCAGTTTGGACCTTTCACCTTCTCTCTTCTTAGGCCCTGTTGAATGAGTTTGTTAACCTTACCATGGCACCCTGGCTTCACCCACGCTTGGAAGCTGGATACCTTACCTACTTGCATGAGGCACCAACCTTCTAGTCCATATATTATCCACAATGATCCAGTACATTCAGCACTGAGGTTATTGCCATTTTTGTGTAAACAGAACTTCAAATAATTTGCTGCCAGTTGGATTGCAAGCATTATTTCCCACCGCACCCCCTCCCGTTCATCGTGCTGCAATACCTTCTTTGGTGGTACTGGGGATTATAGGAAGCTTGCAACTGAAGCTTAGGCAGAAGCACAAAAAGGGGATTTTTAAAGTTTATTTTTCCTCTGAAAGTGAGATTATATCTTTTATTTTCAATAAAAAAGTTAAAATATTTGAACTCTAGAAAAAAGGTTCATGCTACTGATTGGTTAAAATTTATTGTGGCTGCATGATCAGTTTAATACATTTAGTTTGCTGTTCTGCTCGTATTTCTTCTAAGATGTTTTTCCAGTATTTATCACTTTCCCGTAACAGTTTGTACTGTGTTAAACCTGATCTTGGGAAGTCTCATTTGGAGGTGTATTTCTTTCTGAAATAAAAAGAATACGTAGCACATTTCCTCTCTGCATAAAAATAGTTATTGTATGTTTCTTTTAAAGCATATGTAAAAGTTTCTTGTTCTCTTTAGTTTTATGCATTTAAGCATTACTTGAATGTTATTCCTCTTAAAAAAAGAGGAATTTTGTCAAGATGTCCACTATGTTTTAAATCGAATCAGAAAAAACTGAAGATGGCAGAGATATTTCACTTTGAAAGGTGACTACTACACAGACGAAGTTGCTACTTTTCATAAGGGCTTTTACTCCATATATCAATGTGTTTTAAGAGAGACTTGGGTCAATAATACCATGCTTTAGAATTCCCTAAATACATATTTACACAATAGACCTTAAAATATATTAGTCTATCATGTCAGCTCCTGTACACTTCTATCAGGGATGTTTTATGTCCTTAACATATGACACAATAAAACTTTATTTTATATAGCATTTTTCATACAAATTGTATCCTAGAATGCGTTGTGGGGTTAAATAAGATTTTTCACAAGGTTAAAATTAAAAAAAGCTGAAGGGCGCAGGAAAATTAAATAAATATTTCCTATGCAAAAGTCCTTAACTGAACAATGGGAATCTGAATGGAGAGACCACGGAGCTAAGGGAGACTGTAAGTGTGACCAGAGCTGCAGCCCGGGATCCCTGGAAGCGGGAAGGTTGGGTGAGGAAAGGCTGGTGTGTGGGAATAAAGAAGGTGGAGAAGGTTGTGCTGCTATGAAGAGCTGGAAAAGTGTGAAGTGGCTCCTGGAACAAAGAAGTTGAGAATAGGGACTATTCTGAGTGAGAACAGCAGAAGAAATGAGGGGGGAACTGCGCTGAGGGGGAGGGAAGCATCTGAGAGCCCAGCTCTGGGGTTACCCTGGTGGGTGACATTGGTGGGAGCCGGACCTGCTGTGCTCAGGGGTCTTTGAGCTGCTTATTTCTGCTCCCTCCAGCACAGGCAGGGAATGGCAGTGTCTGGGTGCCTCCTGGGACAGAGTAGGCACAACAAGATGACACGAAGACAGCTCAGCTGGGATTTTTTCTGGCTTTTATCAAAATTTTTTTTTTTTTTGGTCACCCTATTAATGTAAATTAAGTAAGGCTTTTTTGTATGTGATAATTATAGATAAATGTATTTAAAGTAGATCTGGATTTTGTAGTCCTCAGGAAAAAGAGGAAGAGTAATTTTTCCCCCCGTCCCTGTCATGTGTTCATTTTAATGAGCAATTTTAAAAAATTGAAAATAAAAGAGGAAAATGAATAGGTGTTGAACCAGCCTGTGATATGTAAATGCCAACTAGTAATTACCTAAAACCTCAATTTTCTTTCTGTTTCATCTTGCAAAACATTTCATTTCCACTGAGTGAAAACACTTAATTTGGGCTTCGCCGGCGGGTGAAGCCTGCCCCTCACCGCGGGGCCGCCTCAGCTCCGGGCCCGCTCAGCTCCTCACCGCGGGGCCGCCTCAGCGCCGAGCCCCGGCAGCCCCTCAGCGCGGGGCCCCCTCAGCGCGGAGCCCCCTCAGCCCGCCCGCCTCTCCGCGCTAGGGGGCGCGCTGGCTCCGCGCCGCCGCCCGGCTCAGGCCCCTTCCCGGCCCCGCTGCTTCTCTTCGGAGCGCGGAGCCCAAACGCACCTGCCCCCGGCCCGCTCCCCTGCCCGCCTTCGGTGTTCGTTCAAGTGTGCGTGAAAAACGGGCCATAAGTGCAGGGCTGGAATTTGTTTCCATACCTTTGGTCTGACTGCTGTGGTGTTGATGATTTTGAGTTAGATTCCATCTATAGAACTCTTTGCTTTTCTGGCTTCCGGGCACCTCGGGATTTTTCCTTTCTAGCTTGTATTACCCTTCTTTTGGTTACTATTCTGTATTATTTTAGGTCCTAAATCTCAGATATGGTTTGAAGCTTTTTTTCTTCCTTGCCTTTGTTCTTTTCTCATTTTCTGACTCCTGTGAATCTTGCTTTAAATTATATTATTTTTTTTCTTTGCTCTGTTTTACATGGGGGGGGGGGGGTTATTGTTATTGTGTTTGCAAAGTTTTCCCTGTGTGACTCTGAGATCTGCCAAACTTTGTAGGTTTCTAGGTTCTCTCACAACAGAAATAATTCCTGGGCTTCTATATGGTTTTATATAAATTTCAATGAAATCATAGGAGCTTTAAAGTGTTTTCTTTCTCCTGACTGACCTGCAGATAATTTCTATAGAAATAGCAAGCAGCTTCCATGAAATATAAATTTCACAGGAATTCTGGGACCCAGAACGCTGAATTGGGAAAAGGTTTGTCCTGGGAGAAGGAGGCTTGTGTGAGGGCGGGGACATTGTGTGTGTAGTGTCCCAGGACCCCGACTCCGAGAGCCCTGCCTGGAATCTCAGGGAACGGTGCCTCTTTAGTGAGATATATGGCTTCATAATTAGCCCCTTGCATTTTTTCATGAGTGCTAGCATCAGCGTTCTATGATGTGTTTCCCTGATTAACAGCTGCTTTGCAACTATTTCCGTGTGCCACCGATAACCATATTTGTCAAGTTAGTCCTGGCAGAGCACTGATTTCTTACAAAAATGCAGCATTTCTGTTTGAAGGGGGTTTTCTTGTTCATTGCAGTGCCAGGCTTTTAAGTCAGCCCTTGTTAAAACGTAAGTTGGCTTTAGCCTGATGCTTGTTAACAGGATTCTGGGTATCTCCTTTAGAGTAGGAGTGCAGAAGCCTTTCACAGACAATTTAATCTTCTGAGCCTTGCAAACATACAGCCGTACACTGAGGGGGTGTTGCTGTAGGCTAATATATCGATCAGTTCCATTTGCCCTATAGCTGTGGCCTTCTGCTCTGGCTGAAATAGGTTGAGTGTTTGTTGATACTGCCATATTATTATTTTTTAATACACTGGAAAAAAATTAATTCCAACTTCTTTTACATACGTCATGTATATTGCCAGTGTTGATTGCTTCCGCACATGTAATGTAAACTGTCTGTGCATAGTTCATGGCCTGTGCCGCCTCTGCTTAATGAAAAGAAGTGTTGCATTTAAACAGATACAGATCCACTCAGAAAGACAAAATACCATCCCTTGCAACGTATAATTCAGACCCAACCTTTACATCACAGGTCATCTCAAAGTCTCAGTCTATCAACAAATGCTGTTTAGTAATAACCTACAGAGGGTTCCCAGTATTAGGAAATCTATTAGAGCTCTTATGGGCTGTGCTCCTGGTGGCTTTTGATTCCTTTTTCCATGTGAAACTCTGTTACCAAATCCTACCAAACTTTTATTAATGAAGGTGATTTTCTTTTACATTTTTGTTGATTGATTGCATTTGGGGTTTTTTTGTTTTGTTTTGTTTCTGATTTGTTTTGTGGGGTTTTTTTAGATGATAGAGAGTAGTCATTTGCTACAGTATTTTAAATTTCGTGCTTTATTCTTCTAATGCTAGTTAGCTGATAAAGTAGCTTAGATTGCTTCATTGGAAACCCTGCAGCTTTGAGCATAATAAGAAATAAGGCTGGTTTTACCTTCCCAGTTAACACCAAAGGGAGGGAAATTAGGAATGAGGGACCTTGGCTATAACGTCAAAGTGCTGTGCTTTGGCCCAGAATTTCACCAGCCTGCTGCACTCTCACAACATCTGCAATAAAGTTCCTGTCTCCGTTTTATATCTTTGACATTGAAGCAGAATATTTGGCCTGAATTTATGTAATTTGGCCAGACTCAAATGTAATCCATGAATCGTTACATTTATCTTCTAATTAGAAAATCAAACTGTAGGACAAGACCTGCTGCAGGATTCCACCCACCACCACCCAGTAGGAAATGCGTCTTTGTGTATCATATCACTGCAGGAGAAGTGGTGGTAGGATAGCGAGTTTATGGAACTGACTTGCTTTTTAAAAGCCAAATAAACTGTCTTTCAGGAAGAGAAATACATACCTGATCCACTAGATAAAGCTAGTTTGCTGGCCGGTGTGTGCTGGCAATCTGAGAATCAGAGTAGTGATACAATGCACATTATTTGGCAGTGTCCTAATACTATAAAAATGTGGAGAAGTGTTACAAATGATACAGAAATAGTATGGAACGGTGTTACCAGCTGAGTCAGAGTGCTATTTGCTGCATGATTTTTTTGGCTATACACAGGACTGCAAAGTCTTCTCATTTTCCTCCTCCTTTTTGTGTTGTTTAAATTATGGACTGCAGTTGCCCTTGTTTGTGCAAAGAAAATGATCCGTAGAAGGTAGGAAAGTTCTTGTATATGTTTGGTGAAAATATTGGCATTTTGACATGGCCGAAATTGCTTCCTAGGTTGCTCATGTATGCAAAATGAATTATAAAAATGAAGAAGTTTCAGCTCAGCCTATAGGAGTAATGTTCAGAGGTAAATGCAAACAGAAATATGAGAAACGTGGGGTTACCGGGGGAAGGAATACATGTCCAGGATTCTTTTTTATGAAGTTTGTTGTTGCTTGTAATTTTATTTTGTTTTAAGATTAAAAACGTTGTGAATAATGGAGGAAGTGATGCAGGGGAGAGATAAAATAGAAGTTTATTTTGGAGTGAAATTTACTACTGAAATGTTTACATTTTTACAAGGCAAAAATAAGTTTTAATAAAGGGTTAGAATCAATAAAATGTTCACACGGTTGTAAGCAAAAGAGCACGATGAAAAATACTGCATATTTCTTACAGGGTTTTTAATGCTTAAAACCTGATAATTAAATATGAGAGCTTGCAGAAATTCAGGTCTGCAGGCCGTTTGCTTCTATGTCTCCAGCTCACTAAAAGCGGAAGGGAGCGTTGAGTTTCTGAAGAAACAAACAAGTAATTATTGTTAGAAGGAAAGTGGTTTTGATATGTTCACATATCTGTTGGTCTGCTCGTTTGGGCATCTTTCTTATTCAGCATATTATCTTAAGGTTATTAGTTTGGGCGCTTTATATTTCTGCATCTGGCATCGCAATATCAGCACAGTTTAAATCTGTGATTTGCCTGTCACCTGCATTTCAGCTAGAGACAGATCAAGTGCACATAAATGAAACCGAAGTGTACTTTATATGGGGTATTTTGTTGTAGTATTTTATGGTTCAAAATTACTGAATGTAAACTTAAGGAAAAAAAGTTAAGGAAAAAAAGAAAAGGAAAAGAATTAAAAATACTTCCTTCATTTTATCTTCCCAACTTTGAAGTGTGCTGGGACTTTGTCAAATTCCCGTTAAAATAAATATGTCAATTTCATCTCTCTTCCAAATTCATTTATCATGCTTTTTTAAAAGGTGTTTTCTGCTTTACCTGATGTTTAAATTGGATTCGCTCGTTTATGCTGTTCTTTGCTGTATCCCCCATGTTTTTCTTAAATGAATTAGTAATGACAGCGTACTCCATCATACCCTCTCTACAGCCACTTTAAGGGAAGCCTGGTGATCTAAACCTTTTAACCTATTAAAGATGATTTTCCCCAATTGAATCAGACCCACCACAGGTGTAATAACTAATCATTTAAACTACACCTGCTATTATGTATTTTTAAGCCATTATGCGTGTTGGATAGATGATAATTCATGTTTATTGCATTGTCCAATGGATCCGTTTTGCCTACACTAGCCTGATTAATGTATTTAAAGAAATAAGAGATGCAATTTAAAAGAAAAAAAACATTGATGGAATGCACTGAGGAGTACATTGAAAGTGCCATTAAACCCATCAGAACTTTGCTCTCTGACCAGAAATGCATATTCGAAGGGTTTGATTCAAACACAAAGTGAAACTTAGTGATTTCAGTAGTGATGGTATTTTTTTCACGTCTTTTTTTGCTGTGAAAAGTTTTGAAAACCTTTTTGGAACTGAATTCCAGAAACTGTATTTTAAGATAGACTCTTCAAGACCTACCTAACCTAGGTCTAGCATACACCACCATTTTAGGAGAAGGTTTATGCCACTGCTTGGATAGAAAAAACCTCTTCCACATGTATGCGTGGTTATTTCTAGCTCTAAAGGAAGGAAGGAAGGAATCACTTCCACTAGTTCACATGGATGTGTCCATCTCCTAAGTGCTGTTAATTTCAGTCAAATCATTGCCCCTGATGCCACAGTCAGAACAGATTCTTTGTATCAAAGTAAAGTGAATCACTAGTGCAATAATGTGTGTGATAGTATCGGAGAGTATGTGGAAAGTTGATCTACCACATGAAGAAAAAAATCTAATACTTTTCATTGGCACTAAATGGAAATATGAAAAAACAGTGCCATTGTGTATTATGCCATACTGTACCCTTTGTATGAATAAGTAGTCTAAGTGCTCTGTCACCTTAAAGAAGCATGTAGAAGTCACTCTTTAGACAAAAGTAATGTCTAATGTGATCTCTGCCAGTGTGGAACAAAATTTAACTATTCGCCTACCCATTTCTGTCATGCAAAGTGACTTTTGGGATTTTTTTCTTATGTAATCCAAAACGTGTGAAGTTGCTTCTTTCCCATTCGTGACAAGCTGAGGTTTATTATTGCTTTCAGTAAGTTAGAATGATGGTAGAAAATGCCTTAAACTCTTAGAATTGTATCCAGCTTTAAGTCAGATAGACAGGAAGCATTCTTACTGGTAAGCCTACTGTTACAGATCATATGCGTTGTCTCAAGGTTGCCCTCAGCTATAGGAGCCAACCTACATAAGAAGATCACAATATAAATGACAGAACCCCCTAAGAATCTTAATGGAATTTTTGTACAGGTTGAGCTGCTCCAAGAGTAATTCAATAAGAAACTTCTATGTTGAAATACAGTAATTGTGCTGTCTGATTAGGGTTAAGCCACAAACTCTGATGCTCATTGAACTGTTTCTGAAAGTTGGATTGGTGTCAGCTCCAGACCATCTCCACGTGTTGGATGCAATGCCTTACTTTGCAGTACAGAATGCGTAGTGGAAAATAGGAATTTGACCATTCCTAACTTGGATCTTTTCTCTCTTTTGTTTCTCCAATCCTCCTACCCTTATCAGATTGTGACGGCAGTGAAGTTTTTGCAGAATCCACGAGTTCGCCAAAGTCCTCCTGCAACCAAAAGAGCATTTCTGAAGAAGAAAGGTATGGACTTTTAAGAGTGTGGTCTCAGTGATAATGAAGGAGCCTGAATTAGTGTAAAGCCAAAATGTATTGCTGTTGAAAAGTAGATGTTAGGGACAAAGAAAGTAGTCTGTCTCAAAAAAAAAAAAAAAAGATTTTAAATTTGTAAAATATACCAGTCTCATTTCTTCCAAACGGACTAGAACAATATTGGCACCAGATGTGGAATTGTAGAATGCAGAAGACACATTAGAAGTTTTTGGGTTAACTATTATCAGATCTTTTCTGCAATGAGGACAGTTTAGAGTTGTGGACTAGTTGGTCAGTTCTAACCTTAGTGACATTGGCTTTAGAATGACCAACTTCTAGGTGAAAAGGTCAAATGTTGCCGAAGAGAGCCAGAGAGAGGAATGAAGGGCAAAGGACTTGGTGAAAGTAAACAAGGTCAGGTTAAGGTCAAACTTGGGGTTAATCTGACTTTCAGGCTGAAATGGTAAACTACTGACTGAGTTTAGCCCTTTTCTGTAGCAGAGATAGAACAGATCCTGACAAATCCTATATCGTCTTAGACAGATAGAACATACTTTGGCCATTGCCTACTGAGAATTTATTTTACTTTCTGACTCACAGCAGAACTATCTATTGTTATTATTTTTTTTCTTTCTAAAGTTTTTAGTCCACAACTTACAGTTCATTTCAGGTGAAGTTCACTCCACGTTATGCTACCCTTCTGGGACCGTATTGCTTAGTCCGTACCTTGAGATGTAAATAATAAGGACAATCTTACCTTGGAGTTAATTATGTGCACTGTGGTGCACTTTAAGCATTTGGAATGATACTGAAAATACAAACTCCAGACTTCAGAGGGGAGTGACCCACTTATACATTGAAGTCATAAGTACTGCAGGGTATATCAAATTCTATAGCTAAAGATCTTTCCTTTTGAAAAGTAGGGAAGCCTGCGAAATATGTATTATTCTGTTTGGGGTTATGAACTGTTTATTGAGGCGCCTGAAACCTGATGTCATGAGATGGAGAGTTCAAGTATATGCACCACTTTGCTCATCTGGAATAGCAAAGGACCTAGAAGGGAATGGCAGTCTTCTTGTGTTTTAGCAATGATGTCATGACAAGTCGTTCATGGATCGTTTTGAGTGTGATCCTCTCACTGCTTGTCCTAGTGCCAGTTAGAGAACATTCCCATCACATAGGTATGCTGCTTGCCCTGCTCTGCCATCGGGATGGCATTAAAATTTGGAGCCTCTTGGCCGCTGTGCTCCATGAGTTTTTCCTTGAAATATGTGGACCTACGGGGAGTAATTAATCATAAAAGCTTGGGGATTTCAACTCTATCATCGAAGCAATGAAGCAAGGGAAAGCTGAGCCTAAAAGCTGTGCTGATTACCCGGGGTAACCTGATACAAAATCTATTGTTGCCAAGAGATCCTTAGCCCCCAGTATATCGTGCAATATTATAACTGCCTGATCTTCTTCTGTGCTGACAATGACCAGTTATTCCTCATTTTCTCTCTCAACACAGCTGGGTTAGAATTTCATTTGCAGAAGGTATTTAGAGCAATTTAGAGACAAATGTCTCTGGTGTTTGCTCTGCACTTCCCCACCGCAGGCTTCGCTGAACAGTTTTTAGTATCAGGAGCTCCATCTAATCTGTTTAATTTTAATAAATCCCTGACTGGGAGAAGAGGAAGGGTGGGGAGATGGAGGCACAGAGAAACTGTGGCCTGACTAATACTTCTTATGAATTACTTGGCTAATAATTACTAAAGAGCAAAAATGGTTTGGTAGAGCTGTTTGTTTGTTCCTGTTTGTTAATTAGACCTCCTTCCCTTTGTGCTAATTGTTTGTTTGAAAACTTAACAGTAGGAGATAGGAAGGAGCAGGGTCCAGTAGTGCCTGTACCTGGCAGTCACTGGAAATATGTCCATATGGAATCTGAACATTGAGCTTTCAACATGACCTCTGTTCATGACCTCGAGAGCAGAAGGTACATACTGTCATTGGTACCTACATGCTCTACCAGATGGAGGCAATTATTCTTGAAGTATAGATGTGGTGACTCCTTTACTCCTGAGTAAATGAGGGATTACGCAGTTTGGTAGGCTATTCCCCC
Organism: Gallinago jamesoni; assembly: GCA_025769975.1. NCBI lineage: Eukaryota > Metazoa > Chordata > Aves > Charadriiformes > Scolopacidae > Gallinago > Gallinago jamesoni. Next base: position 4,250,186 of record JAOQGH010000008.1, on the reverse strand, counting down.
TATTCTCTGATACACAGTTGTCATCCTGATTGTAATGTTTATCCCCAGTTTACAGATAGTTAGGCTGTCTGATAGAGAAGTCCTCACTGCCAGTCAAAAAAGCATTTTCTGTAGAGAAACCATTTCAGTTACAGGAGTCTCTTAAAGTTATCTTTGTAGGTAATAATGCGAGGAACTATTGTATTTTTTGCCACAGTTGCTCTGATTCGTGTTTCTTCAAGCAGAAATTGCAGTAGAAAATCTTTTTATGGATCCCAGAAGAATTTGAGTGGAGGGGAATTTTCATATCTAGAGACAGTTGTACAGCATGTATGAACTTGTCTTTTGTAGTTTTTTGTTAAACCATACAGGAGAGGTTTGTGGCTGGATCACCTTGTGTCTGTGAATGCGGAGGGCAAAAACCAGGTGCCCTATCCCTGCAGGAGCCTCCCATTATCCCAGCTACAGGGACAGGATTGGAGCGGTAGCTGTGGGTGAGCTTCAGGTCCTGCAATCCTGACTTTGCTTAAGAAATTTCACTTGTGAGACTTCCAGAGATGGTTCCGCCTTGAATTATAATTTTTCTTCTTTTTTTGTGTCTCCTTCCTAAAAAAGGGCAATCAAATTTTATTTCCTTTTAATGTTATTTCATATTTAATATAGAAACTTGATGTTGTTTAATAACTTTCAGTGCAGTGAGAAATGAAATTTTCTGCAGGATCATCAGCTGGACTGGGTTTGGTTTCTTGTGAAACAGTAGTTACAGAGGCTGAAAGTAGGCTTTCCTCATTACTTGCAGGTCAGGCCTTTGCTGAACTGCTCTCTCCTGAACATGGGATGATAGTGTTGATGACAGTTGGGAGACTGAGGGTGTCCTGGATTTGTAAAAGGTCTTTCAAAAGTTGGATGAGATTTCTCTGTTGTCTTAAGCACTTTTAAACTCCCAAATACAGAGGCATTAATGAGAAACATGAAGTTATTAGAATCATTTATCATTTTCTTTGAAGCTTACACTGGCATTTTGTGTAATTTATGACATTTCCTCCTTTTTATCATGAACTTCTTCAGATGAAGGGAAAAACAGCTGTTTCCCCTCAGAGTATCTGAAAGAAAAGAAAGGAAAAAAAGATGCTGTTTGTTTTTTGTCCAACTCGTTGATTCTGCTGATGACATGCCACAGAATCAGCGGCGCCTTGGGAGTAATTAGACAGCATGTGGGGTTTAAACCCTTGTGGAAATGTGTCTGTCATCTAACTGTTGTGCCTCAGATGTCCTGTACTGCTCAGTTACCCATCCGGTAACTCATGTGGCTTGTTAATTTTGTCTACTCTGAATCTGTAACTTCTGGCAAGATAGAGAAAGGGGGTGGAAGTGCACTATAAATGTGGAGCTCTATTTTTCAGGGTGCTAGTCTTTTGGGGCAGGGAAGGGAAAAACTGTCGGTTTACAGACCTATTGTGTAATCATGGATGAAGAACTTTTTTCCTAGTTGCTTGTTCTCTTCATCTGTAAAAGGAGTACAGTAATGCCTTCCCAGAGTGGGATTGTGGAAACAGACAAAAGCATATGACGAGCTCAGAAATTATAGTGATGGGAGAACAGAAGCGCATTAGGGCAAGTAAATGCATAATTGTTGAGTTATATTGGGAAAATGTCCACCCAGAAGGTTGGACAGCCTTCAGAAGATATGCTGCCTGGATTGGTCTCTTGTATATGTATGTAACGTAATGGGCTACATGCTTCTAAAAGCAGTTGCACTTTTGCTTAGTGAGATGAGTTGGAGGCTGTTGGAAACGTTGCCGTATTATGTGTTGTATCCACTAATCTGTTTCATTACTTTGCCTGATAGGAAGCGAGTTACTACACAAGGTTTTCCTGTAGGTCTTACACGGTTTTTTGCAACGCATCAGAGTTCCAGAAAATTTTGCCACTGTCAAGATGCCAGTGGTGATTTCTGAAGTAATTAATAAATTATTTAATTGTACATGCCCCTTCCCAGTCAGAACTCAAAGACACTTGATTCCCTGGAAACAAATGCTGTCAGCCCCAGAATCTCCAGTAGAAAACTGACTTAATTTTCTTATTATTTCTGTAGTCAGCATTCTTGGAAGCTGAACCCCTGTCTTTTCTCCTTTGCCAAAGAAACCCAAGTGGATTACCTCGAGGACCTGAGAGAAGGGGGCGCGGCCCACTGCTGGAGGGATTTAAAGAAAGTAAATTCTTCAGCAGATTTCAATTTAACCCTCTTTTATTACTTTTCTTTTTTATAATTTAAGTCCATTTCATGAGGCAGTTTGCATGTCCTTGAATGGAATCTCGTTACCATGAAAGCTTTTTTAGCATTGATTTCATAACAGTCTTAATTTAATAGTGCCGTCATTACTGAGAAGCCCTGAGAGTGAGGCCCTAGCTTTCCAGGTCACTGACCTTTTAATTACAAACCTTGTTCTGATGGCCAGGTTATCGACTGGACGGCTCCCAACTCCTGCCCCCAGCATGAAGATGAAAATAACTGCCTTTCCTCCCCCACTTCCAGAAAAGGGAGGAAAAGAAAAGTAACCTCTTGTGTTTCCAAAATTAATTTTCTCCTTCATCTTTACTTTGTAATTAATTCTTTAACATGTCTCAGTGAAGCTCAAACAGTTTTTACAGAGCTTTTTTTTTTTTTTTTTTTTGAGAAGAAAATACAATGCAAGCCAATAGTCCAGTGACAACTCGTACAAAAAAATATAGTTAGTAACCTGTGCTGTCAAAATACCTATTTGGCAAAACTGTTACAGCCCTCCAAACCTTATGCTTTCCTACAAATGGCCATGTTTGATAGAAGAATGTGTGATTAGACCGTAAGTGTAGACTATTCAAGGAATGCTAGATGGCTTGTCCTTCTCTTCAGATTTGCTGATGGGACGAGGATTTAAGAGATGGTGGAGAGGAGTGAAGACTTAACTTCACTGCACAACTAATTGTGTGAGCGAGCACTCGTCCTGTTTTGTACTTGCAGATCAGGTAACTTGTTCTCTAGCTGTCTAGTAAGTGTTTTGTGCCAAGGCCTTCACAGACCTCATCACTTGTACTTGCAAAGCTACAATGTGACCTGGAATTCAGGTACTGATAACAAAAATTTTTGCAAAAATATATTTGCAAGAATTAAGCATGTAGAATGAATTAACACAATGAGAGCAAGTTCACTACCATAGGTAGAACCAGGGAGGTTGTGCTTTCTGATTATTATGACGCTTGCAACAGGTGCTCAAGTAGCATAAAGTAAGTCCAACAGCTTGCGTAGACTTACAGAAATGACTGTACAGGATAAACGGAAGTCAATGCGTTGTACATTTTCATAATGCTTTTCATCTGAGGTTCTTAGAGCACATTGTACCCATTAACCATTGAAATTTCGCGGCTTTTTGCATGGAGCATATTTGATGGTGGGTATAAGGTTATCTAGATCTTACTGTGCTTTCCACTAAAAAGCATCCACCTCTGAGGTACAGCACAGCAGCTGCTTAACATCACTACGTGGTTTTTAGGAGAGAGAAATGAAGAATACTTTATCTAAGTGATCTTGCAGAAGGGAGCTTTAGGGATAGAGAATGTAATTACCGAGTAAAAAATGTACTAAGATTCTTGAAAAGCACTATGGGATATTTAATTACTAAAGATGCTTAGACCTCGCTTTATGACTTTGAAAGACAGCTAACGTGCCTTATAATATTTTGCTTAGATTAAAGAAAAATATGTTCTACATCTGTTCATGAAACCAGTTTGTTCTTTAGGTGCTTCCCATCCAAGCTTTGAGGCAATACAACCTTGCATAAATGGGGAAATCTGGTTGTCTCCCAAGGAACTTACTAGGGATCTGAAGAATGAAGAATGAGAAAATGAATGCTTTCATTGCTAACACACTCCCACCAGTTCCTGTCTGAATCAACATTATCAGTACTCACATTGGTTTTGGCACTCTGCTGTGTTTGCCCACTGCTGATAATGTTCAATATACAGGGAAGATTTCCACTGCTGGACTCTCATAATCCAGAAGAATAGATGTGCTCGATCCAGAAATTAGTGCCACAGTTCTGTATTTTGTGTTAGTTGCCTTCTTTTTTCTTCCTGAAAATGATTGAGAGTCTCTATCCATCTGCTGCAAAGGAGATGTCTCCCTGTCCTGCCAGTCTTTCATCTGCATATCTGTCACTTGCTGTTCAGTACCAGCCTATTCATCATGCTGACTCTTTTCCCCCATCAATTTTACCACTGTTTGTGGCATCTGAACTTGTCATGAACTTCACAGATTTTCTTGGCTTCTTTGCCAAGAAGAGACCTGCAGCATGAGGGCTAACAAAGTGTCATAAACTGATCAACCTTAGGACATCCTGAGGAATCAGAAATGGCTATTGTTTGGAGTTGTTAGGATTTTAGGACGAAAAACTTCATACTTGATAGTATGCCTTCACTATCATTCCTCAAGATTTGGAAGGAAATTTGGGAAAAGTAATCTATTTAGTCCCTGTTCACATGGAGAAATCAGTTCAAATCTCATCTTTGACCCTTGTCCCAGTCAGTAGTGATTCACAAGAAGGCAGAAAAACACCTGACATGAGTTAAGGCATAACTAGCCATGGGATGCAGGATTTGTCCTACCTTTTAATGTTTTTAATAGCCATATTATTAATAAAAATGTGTGTGTTTGATGGAAACTATAGTTACTTACAGTGAGTTTGTTATTTTAAAAGAACACTGTACTCAGTGTACACTTCATTCTTTTATAGCAGTTGGTTTTTGTAGCTCAGTGGTATCTAGAAACCAGGTTGAACTATACATCTCTATCCCATGGAAATGCTGAGATTTGGAAATTTGTTTCTATGTTAAATAGGGATTAACATTAAGAGTTGCAGACTTTTAAAAAAATGAAATATTATAGACCTGTCAGATCAGTTTGTATTGATTAGATTGGAGTCTTTAGTATTCTAACTGATAATAAAATAGGTTGATAGAATCATATAATAGGTACCATAATATTACACTAAAAATCCTTCCTCTCTCACATAAGATGCAACATACAGTGATCTTGAACCATTTAGGTCTATACTCCACAGAACAAGAGAGGTCATAGATTTAGAGTATATTGGGTAAACAGTCTGCTACATCTCCTATTTCTGTTGGGCACAGAAATTCCTCATGATTTCAGTGAAGAGTCCAGAATCACCTTTGCCATGTTTTTCTAGCTTGAAAATTATTGATAAATTGGAATAGACCGGTTTGGTGCCCAGGAAGTTGTGCATGCTACAAAATATTGGTTGTAAGCTTAATTTTAACAAATAATTGGAATGTCATGGGTTTAATGATGTCTCTCCACTTGGCTCTCTGACAGTAACTATGTAATGTAAAAGAGCCGTTAAAAATGGCTTTGCAAAATTAACTCCTTTTGCTCACCGAGTGTGTTTTGAGTCATATCTGCCTTGTTTACTGTCAAAATAATATTTCCATTCTTGGTAGCATTGAAAAGCAGTATGATTGCAGCAGAGTGAGTTGAAATCTATTCTAGAAGACAACGCTAAAATAGTCAGTTGTATTCTGAGTCTTGAAATTATTAGCATTCGTGTTTGTCTTGTAAATTGAATAGTTTATTTATCACATTTTCAAGTGAAAGTAAATGCAGAGTGCCAAAAGAGAGTTACTTCTGTAGTTGCAATCTAAAAGCAGGCATTGGAGGTCTGAGATATGACTGCTTGCTTGGTTTTGGGTAAGTTACTTGTTCTCAGCTTTCCTATCTGTAAAATGGGGTGAATTTCCACTTTTGCATTATTGACTTAGTAAGATTTGTGTTAGTTATGTTTATAAACTGCTTTGATATGCTTGTTTCAGAGTTCTTAGTGCTGCAGCATGTGATTTTTGAAGTTGCTTGCTGCAATAAAAGCAGCACTTGCAGAGAGGCTGAGAATTCACTTCCGTCAGCTCTGTATGGGAGGGGAGAGCTGCAAACTTTAGAATGTCAAAATGTCAAAGCTCAGGCAGATTGCGTGCAATCCTAATCCAGCCCTGCAGCTTTGACCTTTGAAGCAAGCTTCACCTTGAGACAGTTGAAGAAATCTATGTACGTTTGTATAAAAATATTTTTGTGATAGAAGGAATTTGCTCTTCATGGTCATCCAGCCCAAGGTTTCCCCACAGTCTTCCTGGAGTAAAGGAATTCAGTTCCTGATCTGCTCTGTGAATGAACCTGGTATTCTAAGTCTAAAGAGACAGGCTTCTCTCTTGGGGCTAAAACAAGGAGTGTAATTAGGATAATCTGTGTTGCTCTTCTGCTGAAATCCATCTCAGACCTAATGATACTTTTCTGCTAGGAAAGATAAAATAAGTTCCTGGATGAGATAATTCTCTAGGTTCTCTTAGACAACATTTCTACTCTGTTTAAAACTGTCTTGGGTGCCCGTGAACATGAAATCCTACTGTTTGCTTTTCTGCTCCACACTGTTCCCTCTTAATTTTAATGTGGAGTGCAATTGCTTTTTCCTTTGCCAAAAGGGAAATTTAGTTTTTGGTTCATTCTTTTATTCTTTCTGATGGAACCCAGTCCAGGCGAGACTCCGCTCCCCTAGGAGGAGAGCAGAGAATTCATTCTGAATGAAATTTGAGGCTCTCTGAAGTAAAAGCTGTTGACTTTGTCATACCGTGCAAATGTGCATTGCTTTTAGCAAGACAATAAAGGGTAAATGGGGTGATCTCTGCTCCTGTGGAGAGGTCGGGTGGTTACATTACACAATCTTCTAGAGCATCTTGCAGCAAATACATGGGTTATATTAAAAGTTGCAATCATATCATTTTTTAGAAGTAAATTGCTGACCTTATGCAGTGGAATCAGCTTTATTGAATTTCGCCAAAAATGCGTTTATAATCCCCCCGCCCCCGCATACACATGATATTCATGTCCTTGCTGCCCATGTGGAAATGTCCCTTTTTATGGTGATAAAATTAAATTTGTCTTTGTCTCTGCCTTGCCTCACCTTTTAAGATTCCATCCTTAAGAGACACCAGTGGATATCTGTACCAGAGAATGAAGATGGGCAATATCCCTGCATGGCTGGCTGGCTGATTGTGAGCCAACTGCCACGGAACAAATAAATAAGCTTTTCACATTTAGAGGACAAATAAAGCTGAGGACAGGTGTAATATGGGTATTTTTCTAGGAGCATTGTGGCCTTAGCATAGGTAAGAATTAATTTTGACTTGAAAATACTTATGCTTTGCTTCTGGATTTTTTCTGATTGCTACGCAATATGAAATGTAAGATCCACAAATAGTTATTGTGCTACTCATGTAGTACTGTGTTATGTGTCCTCCTTCAATAATAACTAACCATAAACCCCTCTAGTCTTTGGCCACCTACAGCCCCCTTCCTGAATTCACTTGAGAAAAAAAAAGTGTTTTGCACCATGCTTAAGATTTTAATAAACATATATCTCATATCTGTATGCCACATTGCATTTTCAAAGTACTCTTCAAATATTAATTGACTAAGCTTGTGACACCTTTTGTGGAATGGCAAGATTATAAGATTAATTTAATGTACTTCTGATTACATTTTCTCTTCTTCGTTAGACCTTTACATTCTCCAAACAGTTTGCAAACAACAAATTTCCGTGGGAAACAGAGAAAATACCATCCCCATTTTAGGTGGGGAAGCTGAGTCAGATATATTAAGAACAGGTAGATCTGAGATAATTCTGTCTCCCAGTCGTATGTATATAAATATAACCAAGTGTGCCATACTGTCAGTGTGATGTACTAATATTTATAGGATTTTCAAAGCATTTTCATGTTTATCCTCTCCAGGGCCCAGCTGCTTTGGGGGTGCGAGAGGTTAAGCTACTTTTATTCAATAAAATCAACGCAAACCATCTAAGTAAATGAAGGGGCAGATTTGTCTCTGCAGTGTTAGCATGTATCCCTTCTTACAGCATATCCCTCAACCTGTCTTCCTTTTTATGTAGCATTTAAAAGGCAAAGTCACTGAGAGGTACAGAGAAGAATATCAGAATATCATTGCTCCTGCTTTTCAAGTAACCAGGAGAATGCAGCTGTTAAACTCAGAAATATAAAATACATGTTTAAAAGATGACTCTGTATGTGTTTAAAAAAGAGAGCGAGAGAGGATTCAAGGGAACCAAAAAATAGCAGGTTCCATTACTGTAATTAAATGGCAGCATTTAACCTATCAGGCCGTTGCGTGTATGTGAGAGACGAGCAGGGAGCTGCATTTGAAATGATCACTGTCTTCCTTGGGGGATAGAGTAGTTAAATAATTTGTTTGTGAGGTGTGAGTTCAGTGTCGGGTAAAGCAAGTGCTTGCGCGCGTGTGTATCTTAGAAGCTAGGGATGGCTGTGTGTTTACTGAGAATACCCTGGAGGGTGGTATTTACTAGCACGTGCACTGTCAATAGGAACACAAGCTGCTCTTGCCCGTTTGTTAGGTTATCTGCAGAGTCAGGGCCTCACCTGGTCCCAGATATTGCATCATAAAAGGAGAGCTTTTTTCACACTAGGCCACCTGAGACAGGCAGGACTTAACAGTAAAAGAAAAACAGGGAGGAAATGGGGGAAGAAAAGCATCGGAGTCTTTTTGGTGAGCTTCATCTACTGCGGTGACTGTAAAGGGTAAATTGTTGTATCTGGCTGGTGGACTTGGCACTCAGGAGTGTGGGGGCTGTGTCATCCCTGGGGGACCAAGGGAGAAGCCACTGCTCAGAGCAGCCCCTTAAACAGCACATCAGTCACCTCCCCTGTGACAGTGTTCTGCCCGTGCCTGGCATGATGCCTCTGCTTCAAGACTGTATTCTGCAAAATAATCTGGAGAGAGAGGGATCTGCAAAGTGCATCCTTGTCCCTTCATCATCGATAAGGATTGCGAAAAGCTCTTTGGGCACCCCTGTATGGTGGTGTTGATTAACCTTTTGGCATCCAGGAAAGGAGACTCATTCTTACGTATTGCCCAGAAGGGAATATCTTCCTATTTTTATTCGCTAATTTTTTATTTATGAAGTGATTCCTTTGTTTAGGGAATATGTCCTGGTCCCAGAACTCCAAGAACTATCCTCATACAGTATGAGTTGATACTAGTAGCAAGTTCTTCAGCTGCTTCAGCTGCCTCACTTACTGATCTGACTTGTGTTATGTTGCAGGAATATGCCCATAAACCTTTCTTAATCTTCACTCCAGTTTCTGTGTGAATTCTGTGTAGCCACTCCCGTTTTACTTCCTGAGCTGGAAATTTCATGAGGCTCTAGAAGACAACAGACAGTGTTAAAAAAAATAGATATTTTGATATTTCCATTTTCAACATTCAACCGCAGTAATGAGATTTTGAGGGCAACAATTGGTCAAAAGGGCACCAGAGAAATGCCATGTATTTTAGCATTCCCTCAAAGCAAAGGATAGATGAGTCCTTGTGCAACTTGGTGAGAGTAGAAATCTAGAAATATTCTCTAAGATGATCTACAAGATTAAAAAAAAAGGATAAACTTGTTACTTGAATAAATTATTTGTTGCAATTGCCTTACCTAGCTCAAATGCATATAATATATGTATAGATTCTCAAAACTGTTAGTTAGTCTTTGTACATGATAATTGTGTCAGTCTCAAACATTTTACAAAGGATATTGTGTAATTTTACTCCTGTTTTACAGATGTAGAAACTGAGGCAGATGGAGGTTAAGTGACCTACACAAGGTCAATAGCAAGGCTGGGAATAGAACACAAATGTGTAGAGGCTTTTTATTATACTAATAAGGAAACTCTGGAGGTGTGTTTGGCATGGTAATCGGAACCCTAGAGAACTAGAAGCAGTTAGTATGTTCTGTGCATGTCCCGAGGGAGCAATGATGAAACTCCTTTTCTACCTTACCACTCCAGTTCTCCGTGTGTGGCCACCATAGTTTTTCCACCACTTAACCTCGTTATTTTTACTATTGTTAGCATTAGTCGTCCTTTGGGCGTTTAATCCAGACTCCTTTAATTTTCTCTAGAACTCTGAAGAGCTGTTGAAGGCACATGGGCAGAAAAAAATAGCAATAAACAAATCAAAAGATGAAAAATGATCTTTAGAAACTTCTGCTATTTTGTTGACTTGTCCCCTAATGTTTTTTGTCTTCATTCTTCTTTTATCACGAAGGACCCTGCTTGAATATGTAATCTTGGTTTCTTAAAAGTTCATTTGCTATTGTGTCTTTCTTCTCCACCCAAGATTAACATCCTGTGTGATGACATAGATGGTTGTTGTCTAAATGGACACAGAGTAACCAACTAAATTGTGAAGGGTGGGTGGAGAAATATTTATACAGTTGTGTTAAAAATTACAAAGTAGGTTTGCCTTTTAAACAGAAGGTATTTCAACACTTATTGGCAGCATCAGCCTTTAATTTTACAGGTGGCTAGCTTTGTAGTAGCATTCAGCAAACAATATTTTAATGGCATGTAAAAAAATTCTCTAAAACAAAAGAAAGAAGAACGAAGGTGATTTATAATCTGTAATGAATACTTGCTGACATGTCTTTTTATAATAGTGTATTAGCGTCTCTGTCTTTTTAGGGGAAGTCCAAACCAGATTTACCTGAAACATTTGTACCATAATAATCAAATATGTAGTATTTAGCTGTATTTTTCTTAATTGAGCTTATCTTCTTGATGTGATGATACCAGACTCCTAGGTGTCTACCATTGATTCAACTTTATAGAAACTGGGTTAGAGCAGCAAAGACGCTCCATAAGGTTGTGAGGAAATATCTGTCAGAAAAAGGACTTAGGCTGCTGTGTTTGTGGCTCCTCACCCAGTCTTGGTTTCTTTACATTTCCTTGCTAAATTTTTCTTTCTTTACATTGTTCCTTCCTAAAGTTCAAAGTTTTGAAAGTAAAAGAGAAAATAAATAACATTGAGGCAAGTTGCTCTTTACATTGCAGTTCATCTTAGTCTGCAGAGGCTACTCTCTGACAGGTGTTGTCTAATGTAGAAAATATCCAGGTGCTCTTGTTAGTGTTTGGGGCAATCAGTAATTCCAAAGTAATGTAAGGAACTGGGAATGGGGCATGAGCACAGACTTTCTCATTCTTATATGTAAAACTAAGTCATCCTTCAGATATTCTGACAAATCTGGTTTAAGAATTCCTTATAATGGCATGAAATTGCTGTTCTATTACACAATTCCTTTCTTTTGAAATCATAGCTGGGGAGAAAGAGAGTGGTTCTAGAATTGCAGGCCAGCCTAGTTCAGTAATAACAGTGACTTCAGATCTGGAGGGCAGATTAGGGCAGTCTGCTAGGTCAAATCTAATACGGACCATATTACGGACCCTGCCACTGAAAGGCTTGGTTATTCTTTGCTACAATGACAAAGGAGATGTTGGAGTTACAGATGTTGGGGTTGAGTGGCCAACTCCTACTTCAATGCTGGAATTCTTGTGATGTGCTGGTTCAAGTTGTTGGAAATACAGTTTAAAATTGGAATTCTGAAGGTAGATCAAAACCAAGCCTCCTGTAATGCCAGTATTTTACCTTACTGGAATTTAAGGCAACCTCTGGCTTTCTCCTTAGAAGCTCCTAAAGATAATATCACAGATCAAAGAGTAGCCAAAGGCCAATCATTTTGTTACTATTGCTCAACAAGCTGCTTAACAAAATATTTTTCTTTCACACAAAGTAAATGGATCTGAAGCATAAATGTTTTCTGACACTGCTGTTTTTTAAATTTGTGGTAAGTATTGGTAATGAAGTTTAGTTTCTAGGTTTTTGAAGTGCTATGTACTAAACTGATCTTTTGGAAATGAACTTGTAGAAGAAATAAATATCTTTTCACCTTTATAGAATGTTTTTTGCTGTAGTTGCCAATTTAATAAAAAGGAAATTTCATAGACCTGGTGCATACTCTGGATAAGTTACTGCATTTATGTGTGCAGTGTTTTTCTTTCCAGCCTGTCTGTTTTTCACGTACTCCGTTGAGTGCTTTGGGTCTGACTGTTTCTGCACAATACCTGGCACAATACCTGCACCATGAAACTTGTTTCTCTGCAGGAATATCAGCAAGCATTTGCAGATCACAGGTTGGATATGCTCGGAAACTTACCTGCTTAATGTATCTAATACCTGTTTTCTCTGAATGCATAGTCTTACTTCCAGAGAGGTTGTCAGTTGTGGTAACGACGTGTGACAGCACTATGCTTACTAGAGTAGTGTCTCTTTCATTACCTGGATTTTCTGCCCTATAGGGGCTTCTAAACAAATGTCAGAGGCTTGGTTATGTTCCAGTCCTGATTCCAACTACTTTGGAATTGGCATCCTGGCAGAGTCTTCATAGACTTCAAACCCCAAGGTGGATATTTATTTGAAATAATTTCTAATATGCAGAGGTTTTTGTTCTCTATGTAGTTTTCACATCATGTGTTCCTGTGATACAACATTGGTTTCCACTTAGTCACCCGTGTTGTCCCTTTATCACCAGTGGAGCAATAGACGGGTAGATGTACCCTACCATTGTCCACTCAAAGGAGGCTTTCTGTCAGGTTCTGTTCTTCTGCTTGCATGATAATAGAAAGGAAAAGCTGAAGGTAAGAGACCTAAAAATAAAACCCATAGATGGTGATAAAAATAAAATTTCCCTCCATTTTTAGGAAGAGAGAATTTTATTTATGTTACAGGAAGACTTGTTTCTTCTGTCTTTTTTGCTGATATTGGTATTCTTAGAATGACTATAATAGACAAGTCTTCAGAAGAAGGTACCCAAATGCAAGTTTTTCAGTGGTTTTTCATATGCTTGTAGTGTAGGAATTTAACTGAGCTCTGTAGCAAAACTTCTGGTTCTGTAATTCAGGTTACTGAGGACTCTGGACACGTTTTGTTTGATTTAGAGTCATGTTGCTGTCTTGTCTTTTTTTTAATTTCAACTTTTTGTGAAGCAAAAATTATGCCTGTTGAATTATGCTGTCTGCTACCTGAAGATTTGTTGTAGATTAATTTAAAACGTGAGCTGTCCAAATTCTGTTAAGACTGCGATACCACTGCAGCTAGTAGGACTTCTGCATTTCGGAATCCTGAGTCTGAGTCCCATTGTCCAACCACTTCGTCCTGCATGTTGTTCCTCATACTCTCCTCTTAGTGCTTTGGCCCCTGAAATATATAGCTTTGTATTGGGAGCTTTTACTTAAGGTATCCCTTCCTTTTTTTCTATGTGGAACAGAGATAACATATAAGGAAGGAGCTTACTTTACATTTGAAGAGGAAGACCTGACCTCTCTTACTACTTCACTACAGTGAAACTGTATTTTCCCTGCCTTGAAACTACCAATGAAATACATTTTGCACTGACTTATAATGCTGTGATTTATGCTGTGATATGCTTTGTGATATTACAATGTCCTTTTGCCTTTGTGTTTGATTTTTTCCCCTCTAATAAATTTCAGTGGGTATGTTGTCAGTGTACAGGGGTATTTACCCAAAATGCCCCTAAGAGAGTGAGGCATTCTCCCTGCTGTCTCTACCTCAGAGAAGGAATCCTATGCATTTTTTCCCTCTCCCATTAATCTTACTGCAATTTTTTTTCTCCTGTATCTTTCCTCCTTGTTTTGAAATAGTATTAACAAGGGAGATATTTTTAAATAGAAAACAACTGGCAGGAAATATATTTTTCTTTCTCTGTCATGTGCATATACATACGTGTTACACACAAACTTGAATGAGTAACCAGAAGCAACTTTTTCATTATGCATTTTGAACTTCTTATATATAGAAAACTGAGAAGAAAAGTTGTAGTACTTGTTCCTGTTTTTTCCATTCCAAGACATGCTAAGCAAGTCACTTGCCCTTTCTTATTCAGAGTGAAAATACTTTGATCCAGTTTTCTGAAGACAATACTCATTTCATAAGAATATTTAATCAGTAGAAAATAGGGAGGATTTAGTTTGTTTGTTTAGTATTTAACCAAGTGAATAAGGCAGATTAGGGGAAGGGGGGGGACTGGACCCATAAACAAGGTGATATATAATATTTTTTTTCGTTCTCCTTTTAAATAAATACCGATCAGCTTTATGTTCAGAGACAATAGGAGCCGTTGGCTTAAATTTGCAGTTTACTGTATTTATGGCTGTAATATCAAGGTGCTGCCGTCGTAATTTCATGCCCCAATGAGAAGAGCAAGGTCGAAGCAAATGCTTCCATCGGCATCTGCTAACACACTAACTCATAAACAAGGCCCGGCTGGATCAGGTGGCACGGAATAATACAGGCTAATGAAATACAGCACAGCTTTCCATTACTGTTAGTTTTTACAGTGTCGTCATTACGTGTAATTTATGTTTAAAAAATTCAATTTTATACAAGGCTCTGGGAAATAGGGGTCTGCAGGTCACCCGACGACTTTTAACGGCTCTGAGAGTCCTTATTGCACTCTCCTGTTCCAACAAAATGTTAATAATAAATAAAAAAAAATCCTCTTTCACTTTTTCTCTGGTTTGCATATCTTGCTCTGTCTTTTTAATTACAAGTGGCTAAGGAGAGTTTGGGGCTCTAGATGATGTCAGGAGTTATCCCCTTCACTGATGCTCCCAGAGGGGGGTTACTATCTGCTTGCTTTTCTTTTGTCTGTCTATCAATCACCTGGGGTCCTGTAAATGGAGTAAACACAGCTGAGGAGAGGGAGATACTTAACAACCTCTCTCCCAAACCCTCACCCTCTGACATTGCCCTCCTCTCCTCCATTACACTTCATTTTATTATAGACTCCAAAAAGCTTGGCCGGGAAGAGAAACTGCTGCCAGCTTTATTTATTTATTTATATTTGTTATGCCAAAATACTTTTTATATTAACCTTTTCCTTCCTGCGTGGCTCACTGTAATTCTTAGCACTCCACTGTCAGTCAGGTTTTCCTTCCTTATTTCAGTGCTGTGGAACTGAGGTTAGAGCACCTTTATCAGTGCTGATTGCTGCTTAGTCACCCTGATGGGTTAAAGTATATAATGCTTCTTAAAGATTGCAATTGCATAATTAACCATCTTGTAGATGAATATAGCTGTAAGAATTCAAAGCCCTTTCTGTAACTTTTCAAATTATTTCTATTTCTGCATTTTTCGACCTGACAGTTGATATCAGTCAATTCCCCTTTGATGGTTGGGTTCCTTTACACAAAGTTTTGAGCTGGAAGTGCAGCAGCAGGATGTTTACATTCAAATACAGCCTCTTAATGTAAATGAAGAGTAAAAAAAATCAGAGTGATATTTCCGAGACCTTAGGTTTTGTTCAAAGGTTGGGTTGGGCTCAGCCTCATGAATGCCCTGTGAACCAAGATGTGTGAAAGAAAACGGATGAGGAGACTATGCCTTTTTGACCTTTTAGAAATGTGTTCAACTAAGCACAGAGTAGAATATAGGACAAACATTTGATAAAAGAATCACCCAGCACTGCATGTAACTGACTGAACAGGTGGAATCGTTAGTCTGGATCAGATCCCAGAAGGTTTTTATGATGATTCTTTTAAAATGTGGCCATGTTCTTTCTGAGCAGAGTTGACTCAGGGGCTTCCAGGAACAGGAGTGTAATGTCGTTTCAGAGTGTCTACCAGTAGATCTTCCTTTTAGTCATATGACTCCAGGCACTAACTTCGGGTAGTCATAATAGTTTGTTGTAACTAAACAAGTTATCCAGTTCTATCTTGTTTTCTTCTTAAGAGAAAGAGTGTGCATGTTTGAGGAAAACAACAGATACCCTCCCCCTGCCTTTTGTCCCCACACAGGGTTAGGTGACGCTTGCTCCAGGATGGTTTGTCAGAGTGGTAGTAAAGCTGGCTTTGGAAACCCACAAAAGGAACAATTCTTTCCACCACCTTTCCCTGTTATGGCAGAATTCTCAATTTTTTCCTAACCAAAATTTTCTCCCTAAAACTAATGTTGCCTTCAGGTTGTAAAAATCCTGCATGAATTATTGGATTGAGCAATACAAGGAGGAATATAATGAAGAAAAAGATACGCTTGGTGGATGGGATGGGAAAAAGGGTTGTCACTGAAATGTCAGAGCCTCTGTCAGAGAAGAAGAAAAAACTTAGTAGCTCATCGTATTAAGCTCTTGCAAGGGTTTTGCATTGCAATTATTGCTACTGTGTTTCATGCAGAAAATAGAAAAGAATGGATTTATGGTAAAACAACGGGTTGGCACTCACATCTCCTGAGTTTAATTTTCTGACTGTCAGAGGTTCAGTTCTGACCTTGGAGCACTTCTTGTATCTGTATGTCTCACTTCTTCCTCATCTGTAAAATACGGATAACAGTACTGCTCTAGGTACTCCTCTATTTCAGAGTGGTCACAAGAGGAACAGTGTTTTGACGTACATGAGGTCCTTATATTAAATACTAGTAGATATGATAAAAGGTCCTAAACAGACAGTCAGGTCTTAAAAGTTCTCGGGCAAAGGAGCTTTTTATACAATACCTGAGGTGCAGGCACCGAGAGATGTTTGTGACAACTCATTTTATTCTCTGACTTGCTCTGGCTCTGTGTTTGGCTACAATTTACAGAGGCTGAGTGATCCCTGAGAACTGAGTGGCAGCAGTGACAATCACAAAAGAGGGTCAGCTAGAACCTTTGAGTGCAAAACAATCATGGGTGCTGGATTATTCAAATCAACACCCTGGAGCTTGAAAAGGAAATTTTAAGGCTTTGTGAAAATTATGACTAATTCTTTGCAATGGCTGTGGTGCTGTAGAGGAATGAAATGGATGGTTGGGGGAAGGGAGTAGGTTTGCATTCTGTAGGGCTATGAAGACTGTTTCCTTGCATCCTTCTCTTCAGCTCAGTCCTTGCTCAGTACCCTCTGCGGTTAGATTATTCCTTGCAGATAGCAATCAACTGGAAGGAAGTGTGTGTCTAATTTGCATGAGATTATTTAAAACAAAAAAAAAGGTCTGCATTAGTCAGGGTGATGGTAAACAACGCAAAGAGATGCCTTTTATAATATAGCCGTGGCTCAGCTTTCAAAGCCAAATATAATTCACTTACAATTGGCAGTTTCCTTTATTGTTCCTTTTAACCTTTTGCATTCTGTATGGTCTTGATTTTGCTGCAACTCCAGAAGAACTAAAATGTTTGTTTTCCAAAATGTTGAGAAAGTGAATTTAGAGCAATTCTTCTGTTAAACTGAGGTGATTTTCTTGACATACCTATTTAAGAGTTACAGTAGACACAAAGCTCCGTTTTTTGTGGCACAGTGTTTGCACCTGAGGGAAGCGGTATTATTTTGGGGTTACCAACTTCTTGCTGGATTAGAAAAGTGAATGGACCGTGGTTACTTTTTTATATAATGCAGTGACAGAAGGAATGGGGTAAAATAAAGCAAGGTGAGATATTGGAACAGATGACACTTGATCTGTTTTAGAAATTCCCACTTTTCTATGTAATTAATATATTGAGGTTGAATAATTTGGGGCATGGAAAACTCATAGTGTGTGCATACATGTGTGTAGGTGGTGAATCTGAAAAAAAATTCAGGCCAAAGGGAATTTTGATGAGTTAGTTATAATTGCCTAGAGACAGTCTTAGAATATCTTGTACGTTTTTGTTAGTGTGTGTGAGAAATGACAACCATGAAGACAGGTATATTTCTGAATCCACAGATGACTAGTTGCAATGCACACATTACTCCAAATATATGCTTAAGGAATCAGCTCTGGGAAATTATTCCCTTGATGCTTGGAGGCCAAGATGACAGGGCCTTAAAAACATCTTGTTTAGATGAATAAAAAGGAGGTGTTCCAAGGTGATGGCACTCCCAGTCTTTTCCTCTGATAATTAAGAAGGGATGTAGTTGTGCTGTTCTTTTGTATAACGCCACTAGTACCATGAACAAGACCACTTCACAAGGCAGCAGAATAGTCCAGAGAGGTAATAACAGTTTTAATTTGCACTACTTTGCACAGGCTTCAAACCAGGAACTCAGATGTGAAAGGTTTCCCATCATTCTGTCATTCACATCAGCTTTTTCTTCATAGTACAGCAAGGTTTTAATGGAAACGGTGATACTTGAGTGTTCCTGGTTCCTAGAACTGCATTTCATCTGCCATAGATTTTAGGGTTTTTTTTTCTCAAACAGGATGAGAATAGAAGGGGCAGTACAGTTAGTTAAAAATAAGCATTGTTTCCTGCTCTTTTTTTTTAGTAATGATGTAAGGATCCTCCATAATTTCCGTACATTTTTGTGTTAAATATTATCAGATTATCTGTATTTGCATGGAAAGAGAACAAAATGCCCTATTCTAGTGGGAGCCACATTTGTGGCCAGCAGCTAATGTTGTCTCTTTATGAAATTCCATGGTTGCTAGTGATCTGCAGTGTTGGCATGTGTTTACACTTTCTCCTACATTGGATGATTAGGAGTGGTTAAAACAGTTTCTTTCTGATTAGGATATTGCGTTTTAACATGGATTAGACACCATAAATACTGCTTTTGTAACGAGAACGGTAGGGTGAGTTCTGTTCATGCCTTTTATTACTCTCACTGAAAGTCTTGTTCCACGCTACTGTGTGTGGTTTTGGTTCCTTACTATTTGAGACATGCTTCAAATACAAATCAAGGAGTGATTTTGTCAGATTGCAGGAGCAGAGATCAGGTACTTCAAATTTCTGATACTGTTTCTGACACTGACAATATTCTATTATGTTTGCGAAATCACTTCTCTGTGCATCGGTGTCTGCACTCTAGATAGAATAGTATCTCACAAGAACTCACAATGTCTCACAAACTCACAGGAATAGGGAAAAGATCTGTTAATAGTTACAAAGCCTTCTGAATACCACAAGCACTGTGTTAATGCTTTATGATATTAAATAACAGTTTTGAGACACACTTGATTATTTATTTCTGGCAATACTGTATGTGCTACAGATTATTCTGTCTAGACCCCCAGTACGCAGTGAAGTTTAAGATACTGAAAAAATTTCTCGAAACTTGGGTAATATGCCCAGAAGCCTGGCCATTTTCTATATTTTATCTCCCTGTAATGTTAAAAAGCTAAGTTTTTTGAAGGATTAAGTTCAGAAATCTCATCTACTAGCAGTACTTCATGGATCTCAAGTGGAGGTGATGGAGAAAAAGTATTCCCCCATTTTTCTCCCACTGCTGTCAATTTCATACCATTTTCCCCACCGTGCTCAGTCCCTGCAACAGCTATTTGAGAATCAGGTAGTCTGTCTCTTACCTTCTAAATCTCTTTCCTTAAATCTGTATTCTCACTTCCAGCCTTTCTGAAGGTTTTTGCATACAGGCTGCATGTGTACTCAAAGGTTCTGAACCTCTTCACATGTTCCTCATAGCAGGGACACTGGCTTTCTCTCTGCTTCTGTGCAGGAGGATAACACAACAAATAATACACAGCTGTCCAGGCCCCACATCGTGGTTGCCAGCTGAGTACTAAATTCTTTTTCTAGAGGATGTTTTCTTCTGTTGGAAAAAATAATCCAGCTGTGCTTCCTTCTTCACAGGTGCTGATCATTGTGAATCCTTGAGCTGCTTTTCTTTTCCCCCTTGTTGGCCAAATCCTTTCCGTATGTTGTGGCCAATTACAGATGGTCATCCTGGCATTTCCTGATGGCAGGAGTGACTGCACCAACATGTGCCATGTGTGCAGTGTTACTACAGCTCTGTGTGAAATAAAAACCAGGCTGCCCTAGGGCAATCTAATCACGTGGCAATAGGCCGGGGCAATGCTAAGCTGAAAGTTTGGGCTTGGCCTTGTTTTGATCTGTTTTGTTATAGTTTTATTTCCTCCTTACATTCTGTGTCCCATTCATACTAATCACAGTCAGTCCTGATTTTTTCTTTTTATTTCTGCATTTGTCATAAAATAAAGCAAATTATTCCCGTCTTCGGAAACGATCTAGACTAATTAGTCGTCTAACCCAATAATTAGTTTTTTGTTTCCCTGTCTGTTTTCATGCATTATTGTTAGTTTTTTCCCCTCTTTTTTTTTTTTACACCATTACAGATTAAAATGAGCCACATTTGCAGTTGATGGTATCTTTTTTTCGGGGGAAGAATGGAGAATTGCAATAGAAAGCTACTTCAAAAGCAGCAATAAACTCAAGGATAAATTAAGGAAATTGAATGAGCCACATTTGGAAGCAGCGTTGAGGCTAATATTCTGTCGCTTAAGGTTAAATTGCAACAGAGAAAGAGAGAGGGAGACATTCCAGTGAATCCAAAATTGGGGAGGCATTACTGTTCAAGTCAGTGCCAAAATTCTTTGCAGCTTGAAAGGGTTCTGCCTGGCTTGAGAATTTAATTATGCGTGCATCAAGTGGGTAAAGGTGCTAAACTGATTTCATTTCCTCTGCTCCCCCAGGCCTGACAGATGAAGAAATTGACCTGGCTTTCCAGCAGTCGGGCACAAGTACGGATGAGCCACCATCCCCAGGTCCTTCTACACAGCTGGTGCCAACTCAGCCCTCTCAACCTGTGGTGTATAGTAAGTAACACTTTGAAAAACATCTGGTCCCGTTGCTTTCTGCAGAGATTTCTGCAGCAATTTCACAGATTTCTGTGTAAGATTCTACATATCAGTTCAACTAATGCCATGCTTTTTGTCAGAATTGGACACCGAGCGTTACTTTGAATGCACTTCATAGTTGTTGATGTCTGTAACAAGATCATATTACACAAGGAAAATGAGATACCAATGATCAGTGTCTACAAACAAACATCATGCATACTAGCCTATGACATTTCTTGACCTGAAGGTGTATAGTCAATACAAATTAGATTCTGACCCACTATAAGGACTTGAAAAGCATTTAGTCAATGTAGGACACAGTCTTCCCTTCTAAAACTGAAGGTCATGCTTCCCTTCATCAGTAGGGTTTTCTAATACTTAGGTAATTAATATATCTAGAGAAGGTCCTGTAAAATGCAACACTGTTACATCTCTAGTTACTGCAATAGTGGGCTCTGTTCAATAAACTGTTGGACATCATCATAAAGTTTTTATGGACTTACTTTGAAGGACTTACTTTCTGAACTAGTCGGGAAACCAGTCCGTTCATAGAATCATAGAATATGTCAAATTGGAAGGGACCTATAGGGATAGTGGAGTCCAACTCCCTGCTTCTTGCAGGACTACTTAAAACTAACCCACATGACTAAGAGCATCATCCAGACGCTCCTTGAACTCTGACAGTTAACGCTTTGAACAGTTACTTGAAAGAGGTATGTTTTCAGTGTGAACAGCGAGGTAGAATATAAGGTCTTCAGGACTTAGTCTTCCTGTGTGTGAGTTTAAGGTCTGGCACGATGGCCCCCCGGTACGAATGAGTTTTAAGAGTGCTGTCAGGTTACAAATAATAATAAACAGTTATATGGATCCTTAATTTTAACAAGCTTTCTCTCTTCAATCTTAAATAATCTGAGTGGTGGCAGCAGAAATTCTGTGTACTGTGTGGATGTGATTGTATGATTTTGTGTACAAAATACACTCACAAGGAATTTTTAAAGTCTCAACATAATCTGTGTAGGCTCAAAATTTACATATATATTTGCATTTTAAAACAAACCTCGCAAAAAAGTATCTAAGCTCCAAACAATAAAAACCAAAGTACGCACCATTAAAAATCCATCAAAAGAAGCTGTTCAGCTCACATGTGTGTCTGGCAGTTTGAAAATCACTTCACTTACCTGCCAAGTATTAAGAATAGGATTTTGATGCTGCTCCTAAACAGCTCTAGGTCAGATATTGACCGATGTAACAGTCTACTTGGGGCTGTGTTTATTAGTTTATGGCATAGTTTTGCTATTGCTAGAGACAATACTAGACATGCTTTCTGAGTTTTTACATACTCTGGTTTGGCACAGTTTGGGAAGAAATACATTTGTGATGGAATTGGGCTCAGAACTGGAACATTTCTGACTGTTGTATTAGGTGTGCCGGTGAACTCTAGGCCTGACTTCTGCCTCCTGGGCTAATACCTGTCTGCTGTAGTTCACAAAAAATGCCAGAAAAGCAGAATCTAGCATCTCGCTGAAGAAATAGTGCCAGATCCCTCCTAGTGCTATGCATTGCTCAATCAGCTAACTCTTATTACAACCCAATATTGGAAGAGGTAATCTTCCCTTATTTTATAGTGTTCCACTAATATCAGTAGGGCAGGAAAGAAGTGTACAATTCAAACTGGAAAACACTGTCATCATTGTTAACCCTTCCAGCTTTATCCCTCTTTGGTCTTTTTTCCTTTTACTATTTTGGCTTTCCTCAAAGCTCCGTCTCCCAGTTTCTTCTCACTAGGTAAGAATCTTAGCTAGTAATTAAACATCAAAATGTTCGCAGTAACAGCTCCAAAGAGAAGTCTGAAAGTATCATTCTGTAATGCTCAGAAACCAGAGGTGAGTAAAAATGCCACCAGAGCAAAGCTTTTTGTAGGGGCTGTAACTGTAAACTGGTGCTGTAGCTCTGTGATCTGATCGGTGCTTTTAAAATTACTTGCATCAAAAGCTTTTGCCTCTGAGCCAGTCCTTTTTAGCAACCCCCAAAATTTGGGAAATGGTGGCAATAAGTTCAGTAGGTATTGTTCCTTCCCTTTCTTGCTGTTCTTTGTAGACCTTCTATTTAAGCTTAACTGGTAAATGGATGTATAAAAGGAGTAAATAGCTAAATATACGTGGTAATCGTTTAGACTAAATGTTTGTTTTGCTTAGGTGTTACCTGTGCCCTATCCTAGTCCTTGACTGGTGTAGTACTGGTGTTGTTAATGATGGATCCATCCTTGTGTCTTCCTCTTAAGTGCTTTTGATGGTATCAGAACTGCAAAAAGAATATGTGCATTTCTCTAGAGCTGATGGATGGGACTGTGCAGTGGCTCAGTGCTCTTTCAAGGTGCCTTGTTTGCTGTAGGTTATTGCATCAGTTGGCTGCTAATCCTGTAATGAATATTTTTGAATTGGTCCAAATCTGCTTCAGGACAGTTGTTTCTGTGATAGTTTACTAAGTCAATTTATCTTTCACAGATTTGTCAGGGGTTGTCATGTACAGAGAAAGATAAATACTACTTTTTCTGTCTATCTGTTATGCTTATCTTCTTACAAAGTATTCATGACACTACTGTTGGAATGCTTCAAGGTTTGAGGTTGAAAAGTATACCTTAAGGACTAAAGAGATGGGTAGACTGCTGAATCTCTAAGTTGACTTGTTGATGGGAACAACTCATATTGGAAGAGCTTGTATTGGAAAAGATTATGAGCTATATTTGTCTTCCCCAAAGAAGACATCCGAGCTTCTTGTGAAGCAGCATCTGATCTGCTGGAGTTTAGTTCTTGAAGACTGTGAACCACTTTGTGTTTGACATTTTTTTTGTTCTTAAAGTTTTTTTGAGTAGATTTTACACTTTTACAAAAAATCACAAATACTAGAGAGAAAGAATTACCCTCCACAGAGCAGAAAGGAGAAACAGCTGAGAAGGGTACTGTATTGAAAAGCAGCGGCTGGTGTCAGAGTAGTATAGTTCTTGTATGCTGTATTCCCCCTGGGTTTGGTTTAAGAGAAACAAGAATAACTTTTGGGAGGAAGAGACAAGAATTAAGTTAAGTTTATAGGTGCTGTATTTTAGCTCAATACCATCTCTACTCTTTCTCCTCCTGTTCTGGAGGAGTAATTCCTTCCCTCCAGTTTGTACTTTTGCCAAGAGGTGTCAAAACTGCTTTAAAAAAAAAAGCTTAAAAAAAGCTTGAATTTGATTAATATAGAGAAACAAGACTTTGCCTGACTGATAATAAAACTGATAAATGACATTTGAATTACTTGTAGCAGTAATTTATTACATAAAATATCTTTTATTTGACATGCGATTAGTTGCTGGAAGCATCACTCAATCTGACTAGTTTAAACATGCTCTAAAATGAACCCCCAGTAAAAAACCAGGGCTGTCTGCTGTTGGCGTTATGAAATATACTAATCCAGCAGTGAGGACAAAAATCTGACTTTAAATATTTAAATGATTAATTGGGTTTATATTTTTTTTTTGCTTTTCTAACCCCTGTAATTACAAGCAAACTCAGGGGAGTTTCTGAGCAAGGTGCCCAGTGTGCATGCTTATCATCCAGGTATTGTCTGTGTTCTTCCCCATGGTATTTATGGTCTCCATTTATGGGGTTTTGTGCCGATTTCACACCTGCTTAAAAATCAGCTCCAGTTACTGGTTTTCTTGCCATTTGGATCTTCTTCTCCCATC
This sequence comes from Gallinago jamesoni, assembly GCA_025769975.1. Lineage (NCBI taxonomy): Eukaryota > Metazoa > Chordata > Aves > Charadriiformes > Scolopacidae > Gallinago > Gallinago jamesoni. Next base: position 4,225,968 of record JAOQGH010000008.1, on the reverse strand, counting down.
CCTGTGTCTTCATGTGTGGGAGGCTGTAGAATAGACTGTTTTATCTTACAATTAAATATGGTAACTAGAATATGAACTCTTTTTTTTTCCTTTTTTCCAAACTCCTTTCCATGGCTTCACCTTTTGCTGTTGGAAAATCACCTCTTCCAGCCTCAGTTTCTGCAGTTTTAAATGTGGATACTAGTGAAGCTGACCTTACTTGGATGCAGTAGGCCTAATTAATTGATGTCAGGAAAGTTAATTCTGAGATGAATGGGGATTTTAAAAACAGCGTTTACTCTGGAACTGCAATTTACAGTTGCTGCTGTGAAAATTAAATATACTTACAGAAAATACAGAGCTGGAGAAAATGTCTGTGTCCCATTTGCCTTTTGAGGGTCTCTTATGTAGGATGGTTTGTTTCTTCCCCGGTGCCTAAACTGAAGAGTAACGGGGCTATTAGTGCTTTTTCCCTTTCTCTGAATTTTATGCCAGTTTTACAAGTGAGAAAATTGAGGATATGCAAAGATGTCAGTGTGGGCACTGTGGTTACAACTGAGAAAATTCTAACCCTCTCTCCAGCCTACATTTTAGATTAGAACATTGCAGAGAAGAAGGACGATTGAATGTGGATTTTAGGCAGAGCTGTGACATTCTTCATAACATTGTAAAGTTGATGTGGTCAATGCAGAGCCTTTACTGCGTCCCTCACTCACTTTTCCTCTCCACCCCCCTCACTTTTTTTTGCCACAAGACAGAATTATTTCACACATCTCTAAAACGAGTAAAATGGCATTTCAGCTTCTTGTCTTTATAGACTCTCTGAACTTTAGGAAAGATCATTCTGGTCCCTTTTCATTAATAATGAAAACCAGGGGGCAATAAAATGTTCTTAGCTCAAGCATTACAGGAACAGAGGGAGAGATGAGGGAGGTGAAGGGGCAAAGTGGACAGGGTCCTACAGGTGTCTCTCCTTTCTACTCAGAGGTCACCACAGTTGGGAGGTAGCTAGGGACAGCCACCGAAGGACAGGCAGTCAAGGGCTGCCATGGACAGGGCACAATTGGACCCACAGACCCTCTGAGATAAATTAACCCTTTAAATAGGCAGTTCAGCCTGGAAAAAGTTGCATTGTCATAGAAGGATATTTGTAGTCAGAAGTTCAAGGTAGAGAACTGGACATCCAAGAGACTTCAGATCCCAGAAATGGCAGTGGGAGCAGAGTAAGGAAGGGAAGGTGGGTGGAGGACTGGGGTTTGCAGCACGATTAGCCAGAGATCATTTTAAATCCTGACATGTACACAGCCAGTTACTGCAGCTTAGCTGACGTGTGTTAACTCATTAAGTTAAAAAGTTATGATAATTTGATCATGTGCCTAAGCTCCAAAACTGCAACTGCAGCAACCCAAAATACTGCTGGTGACACTATTCACCAGTTCTGACAGAGCTGCTTGAATTCATTCCGATTTCTAGCCAGTGGATAATTTGAGGATCTGTGTCCTAAAACGTAGCCAGAAGCTCTGAGTACCAGTAACGGAGTGTCAGTGCCTGTCTGTAGAGCCTGAGGGCTGGGATTAGGAGTAACTCTTGCAATGAAATGCCCTGTAGAAGGTCTCAGCAATAGGTGAGCAAAGCAGAAGGGAGATGAGTTTCCAGCCATTTCAACCAGTTAAGTGTCCCTTTGGAAGCCTAAATTGAAACTTTGGAGAACAGAATGCATTTCTAAGACATTGTAGGTCACATGTAGATTTGGATCTGTCTGTTTGGAGACTACACCGGCCTCCACCTCATCATTTCTGCCCACATCCTGCCACTGAACTTTAGGAAAGATCATTCTGCATCCTCTTTATTATTAAAGAAAACCGGGGGCAGTACAAGATTCGTTAAGGAAACTGCGAGGGAGGTGAAAGGATAAAGCTGGTGGAAAACTACAGGTATCTTCTGATTCTGCTTGAAGGAGCAGAGCATACTGTATCTTTGCTTTGCTCTGTGGGCTCTCTGCACTCTGTGCAGAATTGTGTGTTAAATATCTCAAGCTTTTATCTACTTCTTTGCCTCTCTCTGTAGATATTTAATCGCGTATTTTCTCTCTGCTGTTTATGTGTGCTTTGGTCCCCATTCATAATTCAGGTTTGAAAGACACTGGATCCTTCCTTATTGAAATGGTCTGTAATTGCTGACACAGTGTTCATAAACCCATTTATTGCCCTAATAGATTTCTTTTCTTTCTCAAAGCACTTCTTTCTTTTTTTTCTGCACTCTTCTGGGTCTCTGGCTCTGTCCCCATTTTCAAAAATTATGATAGTGGGGAACAATTGGTATTAAAGTAATGAGTTAACCTTAGTACAGATAGTTACCTGGGGAAAGTGCAGTAGGGTTTCACAGTGCGTTCTGCAAGGAAAGAATAGGGCAAAACAGCTCAATGAAACTTTTTAAATTGCTGCTGTGATTTGTCTCCCTTTAACACTTTGTGCAAAGCCAGTGTCAATGCTAGAGGTCTGTACAGATGTTTCAATGTCCTAAGACCAGAAGCCTGCACACTGTACCTGAGGGACTACCAGCATCCTAATGCCCTCTGCTCAGTAAATCCACGCCTGCTAAGAAACAGCAGAACTGGGTTTATTCATTACTCTTTTGTCTCATAAAATGGGTGTATGAAAATATTGTCACCTGCAGTTCTGACTGATTATTTCTTGATTTTGGCCTTTAGGTCCACGTGGCTACAGATGGCGAGATTGTGGGGCTTTGGCCGTTATATTGGCAGGAATTGCCTTTGGATTCAAGGTAACATCTCTCTTAGTACTCTTACATTGTACTCTTGCAGAATGATATTATGCTGCTTGTATCCAGATGATAGCATTGGTTCCAAGCTGGTGAAGAATGAATCTCTGTTCTTTCTGCCACTGCCATTGGAATATTTGAGAAATGTAGACAATGCAGGATCATAAAGTGGCAAGCAAACAAAATTAGCTTTTGGCAGTGGATCTCAAAATGCTAGAAACAAGGTAATTTTCATTGTGTATATATATTTTGGAATTTTTTAAGTTGGGGAAACCAAGCACAGTTTAGTAAAGGGGATTCTCTCAGCATTGTCTAGCAGACAGTACTGTCATAGCCACAGTCTAATGATTTATCCACTGGTCATCCTGCACTTTGGGTAGGAAAGAATCTTCTTTGACAAATTAGAACGTTGAAAAGAAAGTGCTAATTTTCAGATCTGCTACACATCCTGTAGTTCTACTTCAATGTGCTTAGCACAAGGTAGTCCAGGCATGTGTCTGCTTGTGTACTGTAGAGGCAGCAGCCCCTTCTTATTTCTTGTGCGATGTTTCGCCTGTTGAACATACTCTTTCACTCTAGATTTGCTTTCCAGCAATGTGGTGACATTAGATAATGTCTTTGGTAAGCAATCACATTCTGTGGCTACATAGAAAGACCTAAGTGGTTCAGGTCAACATAGCAGAGTGTAAAGAGCTTTGGTCCAGTAGAAGTTGTGCTTTATTTTTGAAAATCGGACAGAGATGGAGACTTAATTGAGAGGTTGATGGTTTTCATATTTGTTCGGTCTTTAATTAACAATTATTGTCTTGTTTAGTAAAGTCTATTTTACAAATAAAAGTGATGGCCCTCTAGTTTAAAACTAGTTTTCTTATCCTGTCCTATCATTATTTTTTTGGGTCTCAGGCTAAGAAAGAGAGGACAGATAAAGCAACATGTTCTATCTCTGCAAGTAAAGTTACATGGTTTAAGAGAACGACTTTCTGTTGAGATATGTTGTCCCTATGTTTTTATGTTAAAGTAGTGATGGCAACCTCACTGATCCTTTCATTCTTGCAAAGAATGGTGGAGCTGATAAGTGTCCAGAGAGATATCAACAGCTGCTGGGCTTTGCAGGCCTGCATATATTTCTGTTACTGAATGACACATATCTAACACATATTGATGATTTACATAAATTTTTTGGCATAATGTCACTGATGCTGTTAATGTATCCTACTGCTGCATTATTTGTTTACAGATCTTGTTCTGCTGTCTGTCCAAACCTCGTAATGCACATCGTGTCCCTAGCAGAGACCCATATTCTTTTATAGGAGTAAGACATCTTTGGAAATAGTTGGTAAATTCCCTCTGCTCTTCATGGGATTTTGAGGGGGTTTGAAAATATATGAAATTATATGAAAGATAGGATGCTAGGATACAACATAGTTGTCCATGTGTGTTCTGTGAAGATTAAGAGGGAACTGTTTATGAAAGTCATCAAAAGTCATCTGCTTTTTAGAATGTCTGAGTGTAAACATGTGCTTTGTGAGGGTAAGAACTGCGTACAGCCACAGTGAAATCTTAAACCAGTGCTATTAAGTGTAAAAGAAAGCTGTCCCACACATGTCTGTTTGGATAATCAGCTCTGCCTCAGAAACCATGCTGTGTGTATGCCCCTGCAGTGCATGTACATGGATCAAAAGCCAGGCTGATAAAGGATTGATAGGCATTATCGGTGCTATTTCCACATCCTAGACCATCATTCTCTCACATTTTTTTCACCTGCCATGTTGTGCCCTTGTTAAAGTGCATATTCAGCTCATAGGAGCAGTGCTGCAGAAGGATCCATGGCAGTTAGAGGAGAGTTGTGACCTACTGGATCCAGTCCATCCTCTGCAAGGGCAGAATGAAGTAGCTGTGTAGTGTCACTGAACTGCCTGTCATCCTGTACTAGCTTGGTTCTCACTTGTTTTAGCCCTGGTTCCTTCGTTCTCTCCTACTGTTGTTAATGCTACTCCTTTTCCTTTCTCTTCCCTATGTTCCAGATCTCTCCTTTTCCCTCCCTGACTCATAACCCTTCCCTTGCCAAAGTTCAAAAGACTTTATAATCACTCTCATTCCCTGTTTTGTGCTTCCTCTGACCTTTCCTGGGCCTTTCTCCTCTTCTTCCTATTTCCACATTTCTTGCCTTGTGGATGTGGAAGCTCAGGTATTGTGACACATCAGTGTGTTCACATTTGAGAGTGTAAGATCTGAAATTGTACTCTGTGTGGTGGATTTTTCTTTGGACTGAGAGCTGTCCCAGGAAACCTTAAATAGGAACTGGTTTTTAGCACCCTCAAAATTGTAACCACAAAACTCCTATCTTCTCTTCTGCAACTTCTTTTCACACCTAGTGTAGAGGGAGTTTCTTTTCTCAGCCAGGTGTGTGGATAAATGATTACTGGCTCTGTGATAAAGGCTGAGGTGGTCAGCTTTGAGGATGTTTCAGGTAGATTAGAAAAACCGCTTTGCATATCCATATTTCCTAAAAAAGTTTCTGTACTCCTTGCAGAAATACCTGCTTCCTCTCATCATGGGACAAAAAGAAGATAGGAAACAACTTCAGAGGATTGAGTCAAACATTTCTGAGATGAGTGGCAGTGTGACACAGACAGGTAAAGATTAATGACTCCATCAATTCACCCCTCAAAGCCTTTCTCCCTGTATCCTCCATGCTGCCAAGACCCCCACCCTTTTCTTTCCCTCCATCTCCACTTTATGTGGTGACTTCATTTATCTACTCTGAGAATCTGTTCACATTTGCAAATGAAGCCGCCGTCATTTCGGTTTAATTTGAAATTGCTTGTTTACTGTCGGCGCGGCCTCAATTAATTATGTTTTTACGGAAAGGCTCCCAACCTCAGAATATTAATAAGGGGAATAAAATGACAGCCTTTCGGAGGGCTGTAAAGTTCATTTTTAATTTCTGCTTCTCTGATGTTTTCAGGGGCTTTTTTGTGGTGTTTTCCCCCCACCTTCCATCTGAAAATCCGAGGAAGGGTCAGGAGAGTCTGTAATTACTGTGCCTCCCTGACCTTAGCCACCTTCTCTGTTATTGACTCTATAGGGTGTCTGTTCATTACCCGATGCCCTAATGATGGTCTGGATTAGCTGTTACCTGTCACACCAATAGAGTTCTTAATTTTATTTTATTTTATCAGCTTGTTTACTGCCTGGAAGCTTTGTATAAAGTACCAAAGTAGAAAAAGTTCTCCTACAGCTGGAGTTGAGTCCAGCAGAAGTTCTTCAATGTTTGCTGGGGTGTAGGAGGGGAATACAGGGTGTTCTCTTGAAATAAAAGGGGGAAAGCACAAAGTGTATTCAGTTAATGGGATGGAAAAAAGTATGACTTTCAGCAGTGAGTTTGTTAAAGATGTTGGGGTTTAAGGAGCTGGTGGGTTGAGAGTGGGAGGATGCTAATTACACCTTTTAGTGGAGGGTGAGAAGAAAAGCATCTTTCATTTCTCATGGTACCCTAAGGTCAGTCCTGAGACCAGCCTTTTCCCAGATTGGAGTTAGCTCCAGCGTTTGCCTGCGTGAGGCCCAAGATAGATAAATGATACAAACATTGTATAAGTTCAGGGAGATGTACAAATCATAAACCAATATAATTAGAAGGGAGAGGTTTTGGACGGATATACTGTGGGCTATAGACATCTATACAATGGAAAGATAAACTAGAAATACTGGAGGTTAGATGCAGTGCAGGTAGATTACCCGTAGTGCAGATAAATCATATGGATTAAAGTGAGCAGGCGGGTGTAGATAAATTAAATATAGTAGGAATAGAGGCATCTTTGTAGCTAGACAGCAGGAAGGACGTGTGTGAGTGTGTATATGTGCATATATCTCAGTTTAACACTTTCCTGCTTTTTCCCTCACAGTGACTCAGTTACAGACAACTTTAGCCGCTGTCCAGGAACTGCTAATCCAGCAACAACAGAAAATCCAGGAACTCACCCAAGAACTGGCTGCTTCCAAGGTATTCGCTTCCAACTCCTCACCTTTACAACATCACCATCTTCTCATGGCTTCTTTTGTGGGCACATGGAAAGCACCTTACTTCGTTCACAATCCACCCTTCAGCTCTGTCATATCCCCAGCAAGTTTCTCTCCATCTGACTTCTCCATAGGCAATCTGTTTAAAGCACTCAATATTAATTGGGTGCTCACTGATACATATCTAACTTCTGAGAGGGCTTTGCTCTGTAGCTTTGTATGCAGCCTGTGTGTCTGAGACCTCAGACCTTGTATTTTGTACGTTGCATTTGAGATTAAATAATTGTGCTGTTAGTTCACTGACCAAAAGAGGTAAAGGCCAGTTGTGCAGAGGTTTTATTTGTGTTTAATATGTAATTTACACCTTTATATTTTTCCTGTACCTTTGTACATTGTCAAAACAATGACCTAATCCTGTTCAGCCAAGCCCACACTTGAAGTACTGTGTTTAGTCACTTGTTCAGATCCAAGCCAGGTAATGGCCCAGCATTCTTACTATTTGGTTTCTTGTTTCAATTATTTTAGTCACCTCAATGTAACAGGTGGCCCCATCACAATCACATTAGTGACTCATGGTGGCCCATTCCCCTTGACTCCTGACTTGACCCTGGCAATAAAACCACCAGTTCTGACTAGTTTGTGTTGTTACATGTGTAACTACAAGTAACCACTTTTAACCAAAATTGATTTTCTCTCTGGCAATGAGAATTAGTGCTTTTCAGCTCCAGAGTACTTCACCGCCATTGGCGTGAGCATTCTACCAGCCAGTAAACGTTGGTTACATGTGAGGTGGGATGGATGTGAACCAGCCACACAGAGATCAAGTCTTTCTTTCACTCACAAACTTGTAATTATTCAGGGCCCAGTCATCTTGCAGTATTCTCTGTACGGGGAGAGATTTTTCTTTTCGCTGTGAAACCCCTTAGACAATCTTTTACCTCTACCATGAACAGTTGTCTTCTCCCCTTACCTATACTTTAATCTCATACAAACTCTTTGATGGCGTGTAACTGGTGGGCCACAGCTGACTATGTGGTGTGCACACTGTACAGTAGGAATCCCTCAGTGGCACAGCTGTAAACCCAACCATGAAAGCCAGTTTATGGTCACAACACTCTGCTTCAATTTTCCTTGGGAACTGTGGCCTGTCAGTGGCCTGGAGCCAGTCCGGAAATTGGAAAACTGTTTTCAGGTCTTAAGTGTTAAGATTAAGACCACATGTTGAGCTTTAAGAAGGAAAAAGGGCATAACAGTCTTGGTGGTTTAGAGAGTCTTGAAGAAGTTTTTCCTCCCCCCTCTCTACCCCCTGCACTGAAATGGTAGCACACATTGTTATGATATCTAAACCTCATGTGTACAAAGGAAAACTTGGGCAACCCCACAAACCAAAGAATAAAAGCTGTGTTTTCTCAGCTGTAATGTAAGTTTTTATATCTGCTTTTCAAACTCCTACTGGCATGCTGTAAAAAATTAAAAAGAGGGACTTTAAGTAATTAAAAAACGTACATAAAAATTCAAGGCTTGAATTTTCTACAACTGTTTTTTAAAGAGACTGGCTAAAAAGCCCCAGATGTCAGATTTTATTTCTAAATCCTAGGCATCTGGCACCATATGTGTTTTGGAAATTTGAGTCCTTTGCAGGCCAGTGAGTGGAAATCACTCCCTTGTTAATGTGCTGCTGTAGCTTTCAAGGTCTTGGAAAGCCAGAACAGTGGCTCCTGGATTCTTGCTGTCTGAGGGCTGGGAGTGTGAATCCCAAGGGAACACATCTGTGTATATCACAGCTACTACAGCCCGAGCTCTCCCAGCAAACTGGGTTCACAGCCCAGAAGTCGCTCTGAGGAGCGCTGGCTGTGAAGGTGTTCAGGGTTACTCAGCACCAGCTGAAGTCTGATTAAAGAATAAGTAGGAACAACCAGTGCTGGCTGCATCTAGTACAAACTGCTGAGGAGGAGTTTTATGTTATTTCTGGCTTCCTTTGTCAGGGGATTTATTAAGAGTATCTTTGGAGCAATGCTCACAAATGTGTTCATTCCTAATGGCTTTTAGCCGAAATTACTATGGGAAGTGGTAGTCATGAGTGTTCTTTGGTTCCATATTCAGCCCATTGCTGTTGGAGCGATAGGATGGGGTAATGATAGGCCATGATCTGTCTTTCAGAATGTTCCTCCCATTTCTTAAGCTCCCAAAAGGATTAAAAGAAAGATTGACAAAAATATTATCTGCAGCATGTTCTCCTTAGTTGCTACCTTACTCCAATTTCTGCCTGATATCCCGTAGCAATTGAGACGCAATGCTGAGAGCAGCTGTACCAGGCTTCCATGGGATACTTCTCATCTTTCCCACCAAAGGCATTCATTGCCTTGGAATATCCAGGACAGTGCCTAGTCCAGCTACTTCCTGGAGATAGAGCCTGGTAACTCAAGCGTAGCTCTAATTCTTCAGATCTAGTAGGGAACATTTTTGCAACTTTCAAGCATCGATTTACCGGCCCACTTCTAAACACCACAGAGTGCAGGTAATTGATTATTTATTTCATGATTTAGGAGAAATGAACAAATGGTTGTAAAATAGTTGTTAATATGTAATATTTGAATCCATTGCCTCGGCTAAGCACAGTCACTGGAAAGACTAAAGGGCCTGATTCAGTGCAACTTCCACTACCTTTCGGGATCCTAGTTCTAGTTCTTCTCTAGAAATCATTCATTAGGTCAGTGCAGAATGATGTAGGTTTTGTTTATTGTTGTCTGTCTGATACGTTGGTAGAAAACGTCCTATGCAGACCTAACTTTGTCTGAATCCTCACAAGTGCTGGCCTCCTTCTTAACAGAAAAGAAAGGTCCTATTGAGATGCTTCAGCAATGGTTGTGCATGGTATGTCGGAGAAAAGATTAATTAGTCCCCCAAACAGAAAGCAAATATTTGAATAGTCGTAGGACCCTGAGATAATTATTATTTCTGATCATCATGGGATCCATTTGGGTTCTTCTTTATTGTGGAAGTTGTTTTGCTCAGATCTGAGAGATTCCCAGATGGAAAAAGAGGGAAGATAACATTAAAAAAAAAAAAAAAAAGTGACATTTGTGAACTATCTCCCAGTTCATAATTTGATCTTTATGTCTTCTTTTTCCCATTCTAGGCCACAACTTCCACCAACTGGATTCTGGAGTCGCAGAATATTAATGAATTAAAATCTGAGATCTACTCGTTAAAAGGACTTCTCCTGAACCGGTATGGATGGAATATGTGAGCAGATTATTGTGTGGTGAAAGGATTGCTTTCTGGAATTTTCTCAGTCATGGAGAGGAAAGGCATTTCCAACAGGAACTAGCTCTATATCCTGTTATTGCTGTTTTAATAATACCACTTTGCACTCCACTATCCCATTCTATTTGCAGGTCTCAAAATGCTTTCAAACTTGCCTTAAATCAGAGAGCACTGTGGGTAATTAAGATGATTTTGCCCTTATGTTTATGATAGAGGAATTCTCTGCCATTCGTCACAGTCACCTAGTTTGAGGTATTGACTGCATCTGCACCTACATTCTGTTACAGAGTCACTTCTGGATACAGTTCAGCTGACCTGCTCATGGTTAGGGCATAACCAGGATGAAAAGAGTCGCAGTTCAGCAGAGCCTGTTTCTCTCAGTTAGCCAGCTCAGGTATAGACATCTTACATTGTAGCAGATGTCTGAAATGGGGTGATATAAATCCTGCCTGTGGGACAGTCATAAGAACAGGGATCAGATCTCAGTTCTTGAAGAATTTTTTTTTTTTCCCAAGTACAGTACTGAAGAGACGTTTATCTAGTTTTCAGTTATTGATCCTTTCACTCTGGTATGATTCCCTTGTTCCTTCTACATGTAACTAAATCTTCTCAAGGCATCTGTTTCCTAAGAGATGAACTTCAAAGATCAGTCTAAGATTGGACTAGATGTGTTCTAGATCTCAGCAAGTGGGCTTTTCAGAAGTCTGAAAAGTGTATTGGCCTTAGTATCCTTTTAAATTCTCACTACACATCCCATTTCTCCCAGGAGTCACCATAGAAGGCTTTGGAGGACTGAGGACACGTATCAAGTTACTGTCTATTAGGTTGGGTTGTACTAACATCACTGCTGGGTAGACAGTATTACTTAATGACACCTCTTTAGCAACAGAAAAGCTGCAGCTGGGAGATAAGTGCTTTTTGGAAAAAAAGAAAACTTTTTTTTTTTTTAAAGATAAGGTAAATATTTCTGCAGTGAGGAGGCAGCAGCGACACTGGAGCAAAAAAAGTCTCCAGATTTAATTTGTTGATTGTGTTTATGATACTGGTTGAATAATGCAGATGTTAGCTTATTGCATGCACAGGAGATGGAGGTTAGATCAGCAGAGTTCTTCAATGGCTGGTGGTGGCAGCAGGAAGAGGGAGGTGAGAGCAACTACTGTTCCTCATTCAGTCTAAAAAAATGTAATTTGCTCTGCTGGAGCAGTCACTGTAGGACAGCAGCCAGCTGTTGCTCTGGTCTTGTCCATGGCACCAGCCAGCTCCTGAGGGGCATGAGGACTCCCTGCCACACAGCAGCCTTTTCAGACCTTCATCTCATACCTTATCATACTCCCACTTCTCACATACGCGAGCAAGGATGGATGGGGATAGATCGGACATGGTTTTTTGCTTTGCTTCTCATGATGGATGACACCAGTGCTCCCCACCGCACTTAGCTTTGCCCTGTTTGAAACTTGGATTCTCCTTTTAGGACTGAATATTAGCCTGCCATTATCAAATCCTTAAAGCCCACCTAGAAATGACTGGAGGACAGAGCAGCCAGCTTTCTCAGCTGGTGCAAACTAGTATGACTAAGTCAGAGAAGCTGAACCAGTTTGCAGCAGCCAGGACCTGGCCCGAACATGTAAACTGCATGCTGGGACTAGGACATAGGCTCTGGATTGAGCCAGAACACAATAGCTGTGTATCACAGAGGAGGTGAGAGCCAGGTGGTGAAATTCCTTGGCTCAGGCACAAGGACCTGGTGTGTCTGACTTCTTGCTCCAGTGGGAATTTTCTTTACCGATTAATTAGTGATTGTTATTTAAAGGGACACACATGTCTTTCCAGAGGAAGCATTCCTGAGTGCTAGGTTGCTCTGTGAAATTGGCCAAACCAGATCATTTTAGTACTTCAGATTGCCCAACTGTGGTATTTTCCTTGTGTGCAGGCTTGATTACCAGGTGCTTGTAAAGCACTTTGAGATTCTGGCTGAAGAAATGAAGTGGCTTTGGTTTTGTTTATTTGTGGCAAAGGAGACTTGCAGTTCCAGTCCTGCTTTACATGACTTCTCCCGTGCAAATACCATTCTCTCTAATGATAACCCCTCAGTGTTTTTATTAAAAGCCCCTCTCTCTCCTTTTCTTCCCCTCTTCCCCTCCAAGGAGGCAGTTTCCTCCCTCGCCTTCGGCTCCTAAGATCCCATCATGGCAGATCCCAGTGAAGCCAAGCTCACCCTCCAACCCTGTTGTTGCCAACCATAATAGCAGCAGTGACATCTCACCCGTCAGCAACGAGTCTACCACCTCATCTCCAGTCAAGGAGAACCACAGCCCTGAGGGTTCGAAGGTCAGCTGCCATCTGATGAGCACGGAGGAGGGCAACAAGGCAGTGATTGACGTCAAGAGCCAAGTGCGGATGGAGGTGCAGGGTGAGGAGGAGAAAAGGGAAACCAAAAGGAATGAAGAGGAGGAAGAGGACGATGAGGATGATGATGTTAGCCATGTGGATGAGGAGGAATGTCTGGGTGTCCAGACTGAGGACCGGCGAGGAGGGGATGGTCAGATTAATGAGCAGGTGGAAAAGCTACGAAGACCTGAGGGGGCCAGCAACGAGAATGAGATTGACTAAGGCACCCTGGCTGCTGCTGCTGCTGCTGTACATCTTCCCTAGCCTCCTGCACTGTCCCCGGTGCCTCTCCCATTTTGTGGAGAGAAGTGCCACCATCCCCTCCATGATTCTCCCATGATTGACCTCGAGCAGGGTCATGGCTGCCCAGTGAACAAGGTGGGCCCTGTTTCACCACAGGGCTTTGCAGTGTCGCAGTGGCTTCTTCTCCCCTCCCAGACCCACATTCTCCCCATGAGCTGGGGTCACTGCCTAGGCTGGAAGACCAATCGCCTTATCATGCACCACAGCTACAGAATAAGTCCTCGTACAAAAACACTGTCTCTCCCGAAACAGTCAGCCTCTTTGCTGCATCCTAGGGTCTTTCTGTCCAATGGCAGACACCAATCTGTCCTGAGCAATTTGATTTCGCAAGCCTTTAATCTCCACATAAGGCCCAAACCAGTTCTCCATCTCCCAAAATAACCCTCACTTTTATTTCTCAAACTACTTGATGTTCTGTTGCCAAAAAAAGAGAACATATTAACCCTGAATTCCTCACCAGATCTTAGTCTTGGCTCATTGAAGGCCTATGCCAAGCCTCAAATTCCTGAAACTACCTAGCATTTAAAAATGCTAAATTTCTGTGGGGTCCAAAGAATGCTATTTCCACCCCACAAGCTTACACTTATCAAAGTGGCCTCTTGCTAGGGACCAAGTCCAGGTTTCATGGCCACAGTAGCACCCATGAGAACAGGTGGCTTTGTTACTGATTGCTCCCCAGTAAAAGAAGGCTTTAAAAGAAGTTGACCCCACTCATCCCAATGATACCTTTCCTCCTTCAAAGACAAGAAGCTCACATCAGTTTTTGACATCTAACATTTTATTTATAGCTGCCCTGAATGAATGAATGTATGAGGTGATATCAGATGCTGAAATAGTTGGTTAATTCTGAATCTTTGCAATGGTTCTCAGCCTGTTTTTCTCCCTAAATGAGGAGAAAACCCATCTTAAATTATCAACTGAGACCTGCACCTACCCATTGACAGGCACCTGCTTCAGCAAAGCAATCTTTACAGAAGAGAGAACAGTTCCAGCTCTGAGGTACACCACTGGCCCTTCTTGCCCAGTCCAGCCTTTTTTTTTGCCCCATTGGGGCTATGCACAAATTAAATCAGTGAATTTTGAAACCTCTTATTTGCAGCATTGTGTTCTCAGCTGGTAAAATGGTGGTGTCCAATTATATTATTCACTGCATCAGAGCCTCTTAGCAGAGCAATTCTTGTAACAACTGAGTCTCACTGTCCTCACCAAGCAAGCGTGCTCGTCTGTGTGGTCATGTATAGATTTCAAATATAAAATACAATTGTATATAATTGTAATAAATATGACTTACCACTCAATTGTAATAAATATGAGTTACCACTATTTAACACCAGCTGTTACTGGATTGCTGTGGCTGTTATTTTGGGGAGAAATACGCATGCAGGGGGGTAGAGTGAGGGAAAAGGGATTATTACAGAAATTCGGTCCTTGTAAAATGTTTTCTGAAGGACTTTTATGGTTGACTTTCTGGCTGCTCCAATACTAGGTTATATCAGCAGGAGGCAGCATCAAGAATGGTGTAAGTGCAATATAAGGTACAATATAAATAGCTCCAACACCACTGTTATGCTCGGTTGCCTCCAGTGTTGCAGAGGGTGAGATGGACGTATCATCTGGTGAGTAAAACACGGCCTTTCCAGCGCCTTTCCTCCCAGCAGGAGGCTCTGCAGGGTGTGGAATGCAGCCTCCGGCTCCTTTCCACCCCCAGCGGCAGGAGGTGCTGAAGGGAGCCTGTGAGATATCCCATGGCCCCTCAGTCTTATCTGCCGGGCGGGAATGCTGTGCCGTATCCCATGACTGGGCTAACCCTGCCATGTCATGCAGAAGCCATTGGAAGAAATGGCGTTCAGCAAGTAATTCGTAGCTACCGCAGGCCCATCTTTGTTCAACAGAAGTCTTTGGCTCCCTTCTTAAAAATGAGGGATTTACTTGATTCCTGAGTATTTGGGTGTCTGGTACACAGTGACATTTTCCTGCTCAGGGGGAGTGAAAGGGACCTTCATATTACTGTATTTAGACCTGCTGCTGAATGTGATGATTTCTCATTCCTTAAATGGACGAATATCTTCCCCAGGAGTGAGTGAGTGTGTGTGTGTGTCCCTCTCTCTCCCTCTCCCTCGCCGTCTCTCTCTCTCCACTGTTTAACGTTCAGAAAGAACGTCACGTTTAGCTAAAACAGGGCAAATTTGAAAGTGTTTAAAAGGAAACTCTTTTCTTAAGAGGTGGCACTTTTCATTTCTCCAAGCCAAGAATCCTTGTGAAAAGAAAACACGACTGAATGCAGGGATGTGATGAAAAAGTATTGTCCTGGCTGTGTACATTTTATATACATAGAAGGTTTTGAAAATAGAAAGTGCCTGGACAACAGCAGTTGGTGAAATGTGGAAAATATGTTGCTGAGGTATGTGCCTTGCAGAGTGACTTACGAGGTTTACAGTACAAGCATCCCTGCGGGTTCATTCTTCCCCCCTTTTCCTCCATGTTGCCAGTGTTCAATTAATTTACCTCAAAATTTCTGGTCCAGAGTAAAAGGCAGTTTCCTTCAACTGCCCTTTTCCCTCCCTTAGTTTTTGCTTCTTACAACCTTTACCAATTCAATAAGTCACGGTTTTTCCTTTCCCCAACTTGATGAAACCCAGAAGACTCTATCATAGCCGTTGCTCAAAAAAATCTAACTCTGGGCCTCTGGCTGCTGATGGGGTGTTTGTGTACTTTGTTGAAGAGATCCAACCTACCAGCAGAGAATTTGGAAGAACCCAGACCTTCTTACCAGCAGGTATTGTCATGAATCACAAGTTTTATTTCTCCGTCTGGTGTTCCTTGTCATTCCAGCATAGCAATAGTTACAGGGTGAATATTTTGGTCCTTAGGAACTGTGTAGCCTGACTGCTGACTTGTAATTTGTTTTCCTTTTTTTTTCCTTTTACTAGAAACAAACTTCTTAGATCAGCTGCCCTGTGAAATGTTTAACCACTGACCAGTAGGCACTGAGAGTAGCATCGCGTTAGCTGAAAGAAGACCAGGTAGTGAACCTTTCTTCTGCAGAACAAGGAAGACAGCAGCAACTTTTACCTTCCATGTGGCTTATTCAAGTACTGTTTTACTGTCTAATCAACCTTTGTTTTGACACACGAAGAAGAATAACAACACCCCTGTGAGCCAGTTCAGTGGGTTTGTAACATGGTTTCTGTAAGTCCTTGGTAGCGTATAGAAAGCAGGTGAAGGGAGCTTCCTCTGAACAGTGCCATTTGAGCACACTTCAGTGAAACCCTGTGAGCCTCTGCTCTCCCTCCTCAGGGAAATAGTATCAGGCTGGTGCTTTCCAGTAATTTGAGGATATAAAAGCTCCCTTTTTAGTAGTTGTGAGAGAAATGTGGGAAACTCAAAAAATTCAGCGTGGGAAAGGGTTAAGAAAGATGTCTTCTGATCATCTTTGTCCACTTTTCCTCACCCAAAGATAGGACAAAGAAGTCCTATGTGCATCATTGTCTGAAGCAGGAAGAATTTTTTTTTTATTGGTTTTTGCATATTGGGTGTGTGACCTAACAGTGTTTGGGAGCAGAAGGAAGAGGATGGACTGTAGGATCCCTTCTATCTTGCTGCTTTGCTGCATGATGCTTTGCGGAGTATTTTACTTAGAAGTGTGCCTTGGTTTCCACATGTGATGGTAAAAAATACTGGCTGGGAAATACAGAAATGTGACAAAGACAAGTTTTCAGAGAAAGTCACCTTTGGGAACTAGGTTTCATTCTAGGTCCTGCAGCTCACACAATCCCCCAACCCCCATGAACTGCTGTGCCCTAGAGCAAGCCTCCCCAACCCCCATGTCTGGCTGTTCTTGTGCAAGTGCAAGGCCACAACACAACACCCAGCTGTAGCCACTCTGCCCTAATGGCCTGGGCTGCACAGCTGTGGGAAACGAGCTCCAGGAGCAGCCTGTGTCAGTCAATTAGCCAGCGTGCCCTGGCTTGGAGGCAGACATTTTGGACATGGCCTTTCCTTATTGCAGCTTGGATTCTTCTGGAAGTAAGTGTTTTTTAATAACCATGTTCTCTCTTCATTTTGTCTTCAATGGAGTGGCGGAACTAGCTGTGTTTCCAGTGGCTCCCTATCCCTGGTCTGGGGTTTGTTAGAAGGGTTGCCAGAAGGTCTGTCCTGATGTGTACTGGTGGAAGGAAGCATAGTACCTGCTGGGCTGGTGCCTGAGACCGGGAATGGAAAAACCAAGTCTGTGTCTACTCTGTTGCTCTCATTTGCAGTGTCTGCTACAGAAATGGAGGCTGCCTTTGTCTTTCTTTTGGTGGGGGAGTGTGATCCTTGGGGAAAACAGAGGCTGGACAGCAAGTCCAGAGTAGCTCTTTGTTGCAAACCTGCTGTGTTAAGGTCTCCATGCTTGACTAGACCCACCCTACCCAGCATGTTGTGGAGCATGTGTTTCCCAAGGGATTTGACACCAAGAAGCTTTGGAAGGTCCCTTCTGTGGGGTGATGTTTTACATTAAGCACAAATTGTATGTGGTGGTGACCCTGCACACCAAAACCTGATGTTAAGCTTGAGCAGAGAGTCTTCCAGCCTGGACTTGGCCTCTCATACTATTGGGTGGTATAAAAGTGCAAAGCAAGAGAGAGGTTTGGCCTCCAGGGGTTGAAAACATATGTAAAGACATGCTGGGAGGTCAAACATAGGAAATGATCTATCTACGGGCACAGGGGAGAACTTCCAGCCTCCTTCATTTTCCCTTTTATCATCCCTAGACTATGCTCTTTCCTCAGGAGTCAGCCTCTGTAGGCACCTTTAGAGCTGCGTCCACCTATTATTGTCATGAAAGGCAGGCAGGCTTTTACCACTATGTGCCCTGGCAAAAAATGAAATAAAATAATAGAAATGCACCTGAGGTGTATTTTGGGGTATTGGGGAAGAGGGAGGGCAGGGCCCAACTCCTCCACTTGCTGTGCAGCAGAAGCTCTGAACTGCGCACTTGTAGATTGAGGGGCTGGCATGGTCTCCCAGCTCAGGGAAAAAAACAATCCCATCCCCAAAAGGGAGCAAGCACTAACCTAATAAAGGCACCAGCTGGACGAAGGGAAAACCAGCTCTTTGGAAAAAAAAAAAAAAGCAACCTCCTTTCATTAGAAAAATAATATATTTCATCCAAATAAGGTAAAAATATTTGAAATGGGGCAGAAGTGAGCACTAGGCAGCATCTGTCAGGCCCTTTCTGAAAAGGGGAAGATTATTAAACTCAATTACAATTTATTTTTGTAAAGTGTCTTTCAGACTAAAAATCTCCCCAAATGCTTTGCAAGGACTGCTCAGGGGTTACTTATGATATGGAGCATCCTGGAAGAACACCCCAGTTTTCCCACCAAGCCCTTCTTTTCTGCATCTGCTGAAAGATTTAACCCTTCAGGATGTTTTTTTCTTCTATATTTGTGCAAATAATGAGAGATATTTTATGATGATGGCTGCAAGAATATGCCTGAAAGAGGGGGGGGGGGGGTGTTGACATAGTATTTTTTTCTGTTTTAGGTAAAATACTTGCTTTTCTTTAGGACTGTGTCTCCTGAGTGAGAAGGTGATTGGCTGGATAGGGCTGATTCAGAGGATCTAGGAGTACAACTGGCTTATTTGTTGTCTGTTTTTCTTTTTGTGCCTGTCACTTTGCCAGCCTGCTTGTCTGTCTCAGTCACTTCGTCTGCTTGGCATGTCTGTTGTGTACGGCATCCCTGGTGTTGGTTTTTCAGCCTTCCGTCATGCCTGCCCCTCTCCTAATGCCTAAGCCCGTTCCTTTTTCTTTCGAACACTTCAGAAACAGCCTCCTTCCAACTTTATCTCTTTGCTTCTATAGGCGAGGTTTTATCTGTGCGGAGCTAGAGTAACACCTCTTTAAAATTAATTTCTTTAACTGATTTAATTAAACCAGAGCAAATTCTTGGGTGGACGTTCTTCCGTCTCTTTGAACTGATTTGCTTTACTTAAGCAGTCTCAGCAGATAGGTGCATGCACAAAAGAGAGTGTGCTCAATCGCCGCAGCTTTCCTGCGTACGTGAACTGTTGTTTGCTTCCTGCCCTCTTACAGTATGGACAGTAGGTTGCATCCCTGCATGCCAGTTTATTTGCCTGTTTACTTGTATGCTTTTGTGTCTGCGCATTGCTGTACTCCGATACCAGCAGCCAACGTGTTCTGGGTGTGGGATAGAATTTGGGGCTTCACAGTCTCTTCTGTTCCCCATAATGAGCTAGGGGCAGTCTCATGTTTCAACTGAAACTGGAACATCACACTATTGCTTCTGTTTCTTGCCTCCTTTTTTCCCAACTGAAAGCCACAGGCAGGGTCTGCTAATTTGTGTCTAAAGAAGCGTGGTGAATGTCCCCGGCGGTGGGTGTCCCCTCCGTAGGGGATGTGGAGGGGCTGTCTCAGCTCTGGGGAACCGCCTCTGCACAGGGGGCTGTTCCCGGCCTCGGTGCAGGGCTCAGGCCATGGTGTGGCCCCCAACCACAGACCAGAGCTGGCCCCTGGCTGTCTCATGGGTGCCGCTGGCTGTAGCAGAGAGGTGGCTTGCAGCATGAGTGCCTGGTGGCTGAATGGACAAGCTTGCTCCCATGTGAGGGGCTTCCTAAGTTGCTTTGCCCACAGATCAAATGTCTATGTTTTATCCTCTCTAATGTTTTGGACTGTAGAGCTCTGAGGTTTAGGCAGAGCTTGGCTGTGGCCTGGGATGACAGGAGGGTCCTAGGAGCTGCCTGTGACAGCTGGGACTCGGGGCAAGTGCCGTTGGTAGATGGCTTCACAGCGAGAGCAGAAGGCAGCACCCTGCCCTGTGGGAAGGGAAGGGGGCAGGGAAAGACTCCGGCTGCCTGTCAGATAAATCGTCTGTTTACTTAAATCCTCAGTGTTTCTTCATTTGTTTGTTTAAGAGTTTCCCTGCCAAAAAAGAGCAGAAGGAAGGAGGGAAGCCGCCTCTGTTGGCCACCCCTCCGCAGCCAGGATGGATTTGGGGCGCTTCAGGGGCGAGAGTGGGACTAAGGGCCAGAGCACTCTGCCTCCCCTGGGTGAGATGAAGGGCTTTGCCTCTGGAGGGGCCACATTCCTGTCTTCTATGTAGGCGCTTGGTCCTTGTAAGGGAAGATGCACATTAGGGACTCCAGGGAGCCCGCTTCTTGCCCCAGGGCTGTATTGAAGAACTTGTCACCCCTTCTGACACCTACTGTACCTACATATGCTGTTCAGTGCCTTCCTCCCCTCTTTGTCCTCACCCCTTTGGTAGAGTTTGTTGCCTCCAGAATCGGATATTGTCAGCTTTCAGGGGCTGGTAAAGTTTGTCCAAGACAGCAGACAGAGACCTGAAAAGCAGGAGCTTCCTGCCTGAATATTGGATTTCCACATAATAGTTGCAACAGAGGGACCCCAAAGCATCTTGCCTATCCTTATCTTTTTGTAGATACCCATAAAATATACCAGGTATAGTAAACATCACACATGCGATTCTTTCACATGCTAGTGCCTGCTTTCACCAAAGCTGGCATGCTGTCCTTGTCCCCACACAAGTATTAGGTGAACCTGCATATTGTGCTGCAGCTGTGCATGTGCAAGTCTTGGGTACAGATATATTCGTGCATGCTCTCACTCTTTCCAAGTTTGGTCATATTAAACCAAGTTCTGCCTTGATTTGTAGAGAAAGACAGAAATAATTTATTTATTCATGTGTGTATGTGCCTATGTGAAACTCCAAAAATATTCCCAACAATCTGCATGCTTTTTTTTGTTTGGAATAGGTACAAGCTGATCATTTGCTTTCAGAGAAGTCTATAAAGTTGATGTTCCCCTTGAAGATGATGTGAGATTTTATTGTCGTGTTTGAAAGCTTCAGTCTTCTGTGCAGACTGCATGCAGATTGAGGGGGGTGTATTTGGTTACAGCTCCTCTCCTTCCCTTTCCTCAAGACCTGGTGCTTTAAAAGGGCTTCCCATCATCTTTAAAAAGGCACCTGCAGGTTTGTGAACACAGTTTTGTGCCTGTGTGTGAGAGCCCAGAAGTGCAAATGTCACTCAGCTGTGGCACACATGGCTGATGCAGTTGGTACGTACCATGGAGCAGGACTGTTGGTTCAGAACCTTACTTCATGGAAAGGGCTTGTGCCGAACCAAGAAGGAAATTTTAGAGGTCAAGTGAAGGTCTTTAAACATTTGGTCCAGACTTTTTTGCTCACTTCAGTGTCGTAATACTTCTCTCTTGCTTTGTGTTGTTTTACTGAATGCCTGGTGAAAATATTTTTTCCAGGAAGTCTCAAGGCATTTATTAACTATTAGCTAGTTGCTACCTGTTAATGGAGGGCTTCTATCTTAGTTCCCATACCTGAGCAACATGGACAGTACCAAAAGCTGGCTCAATTAATTTTTTCTCCCTTGTGTGAATGTTTATTCCCCTTTTGTGTCTCTGTTTTGTCAAAATGTCTACTTCTGGCCTCTTGTCCTATTACAGAGAGGAGGATGCGCTAGTGTTCTAAGCGAGTTAGGAGTCTCCAGCCCTGCCACCCCATCAGAGGCATGCCCTGTTTTCTGAACAGTAGGTTTCTCTAAAGCTGCAGCAGCACACGTGTAGTGCCCCTTTCCTGCCATATGGATTCGCCTGAAACTGGGTTCCTGGGGGCATCATACCCAGGGACTTCATCCTGCTCAGTTCCAAATTTGATTCTCTAATCTGGAGGTATAAAGATGGGCTTATTTAACAGACCTATTTCCCTAGGAAGTCTCGTTATGCCAGTGTTGAGCATTAGTCCTTGCAAGCTGTAAGTTCTGCCCAGTATGTGTTGTGCGTCATAACAGCTGCTTTTCCTCTGTACCAGTAAGCATCAGAATTCTGAATTTCCTTCTGTCTGGGTGTAGGACACATTGTGTTCCTAGAGTAAATATCCTCCCGGAGTCAGTCGTGCTTTACTGCGTTCTGTGCCCGGCCGTGAGGAGTGTTCTGCTGGGCTCTGCACACCCCATGGCGTGGCTCAGGGGCGAGCGCTGGGTGGCCTGCACCTCTAGCTAGGGACATACGTAAGGAGAGGGGTAACCCCAAGTACTGTTTTCCTAGTAATCCCTAGAAATACCCTGGCTAGATTGTCTGAGAAGTGCTTAGATGAATTGTTCTGATTGCTTTTCTGAGTCACCGTAAGGGCCATTACCTTAATTTTTGGCCAACACTGATAAACTGTCTGTCCTGGTTGGCCCCTATGGCTCCAGCGAGGACAGGTCTCCATGTGTGATGTTTGGGTAATGACATCTAAACACCGGGATGACCGGAAGCAGCAGCAGAACCATCTGGTCTCCCATTCTGGGTCTTAGAATACCTTGAATGCTGCTGCTTTATCTTTGAGGTGATTGAACTGTTGCTGCCTCTGTTGCTTAAAAAGTCTTGAATTGTTTGGAAAGGAGACAGCAGGCCTTCTCTCTTTGAGTTTGATGTTTGGGCTGGTGCCAAGGGACACTCCTGCTGTGGGAGCCTGTGTTGGTGGGTGCTGCAGAAGACGTGGTAATGTGCTGAAAAGTGGATGTCCAGTGTCTTAAATAAATCAGGCCGTGTAGTTTTGTGTCTCTGTGTGTGTCTAACGGCGAGGACCTGCTCTCACAAAACCCCCCGTTGTTACAGGGGTACACATGATGTAATCAACCCGTAGTAGCAGCAACAACTGCTCAGGTTTTGTCCTGACTTTAGCACAAGCACTTTTTCCTTGATTTTAGCACAAGCAGCCTCTCTGGGCATCTGCTGCTGCCCCTGGCTCAGCAGGGCTGGCTGCAGAGCTGCAGTGTCACCGGCTGCGAGGGCTTGGGATGAATGCAATAGCGAGGCTTTGAGTTGTTCAACTTGCAGCTTCTCCCATGACTTAGTCATTCTTTTATGAAGTGTAGTCATTTCCACAGAGAGCAGGTGAGTTCCAGCAAGAGCTTTCAAACAGTGAGTCGTGTCGTTCGTGTCCCCTGTTTGTCCCCCCCCTCCCAGAAACAGAGTCATGTAACTGTCCCAGGTGCTGTGGGCAGAGCTCCGGTGAGAGCAAACCTCTGTGCTCCGAGGTTGGATTAGGAGTGTGTTCAGATAATGCCATCTGAAAACAGGATGGCTGGGAGCTGCAGCAGAGCAACGAGGGGGCTTTGAAAGAGAGGAGTCTAATCCTCTCTGCTAATAAGGAGGCAGCTGCTGCCAATGCATCAGGCTTGGCAGGCGCTGCTTTGCTGCTCCTGGGCTCTCAGTCGGGTGGCAGAGAGGAGCTAAAATGAGATGGGAGGAGAAGACTCACGCAGGAGAGGGTTTCTTTGGCTAAAACAAGAACTTTGACATCATTGCTCTTTGCCCCATCCTCAACAGC
This sequence comes from Gallinago jamesoni, assembly GCA_025769975.1. Classification (NCBI taxonomy): domain Eukaryota; kingdom Metazoa; phylum Chordata; class Aves; order Charadriiformes; family Scolopacidae; genus Gallinago; species Gallinago jamesoni. The sequence continues at coordinate 4,202,878 of JAOQGH010000008.1, read as the reverse complement.
ACTTTGGCAGGACAGGCATCAGAGCAGTGTCCTGTGCCAGGCCAGCGTCTGGGAGTGCTCATCTGGCACTGCAGGGGCTGTGCGGGTCTGTGTGCAAGCGTCACACCTCACCAGTGAAAAACCAACTTGGGGCGAGGCGGGTGGTGGGAAGGGGTGGGTGTGTGTGTGTGTCAATGCAGAGGCAGCTCTTGTACAGAGTTATGGCTTTATATACGTACAGCTTTCCACGAGGACCACTAGGATGTGTCCTGCAGTGGCCTTCCACTGAGGGGTGAGTACTCAGGGGCACGTTGGAACCTGGCAGATACAGATACCACAAGGGCAGTTGCTTTAGAACACGTGAAGTGCTGTGAAAACACACACTCTTCCACCCCTCTCTCCCCCCGTCTCCTTCCTCATAAAATGGCATCTACTGCCTGTCCCCTCTGCTCCATGCGGAGCGGGGCTGCTGCTGAAAGCCCGTTCTAGACCCACCTCCGGTGTGGAAGTGCCCAGGCCTGGCAGGTCTTGGTGAGGGGAATGGTGGGGACAAGCTGTATTGAGCGTGCAGCGGGTTTATCTAATCTATTGTTCCGTTGCAGTCAGCACGCCTGGCTGCTGGAGCGGTTGTGCCAAGGCAGGCTGGCAGGACACCCTCTTGCCTGAAAGGCTTTCTCATCCCAGACGGCACTCGCCGTGCTTCATGAGCCCATCGTGTAGACAAGTTTCTGCAGCAGGAAAAAGCTACGGTGAGGCCAGGTAAGGAACATGTTCCTTCCGATCTTTGATGCGCGGCACACAGCTTTATGCGTTCTTGCTAAGTTTAAGGCTTCAACTTTGCATTTTACTGGCGATTAGTGGATTTATTAGCCCCACCCTTTTACGCAGACAGGATCTTTCATTTATGCTCCTCCTCTCGGTTGTGTCAGGGTGACAGTCAAACGTCTATTGATTTAGTGGGCTTTGAATGTCATTGTAAGGGCTCGAGTGGGTTATCACAAGCACAGTTCCACCACGGATCCCAGCTCGCCACCCAGAGTTCGCAGGCCAAGGTAGGAAGGGAAAAGCCAAAATGTGAATAGTCACATCTCCAGTTCCAGGTCCCAGATTAGCAAGCCACAGAGATTTAAGCACTTCTGTCAGGGGCCCCCATGAGCACTTCAAATAAAGCTACAAGGCTGCTTAAAAAGCTTGAGGCCAGAGTCCATATAAAGAGAACCCTGTTTCTACTGCTCTTATCACCTTAGAACTAGTGCTAAAACAGTGGCTGTTAAAACGGGTGCTTTAAAAGACCCAAACTGCTCCAAGACTTGTTAGGTCTTAAAAAAATAAACCACCTCCTCAATCAAGAAGACAACTTGATCACTTAAAACTTTGGGGTTTTTTTTCCAGTTTTTATTGAGTGAAAATGTCAAACCTTGCATCAGTCATGCAAAAAAAAAATCAAATAAATAAAACACATATATTAAATTTCTAATAGCACTAAATTCAAGTGGAAAAATATTCAGTTCTTAATAACGCAGGTGCTGAAGAGACCAGATTCAAGTAAATCAGAGCACACCATCCTGTTTAGGGTGTTTTTTTTTCACTTTCTGCATTTTTGTCTCAAAACCTATATATATATCTATATATCTATATATATGTATATACATATAGATATATACACACACACATATATATGTGCATACATATTATTTTTATATTTATATATATACACATACATATTTATAAAACATTAAAAAGAGCATTGGTGGTTCAAGCATTTATTTCCCCCCCCTCCCCCACGGAAAGAAAAAAAAAACAACAACAAAACAAAAAAAAATTACACATTTAAAATTCAAAATGAGCTAGCAATGGCTTATAGTCCTAGTGTGCAATATGGATATTACAAAAGGCTAGAATCCTCCCTCTTTGTCTTTTTTTTAATTTTTGTTTTTTAAAGTTTTTTTTTTTTGCTACATTGGAAAATTTTTTTTATTTTTTTATTTTCTTTACAAAATTCCTTCCACACAGACTTTAATCCAGTTGAGTTTGTGGCTAGAATGAACAATCTAGTCAATAGGTTTTAGTTTATTTCATTTTTTTTGCTCTTCAGCAGTGAATGGTAGCAGAATCAGGAGGGTCCATCTCAAGGTTTATTTGTTTGGTTTTTATCTTGTTTTGGGCAGAATAGTTCCATTTCCTCTTTCCCCCTCCTCACAGTTCGCTGAATCTCACTCTCCTCACTCTTTTAAGCACATATCTCAGGGGTGTTGTATTAACAGTCCTATTGATATGATCGTTTGAAGTGACAGAAACACCTCGCTGTAAAAGGGGGCTCTGCGCTGTTGAGGCCTTTGTTGAGAAAAGCTCTTAAGCGCGGGCTGAAATCTGTGCCCCCTCAGAAAGCATCTGCTTAAGAGCTTTGCCGAATTAAAGCCTTAACATGGCAGGATCAAAAGACGGGTTTAAACTTTCTTGACTTGTTGTTGTTGCAAATAGAGACATAGATTTACAGAAACAAGACTTGGAGAAGGTTGAGGGGGTAGGGCCAGGGTGGCCACTGTCCTGCGAGGTGTCTGACCCTCCGTGGGGTCAGGCCCTGCTCGGGCGTTGTGTTTAGCAGTAGCCTCTTAGGGAAGAGATCTCATTCCCTGTGCCAGCTCCTGGAGAAGAGGTGACAGGAGTCTGGGAGAAAGGCTGAGATGTTAGGGAGAAGTAGGGTGCCTGGGGGGGGAGAAAATGGTGTGCATAGATAAACACAGGCCCTTCCTGCACGCTTAGAGCCACACGGGAAGGACGTGTGGAACAGGGCCCCGTGCCAGCGCCCATCCTGCCGCAGTCGCACCGGCTGCACCTGCCTAAAGCCGCCTCCCGGGATGAACTATGGCATCCAGCGCCAGCCAAAGTCTGCCAGCGCTGGTGGGGCTACCCCCTTTTCTCCACACGCTTCTGCTTTCTCCCACCGTTGTGCAGTGATTCAGTCAGTGGAGTCTGGTGAGATAGGACAGGGGAGAGGTAAAACCACGCCGTCCCGGTGCAGATTCCCAGCTCCTGAGAACAGGGAACCAGCCTTTCTAGCCCAAACGGAGACAAGTGGCCCAGGTGAGCCCCATGCGGTGCCACTGGAAGCAGACCCCTCCTTGCCTTCAGGGTCAACAACGCTCACAGGCAGGTTTTGGATAAACCTTGAGGATGCTGTGCTGAAGGCAGCAGGCTCCATCCCGCTCCCACAAAAGTCACTGATACACATCGTGTTGATTTCAGTGGTACAAAATAAACACATCTGTTTTGCAAGATGTGGCTTGTGTTACATCCAAAGATTCCTCTTGGAGCCCATCACCATACAATCTAAGTAGTTGAATATGGGAAAAAATGTACAAGTATAGAACCTGCAGCAAATGCTGTTAAAGTCAAATGTTTTTTGCCCCATCCCATTTCTAGAAATTCCAGGGCCTCGTTCCCTCACTCTGCCCCAGGAAAATGAGCTTCATTATATCCATGAATTGAGTTGTGCTAGAAAACACACGGTTGAGGGCAGGGGATATACCAAACAAAACAAAAACAAACAAAAAAATAAAACCCTATAAAAATAAAAGCCACACAAATAGCTGATAGAGGAAAAGAACTCCAAAGAATTAAATATACTACAAACTAGTAATAACAATATTTCATTTGTTTTGTTTTCATTTGTTTCATTTCTACAAAATTCAAGTTAGAATTCGGAATCGTGCAGCTCCGGTCAGTGCTAGGAGTGTGAAGTCAGCCTCAAACCGTAGCATTAAGGCCCCCCCTCCCCTGCCACCCCCTACAAACAAACACTACATTGAAGAAAAAAAAAAAAAAGAAAAAGATAAAAAGAAAAAAAATTGCACACAATTAACCATATCTAAGGGCTATCCAGAAGGCAGGTGACCCCCCTCATCCCCCTGGCATTGGTGGTTTCTCTTTTGTTCTATATATAGTCATAACCTTTACAGGAAAAATACTGTACAACTTTTTTTTTTTTTTTTTTTGCCTTTCCTTTTGAAACATTATCTGAACATTCTGTCCCTACATTTACACAGCTGAGCTGCTTGTTTATAAATCAGACCTGATCTGCACCAGTCCTTAGGGAAATAATTAAAAAAAAAAAAAAAAAAAAAGCAACCTAAACTTCTTGAGGCCTTTATCCGTTCAGGGTGAAAACAAATTCTGGGGATCCCTTGGAGCTGAAGTGCTCATGGAGCTGGAGGGGGAGAGGGTGCCTGTATGATGTTAGAAAAAATAGGGCTTTTTTTAAAAAGAAAAAAAACAACAGACGACAAACTTCAGACACAAGGAACCTTTTGCTAGGCTGGTATACTTACAAACTGGCACTGAAATAACTATTATCAATCAGAATTAATTCATACGGCTAGTCCTTCTGGAGCCCAGGTGTGTGTAGACAAGCCCTCTCTTTCAGACTCAGGCGAGGATTTGGGGTCAAACAGCTACTGTCTCACCTGTCAGAGTCCGGGACAGTATCCTGTAGTGTGTGTTCCCAGACTGGGCTAGGAAAAGAGAGCAGGGAAGAGCTTGTAACCAGGGGAAAGCCCAAGCTTCTGGAGGGGCCCAAGCTATTAGCCCTACCTGGCAAAATTCAACAGCATGGACCCAGAAATGAACTAATTCCTAGCTGGACTACATCCTGGCATCTCCCCCATCTTCAAGTGCTCTGTGCTGCGTAGGTTGCAGCAGACTCATGTTTTGTAGCTAGAAAAAAACATGACTGGGCCAACAGCTACACAGGTGCTGCACAACAGTGTAGTCCCCCCCTCCCCAGCCCCAGCCCCGAGCAAAAGAGACCCCGAGTCCGAGCAGGACATCCCATAGTGGGATCCTGAGTATTTCCCTGCCCTTTCCTCCCTCTTCAGTGGTGCCTTTACCCTCTCCCAGAAGTCACCAGAGATCCATAACGGTCCATGCAGAAAGAGACTTGCCCATCTGCAGTGGAAAGCTGGGGATGAGGGCCTGGGGACCGGGGACACACCTGTCATCGTACGACTGCTTGGGTCAGAGAGCAAGTAGTATTTTCAAGGCTGCTTTAATGGCTAGGACGCTCCTCTGTGAGCACGGTGCTCCTTGTGCTGCACCGTGGGACAGAGTGTCAGCTCACAACCTCCTGAGATGGGGATACTGAAGCACCACAAAAACGCCTCACCCTCAACAGAGAGGAAGCACCTGGGAGTCGGGATGAGATGGAACTGGATGGAGATTAACCCCAGTCCTCCAGTGTGACAGACCCTTTAACTGCCTGCTGTGTTCTTCCCAAGTTACTTCAGCTAAATCCCTACAGGCAGAACAGCAGGGATGAGGAGAGGTGTCCTACAGAGAAAGTGTAGACTGAGAAAGTTTTACAATATAAATAGCATTCAAAATTATTATCATTAATAGTAAAAAGGATCTGGAAGAACAGAGGAGTGTCCCATTCCCACCCCTGCTCATTCATTAATGCGTCCTCATTTATGTGACAATAAATACCCGCTCCCACCCTTGCTGTCTGATGCCATTCATTTAATGCTGGAGAAAGAAGGGGGGAGGGGTGGAGAGAGAGAGAGCACACCCCCCTCACCCCCTCCTTCCCACTGGCAAAAGCTGAGCTAGTTGTCTTTGTGACACCAATTCCTCGAGTTTTATATATGTGTGTGTGTGTGTACATTATATATAGAGAGAGAGACACACACACAAATATATATTTCTAAAATTCATTACCTGTTGTTCCCACCCACCCCCCTCCAAGAAGTGGAGATTATTATTAATATCGTACAACTGAAAACATGGAAAAATAAAACCCAGAAAGAAAAATGGGGGGATAGAGCCCCACCCATAACAAAGGGTCCCCAGATGGGCACAGGCCCCACGCACCATGCAGGGAGCAAGGAAAAGCAGCTGGTACCCTCAAGGTTCATGTCCGTATAAAAGGGTATTTCTTGCTGCATCCTGCCCCCGTGTTCTGTGATCTGCAGAATGAAGCGATGCAGCACCAGTCCTGCTGCGAACCTGTCTCTCTCACGGGGCCTGTGGAGGAGCGTGGGTTTCCTTCCTTCCTCTCTCTCTCACGTGTGTGTGGCACGGAGTTTGTTTTTTACCTGCCGTCCCAATCTTTGTTCTTGCCTCATATGGGGTCCTCTTAGTAATTCTGTGTAAGAGCAAAACCAAACCACTGCCGCTGTTGTCTCTAAGATTAAGGAGAAGCTGCTGGAGCAACGGTGGAGGCTGGGGCAGCAGCTGGAGCCGGAGCGGGAGTTGGGGCTGGAGTAAGGGCTGGCTCGCCCTGTGGCCTGGAAGCATCGCCGTGGTCTGTGGAAGAAGCAGCCTCCTCTGGTTCTCCATCTTCTTTAGCAGCCAGACCCTCAGGGTCAGGCAGTGATTCTTCAGAATCTGTGTTCAGGTCTTCCTCTTCATCATCCTCCTCCTCCTCATCATCATCCTCCTCCTCTTCATCATCATCCTCTTCTTCATTCAGCTCCTCCTCATCATCTTCTTCATCCTCTTGGGAAGAGTCATCCTCGTCTTCCACATCACCAGAGCCAGATGCCACCGCCCCCCTCTCCTGAGATGTGGTCCCAGCTCTGCTTGGTGATGGACCTTCGGTGACTTCTGACTGCTTCTTGCTGAGGTCCAGGGAATCATTGAGGCCCACGCCAGCTGCGTTCTGCAGGAAGAAGAGGGAGCTGTTGTTGTCAGTGCTGAGGTTGAGGGAACTGTCCAGGTTGATGGAAGAGTTCTGGATGTCATACTCGAGAGTGGAGTGGGCAAGGCCCTCAGGGCCAGGAGAGATGGCAGGAAGCTCCCCTCGCTCCTGCTTCTCATGTTTGCGCTTGTGCGAGTCCATCTGTGACATGCCCACCACTGTGTGTTTGCAGCCGGGGTAGGTGCAATGGAAGTGGGAGCACTTGAGTTTGTACTTGCAGTCAGGCACCTCGCAGTCCACGCTTGAGCTGAACTGGCAGAAGCCAGCAGCGCTGATGACGTCCTGCTTGCCGTGGTGCTTACGGTGGGCTGTCACCTTAGTGCTGTCAGTGCAGCGGAAGCCACAACGCAGACAGTGGAAGTGTGTGCTATTGCCAGAGAACTGACAGTCTGGGAAGTTGCAACTCAGCGAAGACTTGAAGCGTTTGAAATCGTCCAACACCAGGTTGTCAACGCGGTCGTGATGCTGGGCGTGCTTATACATGTGGGTACGGCCACAGAACTTGTAGCCGCAATTCTCCCGCGTGCAGTGGTAGTGGGTAACCTTGAGAGAGAATTGGCAGCTGGAGTCCTTGCAGTCTTCGTAGAGGTCATAGCGCCGAAATCCCTCCAGCATCATCCCTTCATCCAGCATCTTGCGTGAGGATGCGGTCTTACGGCGCTTACCAAATGGGGACATGTCCTCAATAATCCAGAAACGCTTTTTGGCCCCCGAGGCAGTTGGCATAGTGATGGTATTCCCTGAGGAGACAAAGCAAAGAGTGGTGTTGCTGACAGCCAGGTCTCTCCATCCCCAACCATCCTGGTAAGCTCTGTATTTCAAAGACTGTTCCCACCAGCAGCCCATCCCTCAAGTGCTCAGCGAGCTTGGACTCTGGGACTGTGAGCAGGCTGATGGCTGCTGCTCAGCATGTTCTCAATTTTCACCATATCCCACCTTGCCTTTAATTGCTCCTCTGGTACACGTTATGTTGTCCAAATGCTATCTGTTGCATCTCTCTTTTTCTACTCTTGCAGTTTCTCCTGCTGCTTTCTCTCTAGTTCTCTGTTCCTCAAATCAGACTTTAATACCGAGGAACTGGCTTGTTCCAGTCCAAGGACTGAGGTGTTCACTGGGGTTGAAGTTCTAAAAGAGTTTAAACATGCTAAAAACTGGTACGTATATACTGTTTTCCCCAATCCAGGCTCTTGTAATACACTACAATTGCCAAGAACAGGCAGGAAGTGAAGGAAGATCCCATGTGTGATTAAAACTGCAAGGGGAGGGATTTATAGAAATAGGATGGACTTTGGCCAGGAGACTGCAACATCCCTCACTCTAATGAGCCTACATATTACGATGAGTGCACTTAGAAAGACAGATGGACAGATGTTCAATGGGGCTAATTCTCATCATCACTAGCCAGTGGACTCTGAGAGAAAATACCAGTTCTACAGCTTTCCCTTGGGTCTTGAAAAACACATGATGCCCCTAGTAAATAAAGAGCCCTCATCTATCTTCCACTTTCATTCACAGGGCCAGCATAACTGGCTAGTGCTCATGTCCCCTAGGATCAAGCTGACATCAAGGACTCGACCTCATCATATCTATTAACTTCTTTTTCTTCTGTGCTTGCTATTTCCAGAATCAAACCAAATCTCCAGTATCAACATGCAGCACAGACGAGGTCGGAGGCAGGAATTTCTCACCAGGTGCAGAACTGTGAGTGTAATTGGAAATTATAGCTTGCAACTAACGCTTTTTTTTTTTTTTTTTTTGCCTCTCTTGATGCTGAAACTGCCATCCTCTTAAAAAGAGGCATGATTTGTGACATGTAATGCCTGGGGTCTGAGAATCCAGAGCAGGTTGCGTCATTGCCTACAAGACTGAAGAAACAGTCATTCTGTTAGACTGTTGCAGAATTATTTTTTCTGGCTGATAAGCAGGTATTCAAGGTGATAAATGCTATTTTTGCCATATCTGGCTGGCCCTTCAAATGGCAGCCTTTTAAGAGGACATGGTGATCGTTGAAGGAAGCCTCCAAAATTTGAAGTGATACAAGTCAATGGAAATGGTAGCAGCGACCCCATCTCCTGCACTGTTCACAGGATTGCAGGATACGCAGACAACAAGAGATTTTTTCCACACCCATTGGTTATGTGGCACTTTGGGTCAGGCTGCAAATAAGGACACCAGCTTGGGGCATCCCTGGTGAGACCATCTTAGTGACATGTAGCTGGTGGAAACTGCGTGCTAAGGGTAATTTAACCAGCTACCAATGAAAGAGTAACTTTCTGTCACTGTAGATTTTAAATTGGCAAGCTCTTAGCCATAGAATCAGTGACCAATTACTCTCTCCTCCCCCCCCCCATCTGATATCTTAAAATGTCGTTCTCCGCTTCCAGGCGACTAGTTTAAGTGCATTGTTGCCTGGACAAATATCAACTCCTTACTCCCTCTTTTAAAAAAACACATCAAGACTTTTATCATGAGTTTGAACACTCATCCTGTCTGCCTTCAGACAGGAATCAGGATAAGCCATCTTAGGGGAAAGACTCTGGCTGGGAAATCTGGGAAATAACTAGAATTTAAACTTTACCCGTTTTAAACTCAGCTTTTACAACAGTTCAAACAGATGGGCTTAGAACTTTAAACTAATTTTCTTTTCTCATACAGACAAAGTTTCAGAGCAAGGGTATGACGAAGAGATGATAACCTGGTACCCTCTTCTCCTTCAGCCACTAGACAACATTCAGGCCCTAGCACCCAACTGAAGATTACAAGTCTCAACAGATTTAATCCCAAGCAAATCTCAGTGGTAAGTGCATGCCATAAAGTTATCTTTTCACTAATGTAAACATTCATGAAACTAGACAAAAGTAACAAGAAATGTAAAAATACATCATTAGAGACAAGCACAGCACAAGGTTAAGATGTTTCAAGTTACATGCAAGTGAGTTTAAAAAAAAAAGCAGCAAAAATATAGTTTCTTGTGAATTTTGTTCATTGGAACACACTCCTCTGGGACAAGGCAAGGATCCTTCTCCCATCAAGTCCCATGAGCAAAACTTGTGAACTTCCCAGTGGAGTTCGTCCCGCAGCCATACTCCCAACCATTTACCTTGGATTTGTGCATTATTAAAACCAGCAGGAAGAACGACTGGGACATTTGTAGGCTGCCAGAATCCTCTTAAGTGTGAAGTTTAAGCACAAATACGCCTTTAATTAACTAGAAAAGAGCTGGGAGTTGGGAAAAGAAGCCAAAACTGAGACACACCCTAAAAAACATTCCCAGCTGGAATGAGAATCTCCAGCCTGAGACATCTCTGATCTTAGTCACACATGGAAAGCATGGCAGCTCAGAACTAAAAATCTAGATGTATTTTCTGCAGCTGTTAAGAGCAGATGTAAATAACAGCGAGTGTGAGAAACAGCCTGAGCTGTCTGATGATGTCACCGTGGTGACACTGACTGTACCTCACTCTCTTACTGGTGCTGGGGAAAGCAGCCCTGGATTTTATGGCTTTGTATATGAATAGGAAGCAGTGAAGCTTGTAAGATCTATAAAAATACAGGAGCTGGGTACCTTGTCAGACATTTACCTGCTGGGATGGGTGGCCTGGAAGATCTGAATAAGAATTCCAAGTCCCATTAATGCTACATGAGCAAAAGTTTGCTTTGTGGCCACCGTGCTGTTATCAAGAGGCTGAAAGGGCTTTTTAGCTATGGATTTTGTTAGATTTGGAATTGCATAGTTTGGAATTGGTGGAAATTGCTCTCAGGTATCCGCATGTCCCTCAGTGATTTGCTGTGGTTTTGGTTACCCTTCTTTGCTGTGGTTACTGTGTCAGCAGACAGAAGGAGTAGGCAGGGACAGGCCCTTGGATAAAGTTAAGTAAGACACAGAGTGACGTTTGCTTTTTTACTGACCCAATGGTGCAGAGAAAAAAAATGTGGGCTGGGTGAGCGGGGAAGGAGATGGGCATAGGACACTAGGAGAGAAAGGAAAGAAGTGTTACCTGCTGCATCCTGAACTAAGGGAACGTCACTTTTTACTGGAGTTGGAGTGGCAATGATGGGCGAAAACCCAGTGGTGCTGGCGGCAGGCATGACAATGCCTCTGCTGGATCCAAGAGTGGCACTGAGCAGAGAGTATGAGAGACAAGATGGAGAGAAAAGATAGGGGAGGGTGGGAAGGGGAGACCTAAGCAGGGCTTGTGAGAAAGATGGAGGCAGAGATGGTGGTTGAGGTTGTGGTGCATTGTGGGTAGCGTCATCGGCAGCAGCAGTAGCAGTAGGAGGAACCAGGCAGCCTGGAGAACGTGGAGAGAAAAAAAAGTAGAAAAAAAAAAGGAAAAAAACCAACAAAACAACAAAACCAAAACAAAAAACCAAACCAAAACAAAAAAACAAAAGAACTGAAATGAGAACCCAAGAGCAGAAGCAATATGATGAAAATGGAAAATACATTCACATATGTATGAAACAGAACTGTAACAGAGAAGAAACAGAAGGTGAGGAACTGACAGCATCAGGAAGAGGAGGGTTGTCTCTGCAGAATGCAAGGTGGCTTTAGTGGCCTGGGGGAAGGGCCACAGGCTTTCATGCAGAAATTCCTGCTCGTTTGGTCCTTGTTCATCTCTCTAGTGCCAGCTTGTACCAGCTCACAGCTGTAAGGGTGTTCTTAGTCTTTGGGTGGTGGAGTACCTCGCTACCCAGACAGTGGTGGGGGGCCATGGCCTAGAAGTGTGACTCGGGCCAGACAGCGTCCTGACAAAGGAGCAAGTGCCAGGAACCACTGTCCCACCAGAACTCTCTGGAGAAGCTTTCATGTCATGGGGCAACCACTGTCATGACCCAGCAGTGTTCATACAATAGACGGTCAGCTATGCTATACGATAACCTTCATCTAACTGGTGTGGGAAAGAAAAGGAGGAAAATGTGTATAAAATTAAAGCAAACTCAGTGAGGCAATGTCTAGAATGTAACACTTAACCCTGGGAAGGACAGCTCAGAGATCCCTGGATCACCACTAGATGATAACAGAACTCCTAAAAGATACTTAACTACTGAAAAGACAACCCTGCAATACAGGGCAGTGGGAGATGGCTGCACATTATCCTGGCAAACAGGAAACAGGGGCAGAAACTTACTTCCAAAAAGAGGGGATGATGGCGGTTTCCTCTGTGCAGCACTGCACAAAGTGGAACAAGAGTTTTTGCATGAGGAAGGGAGCTTGCTGAGCTGCTTTTATATGATGATTTTTCAAGATGTGGTAGGTTTTTTTTTCCCCCTGTGTATATAATATTTGCTATTGTACAATCTTTCTGTACCTCAACAGCACAGGGCAGTGCCTGACTTCAGATGCAGCACGAGGAGATACAAAAGGACATCAGGGGAAATGTCAAGTACAGAAGAGGCCTACAACTCTTTTTTTCTAATCGGTTATTAAAATAGATTCAACTCCAAGACACAGGCTAAAAACCTCTCTTCAGGGGAGAAAAAAAGATACACTGTTAGTTCATGGATACTTGAGATGCACATTTTGATGGATCTCTCCTCACAAGTGATGGAGGGAGCTAGGTTAGTACGAGGTGCTACTGTGAAGCTGGTACAGTTTATGTTTTAAGGTGCAGTTGTCCTTTGGCATCTCTTCATGAGTTTATCTCCTGAGAGAGCAGGCAACTGATGATCCATGTCACACACCCTCCCTTCTCTCTTACCTGCTGATGTACTTTCATTGCCCACTGGAGTGCTGGAGCAGCTGCGGTCCATATTGGAAGATTCAGAGGAGATACCCCCAGGGCTACAGCCAGTGTAATCCATGTACTCATCTGTTTCAGTGTCCATCATGCTTGGGGGTCCCTGAAAGGAAGCTGGGGTTCCTGATGAGGCTGGGCTGGGTGCCATGCTGCCAACTTGGGGGAGATTTTCATTTCTTGGAGTGTGGCCAATAACCTGCAGCAAGAAAACAGGACGGGGACTTTCACACCAAAAGCAAGATGCCAAGACCAAAACCATCTGTCTGCACGTTTATTCCTCTCTGCCACAGTTCATGAGGGATAGCTGGAACATGCTCCTGAGTGGAACCCATGGCATTGTGGCCAGGAGCGTGAATCCTCCTTCACTGGGAGCTCAGAACATTACACTTGGCACACGTATCCTGGTACGTGAATTGTGATGTGCTCAGAGGCTGGGAGTGTTAATCTTGGCACCAGGATCCTGGTGTGTGGATTCTGATGCATTCAACAACAGGAGGTGTTAATCTTGGCATTGCTACCTTACCGTGTAGGTTCTGCTGCATTTAGAGACTGGAAATACAACTACTGACATGACTGTCCTGGTGCTGTCTGCTGAGACGTTGCAACAGGGAAACAGAGGCTGAAGGCCGTGTTCACACATGGCTGCTGTGGCCTGGCCTGGAATGGCCCTCTGGAGAGCGACATGGGTAGGTACCCAGCAGCAACGTCTATCAGACACACCACTAAGAGCCTACTGAGCACTAAGGAATGGGAAAACTGGAGTTAGTACTTTTAAATGCAGAAAGGCAGTGGCAGTCCAGTAATTTGGTTAGGTTTGCCACATGCTGATTTGTGATTTCATCCTTGTTTTGTTGTTTGCTGGACAAACTGGACTGAGCACAGTGTGCTCCCAGAATTGCTCAGGCCACAATTACCGCTTCTCCATTGCTGAACTGACACAGGATTGCCAGTGAAAGGAGATGGAGGTCAGAACTAGCATTTTCTGCTCAGCATGTACTAAAATTCCTTGGGCTAGACTCAGCATGTACTGCTGAGTAGCGAAGACAAATGTATTTGTTAAATCTCTCCCAAGTTTGATTCTTGTACCTAAGCTTTTTGCATTCAGAACAAAGACCACCACAACAGTAACACCGGTTCCTTGGCATCTCTGAACTCATTCAGTCCAAGAGCAGCTGAACAATTAACTTATTGACAGTACTTAGTAACTAATAGGGACCTCTCATTCCCATGTTGTGGAATGAAAGAGGTTTCCCATCTTGTTTCTACAGATGGCCCTTTTGTTTTTCATATACCAGAAGATGTCCTTAGGGTCAGATCAGTCACAGGCATTTAAATAAAGCCAGCTTGTTTCATCTCCCAAGTCAATGGAAGTTAAAGCAACTAAGGAATAAGAAGCAGCAGCAGGAGGCTGCAGGACTGCTGCCGTTCTGAGCAGCAGCTCAGTGCTGCAGTTGAAACTCTTCAATTTATTCAGGCGACAGACAAACCTCATCTGCCAGTTGTTCTCAGTTATGTGCTAGAAAAGAAGCAACTGCATTGCTCTGCTTCTTCCTGAAAGAGGTCAAGGAGTGCCTCAAACTAACTCCAAATCGATAAGGGAAGAGAAATTTTAAGACTGGTAGTTCTCCCACCCCAGGTAGAAGCAGCAAATAATTCTTTAAGTGCAACAGGAAATGTTGCTTTAACCAGAATGTTCAATTCTTCCACATCCTAAGCACTTTAACAAGCCAATTGGTGTATATTGAGAGAGCAGGGAGTTCAAGTTGTAAATATGAGTATTTTTATCTTTCTCAATTTTTTTCTCCATAATTCACAAGGAAAAGCTGTTTACACTAAGTAATGCTTCAGTGTCTAGGCTTCATCATCTTTCCTCCTACTGTAGGAGGAAAGTAGGCTAAAGCCAGATCGGGTGAACTGGCATATCCCAGCTGCACCCCCCAATGCAGACATATATCCTTAAGAGTCTGCGTACGAGCGTCTTGGCACTAAAGCAGTTCTGCAGCAACCAAAGGGACCAACAGCTTAAATAACCAGTGAGTCACCTGAGTAGGAACACGATCAAAGTTCTTCCCCAGCATCCTTCTCATGTGCTTTCTAGCGTGGGATGTCATCTGGTGCTTGAGCAGGAAGGAGAACTGGCAGCCCTCTCGAATGCAGTGGAAGTGGCTGTTCACCTGGTTGTATTTGCAACCTAAAGACACAAAATCATTGTTATGTAGTACATGAAGGTACCAAGAGGGACAGGAACTGTAGGGAAGATGATTGGGAGTTAGGACATGGATTTCTGGTGGATTGAAGATTATCAATGATCACTTTCTTTTTCACCTTCAGGTTCTTCAGGAACCATGAAAAAAAAAAAAAAAAGCAACATCTTTTGCCTGCTGAGCAACTGCAGGAGAGGATTTAGGAAGTGTACATGGATTTAGGAAGTGATCCTGAGCTGCAGACTAGTCCCATCCCTCTTCATTTCACTATAAAGAAAGGAACATCGCCATTGCATCTAGTAGTGCCTAATGCTCTCCAGTCTTAGCTAGCGCCTTTTCCTTTACAGAGAGAACAAACCCAAGACATTTCACTGTATCACAGAAGTTACAATCAAAAATACACAGTCACAATTAGATTAGAAATGATGGGTTTGTCTTATTTTTTTTTTCCTTTAACTGTGCTCTCAGAAGAGCAGTCTCTTAAAAGCTGTAGCTCTGGACAGTGTATGCTCTCTGGTCAGATAAAAATGAGCCAGGAGGTGTTTATTGCCACTCCAAATTTGTTGTGTAATAGGGGCAGCTACTAAACAACATGCAATTTATATGGGTTCTGGCACACAGCACTTGACACATTTTGCTCCTCGTGGGTAGGTCCGTGCATGCTGGGGCTTTGTGTATCTCATTAACAGACAATCCTGAACAGCTGCATTCTATAGCTGATAAACAATGGCTGGTTGCAGTTAAAGCACAGCTATATCAATAATCAGGTTCTGTCTGTTCTCTGTCATCCCTTGGCCATACCCTTATACACAGAGGTACAGACTGGCTCAGTTCTACTCCTCTATCCATCATCTATCTACACCCATCCACCTTTGCTGACATTCCTACGTATTTTTTCATATCTCTCTCCCTCCCTCCCCACCCATACACACGTATATATTTATACATGTACATACATATAAAAATCTATTGTGTGTTTGTTCAGAAACATTCATGGTCCTAGAAGCAGCCCAGTGCTTTCTGCACCTGTTTATATATATACATACGCAACATAAAAAGCACAGAGACGTTGACATGCATTTACACGTTGGTGTAACCATATACACCTACAGGAACACATCCAGCTGCCCCATCCCATCGCACTGCCTGTATCTACACAGGCAAATGCAAAGTGCTGGCTAAATCTATATTTATTGCATGACAAGCCCAACCTATAGGCCTATGTACATACTGCTGGATGCATGTACATCACTCCCAAAAATAAACACGCGCTGACACATGCGCAGCCTGTAGATGCCTCGCTGCCAAACAGCTCCCGAATCACCCAGCCCATCGTTAGCTCCCAGATAGCATTTTCTGTGCGTGCCAAGTTTATGTTTGTTTAGGTATCGCACTCCCCCACAGCCCCACCTCATCTGCCCTCCCCATCACGTTGTGCTGTTCTTTGGGCTGGAGAACAAACAGTGCTGGCGGGACCGAAACAGTATCAGCAAAGGGCAGGTGAAGGCTCGCCTGTTGCCAGGGCACCCGTGTAGGCTGCGTGTCATATATCACTGTCCTGCTTTGTCTGGCCCCTGCTATCACCTGAAACACCTCACGCTGAGTAAATAACAGCAACTGCCCAGTCTACTGACATGTGTAAATGAGACCTAGGTAAGTACTGGCCCTGGCGTGTTGACACTCATTACTGTGGTTACCACAAACAAGCTATCATTTGGGGACAAATTTTTGATGTATTCAAACCTGAAAATAAAAGTTTGGTGCTGGTTAGTGTGGCTGTTTCCCTGCAATGGGAGAGAACAGCACCTGGGAGTGTTATTGTGAACGCTGTTTTATTTCAGCCTGTGTTCCAACCAGGAGCGACAGGGAAGACTGGCTCCGTAACACAGGTAAACCAGAACACAACTATGAGGGATAAGTGAATCCCAGGCAGTTCAGGATAGAGCTCTGCTGGAGTTACCATCCTTAGGGATTCCCTCCAGTTCAGAGCCCCAGATTCCAGCTCTAGATACCTGCCTGGGAAAGCTGTCCACCTTCTGTTGTTTTACCAGCTTTACACTAGAGGCACTTAGATTTAGTAACTACTGTACTGCTGCTAACAGTTCTGGCAAGGGGCAAGCCACAGTCTGAGCCCGTGCCACATCTCAGGCATCTCCTTAGGCCAGATGCCGGTGGGAGGCTGGCACAAAGGGACATCACTGCACTCCCTGCTGCTCACAAGGGCTGTGGGGAATGGCTGTGGAGCAGAAGGGAGTAGTTTGTTGAATGCTTCCTACCACTATCTCTGGTTATTTGCCCTTTGGCTTTCATTATGCTGCAATGGCTAAAAACCAAGAGTTTCATTTGAAGCCACCTGGAATCAGGCAAAGCAGCAACTTCCTTGATAGAGGAAGACTTTCACACAAGGCACTCATGAGAGCAGGCATTCCCCCTCTGCTTTTTTTCACTCCAGGTGTGCTCAGGGCACCCTTAAACTCCACCCAAGACAAGTAGTAGGCCCAAAAGACTACAAAGTACAGAAAACCCCAACTGAACAAAAAAGGCCTTGACAATTAGATAAAAAGGAAAAACAAAAGGGAAGCTACTCTCCAGACAAATATATATATACACACACATATATTATAAAAACCCCTCTATATTACAGTTTTTGTGCATTTAACTTGGGTCTACTTGAGAAAACATGCTTCAACTCAGGCAGATCAGCAACTATTTTCTGTTTTGTTCCATTTCTTGTTTAGTGCTTTAATGACCAAATACATATCAATCCTGGCTCACAGGCTCTAACTCATGGCATTCTTAGCCTGGACGTGGGACAGACCACGGGAGAAAGGTGACAGGGGAAAGAGAGGAAACTCACCTAGTCTGCCACACTCCTCTCGCTTGGTGAAATACTTGAAGCCGTTGGCTGCCCTTCTCTCTGCCTTCTCATGTTTTTTCACATGCCAGGGCAGCTTGGTGGTGATGTTAGTCACGAAGTAGCAGCCAGGACGAAGACAGTGGTAATGCCCTCGCATCCTGAATTCACAGTGCTAGAGAGGAGCAAACAGGCAGGTCGCTTTAAGCATATCCAAAACAAATGCACTCTCATCTGCCTGCTCCTAACGCCGTCCCTCTGAGACAGGAGAGAGAGGCCTGAACTGATAGAGCTGACCACATCCATTTTATCTTCCACAAGCTGCAATGCAAACTTGTCCCCTGTCGAGTATTTAGTATTGCTGTCATATTCTGTATTGCACTATTCTACACTGAAATATCCCAAACCTAACTCGTGGCTTTCCCTGGTATTCATCACAGAGTTTTACTTTACTTCATCCTTTGTCTCTTACATCACTCTAGCTGCCTTGTTCACTTCACCCAAGTCAAAGAAACGTAAAAGCAGTGAAATTTTCAATTTGATTAAATAAAACATTTTGCTAGAACGCTAATAAAGACCCTTCCACGGTTGTGCAGTTAGACCAGGAATGAAACAGCCTTGCTTCCTACTGGTTATCTACTTGCTCTTTCCCATTCTTCTCCCCCGCACTCGGGCTGGAACACTGCCTTCAAATGGCTCTTACCTGGTTTGGACAGAGACACTGCAGTGAGTAGTAAGCAAACTGGTCTCGCACATTCACCAAATTATTGTTGGGGTTGATGTGGTCCAGGCAGTGGGATTCTGCTTTACCAGAGGTTTTGCACACATACTTGCAGTTCCCAAAAAGACAGTGGAAGTGGAATTTGTTGGCGTACTTGCAGTCCGTTGCCAGGCAGGGATCACTGGAACACAGCCAAAACCCAATCATCACCTTCACTCATTTCACACATTTGTTTCTTTGCCAAAATTTAATTCAAGGGGAGCCCAGCTGAAGCCTCCATTCCAAACATGGCCTACGTATTTCCCATAGCCACCTTCCTCTTTAGTAAAATCAATGCTGGCACCACTACTGTGATTCCCCCAAGCAGTGCACTTTCTTGATTAAGATTATTAAGACACAGCAATGCATGCTGGGTTCTGTAGTCTTTTAAAGCTCTCTCAAGAGCTGGAGGGATGTGGTTTCTCCCTTTCTGCCTGTACTTACCTCAATGGATTCAAATAGTTTCTCCCATCTCAATTTTGTGTAACTAACTGAATGAAACTCTCAGCCATGCACACTGCAAGGTGCCAGGGCTTCCCCTCATTAGACAAAATCGTGAATGGCCTATTTAATCAGCTAAATGGTTTTGGTACCTTACTCCTCCCACCCATTCCATGGATTTCTGGCTGCACAAACAGAGGCCAGATTGGAGGTAGCTGAACACTGGTCTCTTGGATCCCAAGCACTGTACCCAACGATATCTACTCAGACACATGAAACAGAATTAATACACTTCTTTGAAAGCAGACAAATGATTCCCAATGTATGACCCAGAGACTTGTACTCCACCAGCCTGAATAACTAAGCTGTAACACCTAACCTGATCCTGGACTCCCATGTCCTCCCATAAAACATAACTTCTGTGCCTCTCTCTCTCTGTGTAACAGAAATAACACCATCATCACAGCAACGCTGTGAAAATTCTTTAATGTTTTAAAAGAAGTTCAGCAAGGTACGTTACCTTCTGCCAGACATCTCCCTTGAGAACTACTTTGTAAACTAACACTACAAAACCAGAGGAACAGAATTCAAGGAGACTCATTAGACTTGTACAGAAGTTCAGCCAGAACAGCAAAACTCTGACAGATCTGAAGTGAGAGAGAATTGCTCCCTATTCCTTGAGCTGCTGAGAGACCCATTCCTGGTAAGGCAGAGTCCAAGCATTTGTGCTCCCTCAACTATCTGACCCCAAGTCATCTTCGTTGAAAAAACCAAACTGTGTAATACTAAGTTACAGATGGCATTCCTAGGAAAAGGCCACAGAGTTTGCTGGGGACAGATCCAGGAGAAATCCAGCAAGCTTCCTCATCAGCAATCTGAACATCTACTCTTGGTTCTGAGTACTTTGCTGCAGGAACACATCACCTTTGCATGACTGAGCACTCAGTTGCCCACTGATTTTCACTCAGCTGCAGAAACTCACGATAGTCTCAGACTCACAGCAAGTCCTGGAGGTGGGTTAGTCAGGTGTCATGCTGAAAACTTTAAAATGCTGTGCTTCCTCTGTAGCCTCGTGTCAAAAACACTGCAAAGGTGCACGTATTTCTGTTCACCTCTCATGAGGTATAAAAAAGAATTCAGTGATATGTCAGCAAGTTTCTCTCTCATCTAAACTTGTACCTAAAAGTGCTGCTAAGTGTACTCAAAAATCCTGGGTTTTTTTCCCTAGGAAAACCGGAGCTATTTTCTGGACTTTACAGAAATAAATTTTCTGTGAGATAAGGCCTGGAGTTCTTTCTAGACAGAAGGCCTCCGTGGGCCATCTACAGATGTAGAGATGTAGTACTGCACCTCTAAGGAGCAGTATAAAGGGGATTGCAAGGCTGGAGAGGACATAAGGAGCCAAGGAGTATCTACAACTTACTTCTCCTGGAACTGGAGAAATCCAGGCTTGACCTGAGGCTTGGCGTTCTCCAGGGAAGTCGTTGCCAGGGGTGAAGTTGCCAGGTTAGGCACTGATGCTGGGATCTGAGGCATCTGGGGTATGGTTGAAGCCAGCTGCTTCCAAGCAAGCAGTGTCGGGGCAGAGGGCACAGTAGCTGGACTTGGAGTGGGCACGTCGAGGGCAGGAGCACTTGCCATGGTGACAGAAGTAGCAGATGGTGATGAAGGGGCCAGTGAAGCCTTATTCTCAGTAGCAGTTGAGAAGGGAGACTCGGAGTTACTTTTCACAGTTCCACCCTCAGTTCGGAAGTGAAAACTGCAAAAAGTGTAATTTAAACATAAATTCTTGACCATTGCATATAACTTGATTAAACATCAACGAGAACATGGCAGGAGTCTGCAAACAAATTAGCTGAGGTTGAATCATAAAAGGGGCTCTGCAAACTTGTGGAAAGACTCAGGGGCCTCCTAGACTGTCTATGAAGAGAGGAGTTTATTAAAAGGGGTGGAGACAGAAAGGTGCAAAAATGTGTTGAAATCAGAGAGATGTAAGATTCGCTGCAGTCAGCGAGATCAATATACCTATGAGGGCAGCTGCCCATGGCTGTTTTGAGAAGCCAGTGGTTTGTAGTAGCAAACCACAGGGAACCATCCAACACCAGAGACCCACTGTGCAGACAGATCTTTCTGTCTTAAAATTTGCAACATCTCCTTCCCTGTAAACCCCTCCAGAATCAGTCACGTGACCAGCTACTTAAGGCATAATTAATTCCTTACTGGGGCAAATCTTCCACTGCCTTTAAAAGGAACTCGGTGTGGTTCTGAACTGCAGATTTTGCTCTGTAGAAATCTGCAACGGGGAAAGTTTCCAATATCCCACCCTTTCTTTGCTAGTCCCCTCACTCTAACAGTGGGAGCATATCGGAAATTCATTCTTCACCCAAGAGTCATCTGGAGTTCTGAGCATGTTATACAGTCTCTGTAACACAGGCCAGATTATCTGCCTACAGCTCTGGCTACCAAACTCTGGGCTGCCTGCTACTTTCCAAAATGGTGTGAAATGACAAAGGGTTTACAATATAGAACATGGCAAGGTGAGAAGAAGGTTGCTGGACAGTTTGACTGCTTCATTTCAGGATCCTTATCCACATGATATGAACCTCTTAAAACCATATAAACTAGGGCTAGGGAAAACTTGTTAAAAGAGATTTGTCATGACAAGACAAAGAACAATAAAATGCTTTCTACACTGCACTGATAGGGAGCTGTCTACTCCACAAAACAGCTGTATCCTGTGACAATGGTTGGGTTTACTGTATCCTCTCCCTCCTGTATTTTCTTATTTCTTTGTATAGTGTATTTGTGTGCTGTGAGAAATATGGGTCTCCTTGAACACATAGTCTGTCAAGTAGGCTATGGAAAAAGACAAATGTCCATTTCTCAGCCTTGCCAATGCTGTGAGAGACACCTCTTTTCACAAGTTGAGTGCATTTAGTGTGAAAGAAAATTAAAGAACACTTAGTGTTCTGCAAAAATTTTAGCTGAGCACACAAGAAGCATGTAGATGGCCCAATTGCTGCCCTCAGGACTGCCCACAGTCCTGCTCTTGAACAGAGTTACTCAGTAAGGTCTCTCATGGGCTGCAGTGTGTGTGTTGTGGAGTGTTCCCGGGGTTTCCAGGCCTGGCTCTCTACTCACTTGGCGTGTTTGATGGCTCCATCCAGGGTGCTGAAGAGGGCACCGCACTCCTCCACCACGCAGTGGAAATGCACCTTATGGAGAAAGTCACACTGTGCGTCGCAGAAATCCTTGGTACCAAACCTGGCAAAGAAGACAAACAGGCATTTACGGAAAGCCCCAGAAGAGACGTGGTGCTGGAACAGCCGCATTTTCTTTGTTTTTCAATTCCACTACTATTCTGTTTCCTAAGGTCACTGTCCCTGCTGCACAAACTGCTGGTATTGTTGCTTGATTATTGCCTGCTCTATAGATCTGAACATACAGAACAAGAACCTAATTTCTCTCCAATTGAACTTGACTGAGACACTCCCATTCACTTTTAGTGGGAGCCAAATACAGAACTACTCTGAAACAAAAGATGAAAATCATTAGCATTCTTGAGCACCCCATGTATAAAAGCCAAGGCTCTGAGGAATGACCAAAGGTTAGAAAATTAAGGGAAATCCAGACCAAGGGGACACTGCTAAAACATTAGTTTTTTTGTGGTTTTTTCCATTTCAATCTACTGGGAGTAGCAAAAGGCAATAAACAACAGTGGTTCAAGAGAATCTAGATCCAGAACCCACCCACCCCCCACCTTGAAACAACAGGGTGTCGCATAGATGGGAGAGGTGAAGTATCGCCTATAGAGCAATTACAGCTTTGTATGCATAAATACTGAAAAGCACAATCCCTGAAGTACAGAGGAAACAATTTTACTACAATGCAAAAAACAGAGCAAAAGCCATCATCTAAGAGATGCCTCTTGTCATCTCAGGGGAAACGGTCAAGAGGGCAAGACCAGCTAAGCAGGGTTTTACTGCTCATCCACTGCTGAGATTCTCTGGACTAAATAACAGTAGCACAAATACATGTGATTTCTGGAAACTCCAGAGTCACAGGGAATCGAGAAATCAAGTACAAAACATTGGCAGGAAGGATTTGAAACTTAACAGGGGAATCTTGCATAATTAAGATACAACAAACTAC
Organism: Gallinago jamesoni; assembly: GCA_025769975.1. Classification (NCBI taxonomy): domain Eukaryota; kingdom Metazoa; phylum Chordata; class Aves; order Charadriiformes; family Scolopacidae; genus Gallinago; species Gallinago jamesoni. The sequence goes on along the minus strand of JAOQGH010000008.1, from coordinate 4,180,053 downwards.
AATTGCTCTGATGAGCAGGAAAGCAAGAAACAAACAGCAGCCTGTATGGTCCCAGGAGGGAACTCTTCGCAATTCGAGGGTAGAGAAAAAAAAAAATTGTACTGGAGAAGGAAGGTCAGTGGATACAGAATACGTGCAGTCAGTTAAGGCTTGCAGGGAGAAGATGAAGGCAAGAAGAAGTGTGGTAAGAGGTAAGAAACCAAGTTATTGCAAGATAAGGGGTTGTTTTAGCAGGGACAAGAGGTATTGTACTTGGAAAGAAGGTCCAATAAAAATGGAGGTGATGAGTCAAAAATGGCTGTCATCTTATAAAATTTGATTTGGATGGGAAAACTAAAGACAAAGCAAACAATTAGGGATAAAATTAAGACCTTCTAGAGCAGCAGATAAGGGGACTGGTTGGAAAATATAAATATGCACAAATCAACCAGTCTGGATGATGTATGTCCTGAAATGCAATGGAAATTAACTCACAAACTGATTGCATTACTATTTCCTATCTTTTAAGCCACAGAGAAGAGGGAGATACTAAGAAACTGGCAAAAAAAAAAAAAAAGAATAAAAAAAAAAATCTAGGTACTGATTCTTTCAGGGAAAAAAAAAAGACAAGTGATCTTTGGCAATTATCATACCTCTAGTCTTAACTTCTCCTTCCAGTAAAGTAATGGAACAAATATTAAGAGGGAGGAGAAAATCATTAAACATCTAGAGGATAAAGGAACCATGAGCAATAAACAGCATCAGGATTATAAAGAATAAATCTTGCCAGACAAATTTAATTGCTTTTTTTGATAGAATTACAAAATTAGTGGATGAAGGGATGCAATATATTTGGATTTTAGTAAAGCATTTTGATACAGTCTCGCATATGCTTAGAATTAATTCAAATTGGCCTGGATGTGCATGCTACCTCGTGGATTGAAAACTGGGTGAAGGACCGTAAACAAAGGCTAATGACAAACAGCAACATATTGAGCTGGGAGGAGGTATCTTGTGAATGCTGCAAGGAAGACTTCGGGTAGGTCTGAGCTTATTTAACATCTTCATTAGTAATGTAAGAGAAGGAGCAAACAGCGTGTTAATGAAATTCACAGAAGATACTGAACTGGGAGGAGTTGGCAACACCAGTGCAAGAGGAGAAAAATAACACCGAGAGGCCTTGCAAGAGAAGGGAGTGGGTTCAGAATCCGAGAGTCGTTATTTGGAAATACACAGCTAATACATCTGGGGGTGTTCTTATACATAGGGGACTTGTGAGAGCACCATTAAAAGCAATCCTGCATAAGAGCGGATGGTAAACATGATCCATATACATTATGCAGCAAAGATGCAAACAAGGCAGCACAACTGTGAGCTGTACATATGGGGGCAGGAAGCTTATTATGTCTGGAGTGGCAATACAGGAATGGCAGCCCAGTTCTGCACCCAGTGAGGGAAGAGCAAGAACAACAACAGCAACAACACGATCAGCAGGCTGAGGGGACTAATTTACAAAGTCAGATTAAAGGAAGTAAATAAGCTTGGTTAAATGGTATGCTAAAAGTCTGTGACTATCTGAAGGGGGTGAACTCCAACTGCAGAGAGGAATTATCTGCTGTGGTTCAAGGGGATATAACCAGGAGAATTGCAACAGAATTACAAAAAGGGAAATTCATGCAGCATACCATGAAAAAAATTCATGACAGCAAAACATATTAGGTAGTAGAATAATGCTCCCAGAGACAACAAAATAGCCACGCTGCTTGGCATAATTAAAACTAGGCTGGACAAAATGCAAATAAACTGCAGGGAAGGATCTCACACCGGCCAGGGGCAGATGGACTAGAAGACTTCCTAGTCTTCTCCACTGAAGTCTGTGATTTGCCAAGTGTCCACAGGCATTTGTAGGCAACGATCTGTGTCAGAGTACAGACCCATGCGTGTCTGCCTGGGTGTATCTGTGTAAGCTCAAAGCATGTGTCTGTCTGGGCATGTATGTGCATGTGTCTGTGTGGGTGAGTTTTGTATCTGTTCCACTTTCCTTTCAAGCCTCCTTGTCTACAATAAAACCAGCAGAAACCATCCCAGTTCCCATACCCCTCATATTCCTGATTTTGTTTCAGTGGCCATGAGAGAAAATGCCACAACAAGCACTTTAAGGCTTCTGTGATCTGTGTGTAGTAACTAAACATGGTCCAACAGAAGCTCAGCGCTAAGAGCGAGCTGCCATGGGTCCCCTTGCCCTTGCAATCTGGGGACATAAAGAGGAGCCTAAGGTGAAGTCCAGGATATAAATACCACATGTATATCTGTGCTCATAGCTGGCTCTCGAGATCCCTTTGCAAAATAATTCTACGTGGATGACCGGTATTTCTTATAGGACATTAACGCCTACTGCAGGCAGCCGGGACTGAGGGCTAAACACACTCCAGAAGGTGATCAGCACACGACAGAATTAGGCTTTTAAATTCAAGAGAACTCAGCATTCAAGTGTGAAGTAATGAGCTAGACACTTTGCAAAGGAAACAGTTTTCCCTTTCCTCTACTCCCAGTTCCGTGCTCTCCTTACCGGCGCAGGTACATCTTCCATGGCTCAGAGAGCTTCTCCTGGACAAGTGCCTTCACCGCTTTGCCCAAGTACTGCGTTGGCTCTCCAGCCCCAGCCTGGCTGCCATCTCCTTCTGTCTTAATGTTCAGCAGGTTGCCAAGGCTGGCACTGGTCTTGGACATCTGGAACAAGAACACAGACACTGCATCAAGCCCGGCATACAGCTGTGGACACTGCCAGTCTGGACACCCTCAGGAATGTCCCCCAGAAAGCTGTGTCTTCAAAGACTAAGAGAGAAGACAAGTCGTCTGCACAGGCTGCCTCAACTGCACCAGCAAAATTTAGTAACACCTCACTCTTCTGCATCCTCCACCCAGCTATCACAAAGTGCTCGGGTGCCCATCTAATATTCATGGCTCTCATGGAAAGTAATGAAGCATCATGTCAATTTTACACATGGGGAAACTGAGGTGAAGAGAGACATACCTGGAGTATGGAAAAGGTGTGCAAGCTTAAACATGAATAACCCTATCTAGTTCCTACAAAATACTGCTCTCAGTACAGAGCCAGTGATAGAACTGGTAAGCTCTGGTTTATTCAGAATCATCCCAGCCACAAGGATGTCTCTTTCTTTAAAGTGATGATCATCTCGGGGTGAAAGGGGGGAAATCTCATTCAAATGGGAAAAAATTCTGGCTCCACTAAGTTCCTGGAAAATTCTTCTTCACTTCAGTAAAGAAATTATGTCACTTTCTGTGCTAAATGGACACATCCTGCACAAAGCAGGATTTGGACTCACAATTTGCCTTGTGTGAAAGGCTTCAAATAGATTCTACACAGAGAAGGTTTAGAGGTCCAGGCGTATGATGTGCAGGACAGAAAAAAAGAAGTTACTTGAGTGCTGAGAGAGAAAATTTTCTTTCAGAATAAATGCACAATTTCCCAGACCCTTTCTTGCTTTGTTGTGCTCTCAGTTACCTCCAGTAACAGCAGCGAAATTCACAGCATGAATAAAATGCAGGATTGGGCCCAATACTTCCATTATAAACTCCACCCACTTGAGGATCTTGAAGCCCTTTATAAATATCAGTTAATTAAGCCTGACAGCCCCCCCTAAATAAACTGCAATCTGCTACAGGAACCCTGGCTATTTGAGGCTCTCTTAATGCCCCTGAAGGTAAAGCCCCTGCTGCTATGTGGAGGCTGCAGCTCTTTATGGCCCGAGTCAGAAATTCAGGTCGTCTTTCTCCATTGCTGTTTGCTGGGCATTCAGTTTCTGTAAAGGGTTCTTTTTCCTACGCAAATAATGAAGGGTTCCTCCACAAACAGAAATCATTTGCATCAAGAGGAAGAAGCAAGCGCGATGTGTTCCTGAATACACTGAGCTTGACTCTGCAATCCTCAGTCTTGGAATAGGCTCCTTCTAATCAGTGGGCTCTATTCTTTGCTGGTTTATGTCATCAGTTAATCCCACTCCTTCTTTAAAAAAAGAACAAACCTGAAGAATTTGTATTTTGTACCTGTTCTACACTTACTTTGCACAACATAAAGAATCTTAGGCAGGGCTTATTTTTAAGTGTATGCTTAAATCTCATATACTCCTGGAGATTTTCAAGCGAAGTATCTATCGAAACAGAATTTCCCTGAGCTGGGGCCTTCAGAATGACTCAGGACCCCAGACAGCAGACTTACTAAATAGATTTACCCACTAGAGAAAGAGCGGCGTATTTGGAATCACTGAAGGGACAATACATAGGAATGAATAAGAAATTAAGTTTAAAAGGAAACATCAAAACCCCAGTGTAACAGAGAGCCAATGGAGAAGAAAAGTGGCATAAGGATAAACACAGAAATTAAACAACACAGAGAAAAAAAGAATGATGAAATAAGAGAGAAAGGAGGCAAGAGATTACGAGGCAAAGTCACTTTGCCCTCTCTTGAGGGTTATATGGCCTTGATGCATGTAACGCCCAGAGCCAAGGGGATGGCAATAGTTACGCCTGTAAAACCTATCACACAGCAGAATATTAAAGCATGGCTCAAAGGCTGCCCTGATCTCTCCTGCAGCTGTATACAACAGCAAAATTAATCTTGGTACAGTAGAATTTATCATGTGAAAGGGAAATATATATTTGAGATGATGTATAATTTAAGGAAAAAGTAAGGAAAAAGAAATCGTGCATTATCTAAAATAAATATTCTAGAACACGGTAAAGGGGGCTCTGTTGGACACCATTACTCACACCAGAAAGACAGAAATTGATGATTTTGGCTCAAAACTTCTAATTTTTTTCATCTTCTCTTTCATAAAAACAAATTATTCTTCTCCCCCTCCCCCAATGAAAGAAAATGTTTTTAAGTAAATAAACAAAATTAGTAACTATAAAAAGAGAGCGAGAGAGAAGTTGCCAGGTTCTAGAAATAAAAATGAAGAAAAAAAAAAAAAAAAAATCTTTCGGAGCCCTCCTCCGTCTAGAAAGGATGAAAAAAAAAAAAAAAAAAGGTGTCAGAGGCTGCAATATATTTCTTCAGCCAGTTCATTAAATTAATTCGTAAGCAGTGGCTCTGAAATTATACCCGATGAAAAATGGTCTCAAAATTTAAATGGTACAAACTCATCTTATTAGAGGCAAAACATTAAAAAACAAACGCATCTCTCCCCCCCCCCCTCCCCGCCATCGCAGCTTTAATTTCTCTTGGTGGGGGGAATGAAAGGCGTTTGATGGATGGCTCTTACCTTATTCATAAGCGAGGATAAAAGAGATGAATTTGCCGAGACTGTGTGGCCATTTGATTCATTACTGGAACACACAAACCAACAGGGTTTAGTTAAGATGTGCACAGGGACTGTGAGCACTGAGATTAATCCTTCTCCCTTCAAGCTGCCTCACTCCTCACCTGCTGCATCCGGAGGAAGAGAATGATGCCCACCCTCCCTTGGGCAAGCCAAACTCTTTTACTCGTGATAGCCAAGATGGAGAGAAAGAGGGCCCCAAGTCTGGAGAATTTAGTTCTTTCAGCTATTAAACAGTCCAGACCCCTTCCTCCAGTGTCCACACCATCACACTGTTTTATTAGCTGACTCACAACCCACACCATGGCTTAGAACTTCTAAAAATATGCCACAAAAGCAGGGCTGATGCTGATGGAAGACTCACACTGCCACAATCGTTACGGCCACAGCTAAGCCTGCTGAAAGGCAACCTTAGTATTTCACACGCATCAGTAATAGTTCTAGTTGACTACAAGTGCTAGGGTCCCAAATTGAGGCTAGTTTAAATAAAGTATGGAAAGGAATGTACACAAAGGTCAAAGTGAGGCAGGCTCACTTATCCCCGGTATCAGTTCCTGTATATTTTTAACTCACGGGACAATCCCCAAGCTCTCCTATTCTCAGTAGAGATGCTGGATGAGTGGGCCATGCTCTTAATCTTTAATTCACATCTGTGGAAGTACAAAGGCTCATCACTGTAACTGTGGATTAGCACATGCCAAACCCAGAGTACAGTCAGACCGAAACCGAGTTGTTTTGTGTGCCCAATTTCTCTGGAAGGTACTTCTCTTAGACCTAACTCAAAGCCCTATTACATCCATGCAAATGCTCTTGCAAAAACGTGCCGAAAAAGTGTGGCACTGCAGCAGCCTTTGATCAGCTCTTGGTATCAGCAGGAATATCTAAGTGAAAGAAGCAGCTTTGCCAGTGGCTCTTTTTTGTTTTCAGATGGGAACACAAGAGGTGAAGCTCTTGTCAAAGAGTCAGTAGGTGCCCATGAGCCCCAAAGGACATCTGGAGAACATACACCGGAGAGGGACTAGAGAGAGCCTTCCTGCCTACAGTTTGGGGGTGCCCAACTCAGCCACTGTGAAATTGCCTTTCATCAACATTTTGTGTTCTCTCCTATTACAGATATGGAAACTGCTCAGAGCTCAATGCTGGGAAGAGCTAAGAGTGACTGCCTCCACACTTCTCTCACCCATGATCCTTGACGCTCAGGTCCAAGCTGTGCTCCTGCAAGGAGTCCTGACTGGTGGCAGATGACGATCCCATGGCCTCCGCAGGTTCCTGCTTCACCTGAACTGGATTGAACCGTCCAGGGGCTGCTGGTTGTCCATTTCCTGATTGAAAGACACCGAAATGAAATGCAAAAATTAAATGGAAAATGTAGGTCTAAAATGAGGTTACAATGGCAAATAAGTAAGTTAAATCACTAGCACCAGTGCATAAATGGAAAAAGCAAAGGAAAAGTGTGGGGGGAGGGAAGTGCTGGGATTGCTGGTCAGCGTTTATTGCCAAGCTGACATGATGGGTTCTGACGTCCACTCCAGCGTGGAAATTCTTCAAGTGATAATTATTGCAAAATTATGTCAAAGTTGTCCAGGCTATGGGCCCTTTAAAGGAGAAGGGCGGAAGGAGCGTGGGGGAGACCTGATTCTCTGCACAAACTGTCATAACTAATTTGCGGGGCTGCCTCTTAAGCGTTTATTAAAGACTCTGTTAATGCTGAGGCAATGTGGCAGCTTTCGACTGCTAGTCAAGCCCCCTTTCTCGTCCCCAATCCCAGCGTTGCCGTAGCGACAGCGATGGCCTGCCACTGCGCGTGCCCAGCAGGAGCATCTGCCCTGTCGGGGCTATCGAAGGTGACAGTCAATGGGACTGGTTCAAACCATGCGACCTCTTGCCACTGCTGTCACGTTGTCCCCACAAAAACAGGGAATTCTTTTTTTTGGGGGGAAGGGAGGTTTAGTGCTGAGCCCGTGAAAAAAAAATTTGAATTAAAGAGAAAAAAGAGGAAAGGGGGCAAAAAGGGAGAACAAATTAAAGAAAAAAAATTAGGAAGAACAGCAAAGAAAAAAGGAGGGAAAAAAAGTTGCTGACAGGAACATGTCTGCAGAGCTTTTTTCCACAATCCCCAAGTGACTAAAATATTAATTTACCCTCCGGCAGTACAGCTGACGGCGAGCTGCTTCTCAGACAGCAAGTGGCATTTTATTAAAAAATAAAGGAAAATAGTTCCCTCAATGACCTTTCTCTGCTTTAGGAAACAATTTTTCAAATAATAATTTTAAAAGTATGTGAAAGTTCCCCTCCCTCTTTAATCAGATCACTTCGTCCTACTCCCTCGTCTGCTCTTGGGTAGCAGGAACGTGGGCAAGCACTCACCCCCTGTGGGCCAGCAGCATGGCCTTCCCACGCTCCAGTGATGGAGTCTGGGGGGCAGCCCAGTGCTCTGGGGTGCTGCCATGCAGAGCCTCCCCTCCACAACCCCATGTTGCCCACCATGAGCTGACCATGTTCAGCAGGAAATTGTGGTCTTGTGCTCTCGAGGGAGCCCTGTGTCCCTGCTGGCAGGGCTGGGCACAGGCAATGACCTGCCCCAGGTCTGGGTGGCAAGAGGAGGAGCTCCAGGCTGCCCCGGAGGACTTCTCATCCCCATCTTTTACCCCTCTCATGGTGCTGTTGTCCTTTCCAGCTTAGGAAGCTGCAGGGACAGAAAAGCTCAGCTTGCAAGAGCTGAACAGGAGAAAGGTCCAGGTTGTGGACAGGACCAACACTGTCTCCAAATCCACAGCTGGAACAACAGAGCTGGAGCTCAGAACCAAACCCCCCAGGAAAACAACTGGCCATGAGCTACAGGATCAACACAACTAGGTCCAGCCAAAACTCCATAGTCTGCAGGAGATGGCTTAGGCTGCTGTATAGCCTGCAGGTATGGGCCAAGCTTTTTCTGCATTTCTATTTTTAATACAGTGTATCTGTCTTTACAGCCTACAGCAAACTAGGCAATACACACACCAACGCTCTTCCTTCAGATCTTGCCTACTCCATTTGTGGGCAAAGCGACATTTCCTACCTCTCTTCTGGCCATGTGGGTGTAGCCAGGCTCCACAGGAATCCATGTCAAGACTGCCCTTTTCAAGGGTTGACTGGACACAAGCAAATTTATTCTCCCTTTCATGTTCCTTTACTGTCCCCTCCCCACTTCCAGTCCCACAAACAACTGGGTGGCTTCTCATCCACTCCTCTCCAAGTCATCAGACCTCCTTCTCCCACCACTAGCACAACAGATGAGGGTGACTCACCTGCTTCAAGTGCCACAGAGGGCTTGAGTGCAGCTGCTGCCAGCCTGGCCATCATAGGAGAGATTAATCCCTTGCTAGCAGAGATCCTTTCCATTATAGATGCCGCTGGAGCTGGAGAAGAAGTAGCTGCTGCCTCACCAGATCCTGAAATGGCCTGGGATGAGGAATCTGTAGGAGCAGATGATGTTGGATTGGTGCCAGAAGAGCCAGGAGTCATCAGATTAGCAGAGCTGGCAGGAAGTGGTGTAGAGACCCGACTGGGGATGATAGGGAAGAAGGATCCAGCTGTTCCAGGAAGTGCTGAGTTGGAGAGTGCCAGGGCCAAGGGTATATTGCTGGGAAGAGCCTGAGAGAGCAGGCCAGAGATCTTGGTGGCTGGTGTCATGCTGTTGGCAGACTTGCTGGCCTGTGAGGAAGCAAGCTCAGCACCAGAGGAGGGTGCAGCTGGGACTATGAGAGAAACGGAAGACTGCTGACTGGTGGGGGAGGCACTCAGGCTGGAGTTCTTCGAGCTCATAGCGGAGAAGTCAATAAGGTCGTCATTACTGGACTCCTCTTGCTCATTATCCTTGGACCCCAGGAGAGAGGCAGGCAGGCCCAGAACTCCTGAGCTCCGGATGTGCCTGCGCTCGTGTTTACGTTTATGGGATGTCATCTGGCTGGTGGAAGTGAAGGTGAAGCCACAGCCTGCCCTGATGCAGTGGAAGTGGTTGGTGGCTTTGCTGTAGACACAGCCCTCATACTTGCATTCCTCATACTTGTAGAACTTCTTGAAGCCGTCCTTGGCATAAGCATCATCTTTGATGTGGTAGCTCTTGTGCTTCTCAATGTCACACTTGTTCTTGAAGGTGAATGCACACCCAGGTCGCCTGCAAAGGCATCGGGGAGGAAAGTGTTGGCTATGTGGGTAAGGAGCACAATGCAATTGCTGTCACCTGCCTCCCTCTGGGATAAGTATGGGACCAGTACGAGACAACGGCCCTGGCTGCAAAGGTGCTGAGGAGTTTTATGCGAGTTAACCTGTGACACCAAGGCATGCAAAAATGCTGCCACGTGAGAGCTGGGAATCTCACTCCACTCTGAGGAACAGCCACAATAACATGGGGATGCTGGCACCCACCGCTGGAAGTTCCAACCAAAACAGCAGCTAAAGGGGACTTAGGTACAAACTGTCCTTTCCTACTCTTTCTGAGAACACAAGAAATCAATAGAAGAGCATTTGTGTACAGAGGCAGAGGCTGGCCCTGAAACGGATGAACTGGACGACTTGGCTGGAAAGAACTCCAGCATGGAAGTGCCATTAGCAGTATGTTAATGGCCTGCTTCAGTCGAGCTCTAAAGAGCACTGTGATTTCTCTCCCAGATGATTCTAGGATGAATTTTCTAGTGGGTACCCTTTCCCCAGGTCACACTCCTGACTTTGGAGTGGTCTGTGGCAAGACCCTAGAAATCACATCTGCCCTGGAGCATAAGCTTTCTCAAGAGCAGTACTGAGGTCACAGCAGGGAGATATCAAGTCTCCGTGGATACTCCAAACTTATGACTTGGCAGAAGGAGGCAAATAGACCACGCAACTCTGAGGCAGGATTCCTCCCCTTCCCTGCTGTCTCACCTGCAGTGAAAGTGAGTGGTTTTCTGCCCGTAGAACTGGCATTCCACAGTGCCACAGTCCTCCGTGGCACGGAATCGCTGAAACCCGTCGTTGATGAGCTGTGTGTTCTTCTTGTGAAAGTTCTCATGGGTCATCACGTCCGAAGTGCTTGTATAGACCTTGTTACAACCCACCTACCCCAGGCCAAAACAGGGAGTCATCAGCACAGTGTTTTAACAGCCTACCATTATTACCAGCAATAATAAACACATGAGCAGCACACACACATTTAACAGTTCCATTTATGCACTTCTCCTAGGAGTATTAAGTCATCACTTTAATTCCCAATCCAAAGACTGATAGAGCAGTTGTGGAAAAAAAACAACCCACCAACCTAAACATTCTAGGCGTGAAAAGAAAAGAAGGGGAGGACGCAAAGGGATAAAAGACCAGCTAGAGCTAATCATGCCTGCTTAGGCAGGCAGTAAGCAGGATTCCTGCTCTTAAGGAGAGAAGAACACTGACAGATGCCATTACATTCTGCTATCTTGGAGCGACATGGAACGAAGTAGGACTTTCATGTATTTGGGGAATACAAATGGAGTGGGACTGAGTTATTTACCTCCTTTTGGGAGGTAAGGCAGGGTGGTGCAACACGAGGCCACTCTTCTAAGCTTGTAATATACGAGTTTCATTCTAGTGAAGCATAAACCCTATGTTCAGTTGATCTTAGCAAACCAGTGACTTTTTTTTCCCTGTCACTGTTCAAGACTACCACTTCAATAATTTTAAACTCGTGCAGCAAATGGGAATGGTGTGACGGGGACGGAATGCTGAAAACCTGCCTTCCTCTGGGTAAAGCGGGCAACTTTGCCATATTGAGTAAAAAAACACTGGAATCTGAAAACGTCCTCAGCCCTGCTGAGGGAGGATTTTTTTTTTTTTTTTTTCTTCTGTAGCACAACGTGTGCCAATGCCTGCACCATCTCAGAAGTGAAGAGAACGAAAACACCACCTCTTAGTTCAGCCCAGGTTGATTCAAACAGGCAATAACAAAACCCATGACAAATACCCAGAAAAAAAATATAAAAAGGATCTCCAGCTATTTCCAATATAAAAGAGCCTCTCTCTTTCCACACTGACACCTTGAAAAAAGACAGACCCTGCAACCCTGCACGGCATTAAAAAAAAGAATTAAACAAAAACCTCCTTAGGAATAATTTGCAATGTAGCTCTTGGTGCTAAAGCCTAAAAAAATGTCAGTTTATATAAACAACTAACTGAATTTTATCCACACCAATTATGGACATAAAGAAAAAAAAACCCATGAGATGGATGGCACAAATTCTGCCATTTAAGCAGTATTTTCTTTAATTGAGAGTTTATATTCAGACACCTTTCCTGTAGTACACTGCTTACATGGGCATTATTTTAGTATAAGACAGTGGGCACAGGATGGAATTACCCATATATAGTTGTGTAAATGAGGGTCTCTATTTGAACTCGGGAGTGAGTTAAAGCTGTGAAACACTCGTACTCTAAAAAAAACCTAAACAAAACCCATCCTGGTCAATTGAAGAAACCAAACAATCAATATTATAGAAGCATAACAGAAAATGTCCTCGAGAGAAAGTCACATGAAGTTCTCAATTTATCAAGTTGTAAGCACATGCTTAAACCAACCCCTATTCAGGACAGTACTTGAGTGCATGCCTAACATTTAAGTATGTGCTTAAGCCCCATTGACTTCAGAAATCTTACCTGACTTCAAGTTAAACATATGCTGAAGTCTAGCCCAGCAAAGCATTTAAGCATGTGATTAAGGCCTTGTGACTTTAACTGGGGTCTTAAATTGATGGGATAGGGCAGGAAGTGAGACCTGAGTTTTCAGAACAGAAAAGCTTTCATGAAAGGTTGCCTGATTATTCTGTAACTACAGCACATTCTTACGGCAATGGTTGGGGCTGAAACTCTAATGAAACAGACACACATCAAACCCTCTAATCTGGAGAATGATCAGCATAAGACCCAAACAGTCTGGTGTGTCCGTGTCTAAAAACAGTAAAGGCATCACAGTTACATCTATGCAACAGCTCCCAAGTCTGGTTACACTGCTGTTCCTAGCCTGGCTGGCTCTTGAGAGCAAGCTCCCAGCCTATACCACAGACAAGTACCACTGGTGAAGGAGAACCACGGGTGTTAGGCCTGGATATGTGACATTAAAGTTTAATTACTTTAGAAACTGACTATGGAGGAAATTAACCCAGTGTTAAAGGGCAGATGTGTCACAGAAAAGTCTGATTTCAAGGGAGTGACAGATTTGAGTAGAGGCAGTGCAGTGGCATCAGAGAGGTCCCTAAATCTCAGAGAACGGGACCTGTTTGCACAAGTGAAGTCCAAGACTGTGAGAAAACCTTGAGCCCTGCTTTGCCTCACTGTGGACACAAGGCTTCTAAAAAACAGGGAAAGGTGCTTCCCTTCACCCTTCCCAACATTTGACAGGTCAAGCGCAGTGAGAAGGCACAGACCCTTCAAAGCGGTGCCTGAATCAGAAGGGAAGAACAAATATCTCCTCTTTGCCTCAGGACAGCCACTTGCTCTCTAATAGGGAAGTGCTGGGCTACCTGAGCAGCAGTCCACCCCAAAAAGGACACAGCTCAAACAATGGCAATTCATTTACCTCGTGTGCTACCACCTATTCCCCAGTCCAGCAGTTACCTGCATGCAGTGGTAGTGTGTGCTTTTCCCATTCAGGTGGCAGCCATGGTAGTACACGCTACAGTCATCCAAGGGGCTGAAGCGCATGAAGCCGTGCTGGAGGGAATTATCACGTTTCTTGTGCATGTTGTAATGCCGAATCACATCCTGTTTACTAGTGAATCTCTGGAGAGATACAGAGACAGACAGTGAGACACACGTGATGGGAGTGGGTGAGTAATTCTGGGGGCAGAGTGGTTTTTTTTGTTGTTGTTGTTAATAAACTTATGGTATCAGGAGTTTAAAGCTCAGCAGTAATCACCCCAAGAGAGTCAGATGAAAGAGGAACTGTGTGCATGTATCTTCTAGGTAAAGGGAAAGTATATACATACACGAGAAATTGTAAAGTAAACATGACACCGGGGCCATGTCCAGAATACGCTCCCTGCAGCTTTAAGACTGCATTTCTTCTAACATAATTTTAGCTGCTACTATCTCAAGAACTGCTATAGTTAGAAAGCAAGCAGTGAACTGAACAGCCTACAAGAGAGTAACACAAGCTTCCAAATCACTCACTGTAGTGGTTAGCAAGACAGTGGCTGCCACATTCACGTCAGACTAGAAATTGGGAGAAACACTCTGCTCTTTTATTATAGGATCTTCCCATTGCAAGTCTTGTGCCTTCCCCTATAAGGTAGGATGGCTTTGTTAGGAAAACAGGGACAAGGAACTTTCTTCTAGTCACAGAAGATGATGGTGGTAGAGCTCAGAGCTAAATTGGTATGACCAGAATATCATTTTCATCCTCTACCTGCTTGAAGTAAGAAGGGGGACCCCACTGTCAGAGCAGCCTAAAGTGCCTTTAAAATGAAGCTTTTCATTTCTGTTTCCCACAGACATCAATATTTAACAGTGAAGGTGGGAAAGTAAATCTGATTTTTTTAAAAAGAAATCAATATCCATTTATTTTGAGGAGTAATTGAAAAGGCCTGTATTCCAATGTTTAACAACTTTTCTAGTCTCCCTCATAGGAAACAAATGATTATCGCTTCCACTCCTTCCTCCTATAATATCAATCCTGATCAATCTCGTTGGTATTGGCACGGGAATATATGGATATAGATTTCAACAGGAATCCCTTGGAGGCTGGAGGTATGATTTCCCAGGGCGTACATACAGGATTGCTATTGCCAATCATCGTTAATTTGTGCCCACTTATTACAGAGCGTTACTTATTCTAAAATATATCTCAGCCATAAAATAATTTGCATTTTAAAAAGCAGCCTAAATCCTTATTCCCTGCGAGACCAGACAGCTCCTTTGCAAGCAGCTTCCAGCCTCCTTAGGAAATAATCATGAGGCCAATCATAATAATAGGTTTTTCTGTCTTTCCATCCTTTGTGTTTCTCTCATTCTGGTGCAGAGATAGCCGCGTCACAGTTGGGACAGATTCATCTCAATTACCAAACGCTGGGCTAGGGAGACCACTGCAGGCATCCCAGAGAGAAACTCTCCTTTGATCAATAGAAACCCACAGTCAAGCTTGGCAGCTCCAGATCAACTTCCTCTGCTGTGGCCAGACTTGCTCCTTTGAGACCCAGAGGTCCCCTGGGCTGGGGCTGAAGCTGTGTCTGATGCACAGCAGAGGCAAACTCTGGGATTCCCACTCACAGACACGCAGCCTGACCACAGACATGGCAGTGTCAAGCTCACAGACCCAGGAAGAGGGTAAACAAACACAGCACGTGACTCGTGGCTTGACGTCGCTACCCTGGCACTTCTCCCAGTCATTACAGCATCCCACATGGCTCCTGCCCCCACGCTTTCCCCACAAATCCTGGACTGCTGCTGGTCTTATTGGGTGTTTTGTTGCAGATACTGCTGCTACAGTGTAACCCGGGCAGCAGGAGGGAAAGAGACAGACTAACAGATCAGCATTCCCTAGTTTCAGGCACAACTTTGTAACACAACAGAATTTACTCTCTTGGTTTCACTGGTGTAAATCTGGAGTGGTTCCCATTGACTTCAACTGATCTATATTCTGCTCTTCGTTATAGTGGTCTGGGCTTAGTTAAATGGATTTAAATTAGGTTAAATGGGAATAAAATAGGGTTCCAGTAAGTTCAAAATGTATCTTGCCCTCTTTCAGAGTGGAAAAGTGAAGAGGCATGTGTGTGGATGGGGGGGGGAAGCACAGGAGCACACACATTTCCCCTTGGCTGTACCCCTTTCCATCCAGATGGCTGTGCTGGTAACTTTTTACCATTCCTTTACCTGGTAGTTGCACTCTGGGTCAAGGCAGTGGTAATGTTCTCTGTACTGGTACGCACAGTGTATATGTCCACAGTGCTGACTGCCAGAGAACCTGCAGACATGAGAAGAACAGGAGAAAGAAAGGGAGAGAGAATAAAACAGTGTCCTGACAGTAGTGCCTGTAAGGTACAAATAAAGTCAGTCCCATTTCTGCTTTCATCCCACATGTTTATGGCATTAAACCCCATCTCCTTTATCCCCTCCCACCCTCTTATTTGTTGCTATTTAAAGGCGCTTCTTAAGCAGGATCATTCAGGCCTTGTACATCCCTAATCTGACCCTTTTCCTTTGAAACTTACCTCCATTATCTATGTCGGGGACAGAGTAAGAAAGAAGGGTACCTTGTATTAAACATCATACAATTCTAGAATTCTCTTGTGTGAGTTTAGATACCACAGCAGTGAGCTTCAGATATCCCCAACGCCAGAAGACGACAAATAAAAATCAGCCAAATATGGATTCTCAATTAGGCAGAACCTTGGAAAAGCTCAGGTATTCATTTGTTTGTACCAGTTACGTCTCAAAATACTTATTTAATCACAGCATGGTGTCACACTACAGAGAAGATAGCAAACCAGTGGATTAGATGGCAAGCCACACAGATAGAAGATGATCATGGCAAGATTACATAGGAACTTTCAGTTAGATGGACAGAACAATGAGATGGATCAACAGTAACAGAGTGAAGCATTACAGGGAGACCATCTCAACCCAGTGTGCACATCTCCTATGCACAACAGCCCTGCTGATCATTATTTTCCATGTGGATACAGTATTTGCTCACAGCAGAAAACAGTGCAATGCGAAAGAACGGGGGTTTCAGCCTGCCTTTGAGTGCAATTTAAAGTAGGACACAAGAAGCAACAGCCCACAACATGCACCCAATTCATTCCTGCAGGCCACCACTGAGCACTCCACGCAGCAAATTTGGAAACTCCTGACATACAGGGTGGAAAAAAAACCCCAGAAATGCCATAAAATAGCTACATACAAACAGACAGTACATGAAATGTATTGACTGATAGGCACATCAGTAATTGGTGAAAGGGGATGATCCAGTATGGGGCTAATCAGTGCAATGAACTCTCTGATGTATATTCTAGAGGACCCTGGAAGAGCTGAAGAGCTTGAAAGGGAAAAGCAGTGGAGAGAAGGGGACTCAGAGGGGAAACATTCAAAGATAAAGTACCATCTGCTCAAAGGTTCCTCAAAGGTTCCTCACGTCACTTAGTGCTAAACACAGCGGGAATGCATATGATAAAGGGCATGGGAAAGAAACAAGGAAGGGCAACGGGTAGAAAAAGGAAAATGAAGGAGTGAGGGTGTCCTGGTGCAATCCAGGAACCGTGTAGGAGCCGGGAAGATTATGGATCATCATAAGGTGAGGTAACACTGAACTACAGGATAGAAAAAGTCAGGATGAAAACCAGTACTAAATAAGGCATTTCTGAAGCACAGTAAGGAAGAGGAGGTCAACTGTGGAGACAGCAGGGCCTCTAGGAGATGGAAAGGGGACTTAATTGACAGAAAAGATAGACATTGCTAAAAAATTAAATCACTTCTTTGCCTCAGCATTCACAAAGGGAGACAGGGACAGATGCCAGGAGCAGACATGCCTTTCCCTGGGGAAGGAGAAGAAATACTGCAGGAAATCAGGATCACGTCAGAACAGGTGATTGAGAAACTGGAACAAACCTCAGCAGCGGAGAAGAAACAAACCACAAGGCAAACAGCAAGGCTGGCTGCACAAACAAAGGTGTGGAACTGAAAGCAGGGGAAGCAATTCCTGCTCAAGGCCTGGGCAACTGCGAGGCTAGTACAGGGCACAGGCAGCAGCCTGAGTCACCATGGCGTTAACCAGGTACATGTAGCTCGAACCAACTGGTCCTGCTAGTCCAGGGCTTTAGGTCAGCAGCTTTTTTTAGGAAAGAAGCTGCTCTGGGGAAAGCTTCCTCCCTTTTCCACTGACGAGATGGGAAAGAAAGAGCAAAGGGCTGTGCAGGGCTGGAAAACTGTGGAGTGCGGGGCAGGCAAAGAGAAAGCAATGATCATGCTAACAAATATACACCTTTGAAGCAAAGCAGTCCAAAATATTATCCAAAGCGAGGATGCAAAATGACCAGAGATGCCAACTGCAGAAAAAAAAAAGGGGAGACACTGAAGAGATCAGACTGTATGGGCTGAGTTACATGAAGCATCCTAGCAGGAGCAAACAAGGACTTGCTCCTAGCTCAGGAGCAAGGGGCTCAGTTTTAAGAGACAGCTAACACTTCGAGCTCCTACCCTCCCTTCCACGTGCCACAAAAATGTGTGTGTGGTGTCTACAGCGCAGGAAGGGAGAGGCAAGTGTTCTACCAAACCGTGTGCTTGGGGAAGGAGGGAAGCAGCAAACACAGCACAAAGGGGAAATTCTGCTCTTTCCGTCTGTGAGCTTAGGCTCCTAAAGGGTTATATTTATCCCGTGTTTCTTCTGACACTTGAAACAGTTCAAAGCTATTAATTTTTAAAGCACAGCATCTGTTTAGCTTTTTCATAACAGGAAAGCTTACACACCACACACTTACACGCATACACACGCGCACATTTACATGCGCACACTCTAAGGCACATCAACACCCCTTTTAATTTACATGAACGTACCCACAATTTCCATGCACATGAACAGACACAAACACACCTAAAACAAGCAAACTCACAGACCATCGAATCACACTGATATGCAAATCCAAACTCCTAAATTGTCCATAAAGGCACACAAATTCATTTTTACAAGAACAACCCCCTTCCCCCACTTTACTTTAATCGGTTCACTCTTGTTTTTTTGGCCAGAAAGAACGAGTCTTGATCTGGCAAGAGTTAGAAAGAAAAACCAAGATAAATAAATAATAATAAAAATAATAAATAAAGAAGTCAGCATGCTTAGAGAGTGTTTACAGACTCATTACCCTGTAACGATGATGTGAAAGAAGGAAGAAAAAAAAACCCACCCCAATTACAAGGGGGGAGGAAACCCACACAGAAATAAATATTTAAGCAAGTGCTGCCAGAAGCACCATCTGCTGAGGCACTAATAATAATAATAATAATTTTTTCTGTGGTCTTTTTTTTTTTTTTAATTATAAATATACGGAGGGGGGAAAACAACCCAACCCAAACTAGCTAAGTAAGAGGTTTTGTTTTGTTGTGTGAGAGAATGGATTATCCCTGGGCAGCTTTTGGCAGTGGCTTTGGCAAACTCATTAAGCTAATTATGCAGTGCAGACATAGAAGTGTCGTGTCTCTCTCCCCCCACCCCTTGATTTTAAGGCTTTAAACTGTTTTTAAAATTGTGTGTAAATTGAAGGGAAGTGGCTGTGCTGCCAACGGGCGGCTTGCGGAGCTTTTTAAGCAGGATGTGGTGTCCCTTAGCTATCTCACAAGCCTCCCTCCGTTACCTGCCTGACCCAGGGGAAGGGGCTCGCAGAGCGCTGCGGAGAGTGGATGTGGGCGAAGTGTTTATACAGTTCTCTGCTTGAGAGGGGAACTGGGGACAGAAGGGGTGGCATCTCCTCTCACTGCAACCTCTGCGATTCCTGCAATCTCAGCAATAAAAGGGTGCTGCTCCTCCTGCCCCAGGCAAAGATGGGCTTTACTCCCTGCATTGTCACTCAAGGAGCTGCACGTGGTGCTGTAACTGTCCTCTCTTCCCATGTGGTCTTCTGTCCCCTTCTACATCAGAGATTTGAGCAAAAGGGAGGAAAGAAAATCATCTCTCATTCCACTCTCGAGCCAGGGATAATTCTGTTCCCACCCTTTTCCCTGCTGATGTGCCAAGCTCTTCCCTTGCACCTTCCTAGCAGCTCACTGCCTCCCGCAGAGCGACTCTCTGTAGACTCTGGCAAGGTAGGAAAGCACAGTACACATTTCCCTCCCCTCTTGTTAATAAGTGCCCAAGTGCTGGTGGGAACAAACCCTTCAGTTTTATCTCTGGAGACATGTTTGCTTGCTTCCCAGACTGGTGTCTGCCTGCATACAAGGGAGCTTCCTCACTGCGCAGACAGAGGATTCAACAGGCCAGGGGCAAAGGCTGATGGGCGCTTTACACCCTGAGCTATAAACCATGCAGGTGTTATACAATAATCTCCTCTGTCCCTCTGGCTCTCATGGCATAACTCACTCTGTCTCACCACGACAGCCTTGGGCTCCCTCTCAGCATCGCTCACTCCTGACCTAAGCTTGCCCGGAGCTGCGATAAGATGCCCTAGTCTGAACCTTATTCAGTGAGGGTTTCTCATATACAGTAGCTGCAAAATATTGTAGGATAAGTATCCCACACTGATGCCAAGACCTGCCTAAACTCCAGTCACTTGTGAATTCGTCCAGCCTAGATTCTCAGTGGTGACATGTTCTCTGCTTGCCTGCTGCATGGTAGGGGAAAAAGGCTGGAGACAGCACAGCAATGCACAGAAAGAAAGACAATCAAGAGACAGCGCTCCCATTTAAACGCTGGGCTTCTGCAGTGAAACATTTTTCCACTATTTGTCACAAAGTCTAACAGCTCTGGGGAGCCAAGCATGCTCTTGGCATGCTTGTACACCTCTCACAGCTACTGTTCTCCCAAGCAGGGAAACACAGCACGTACAGATGCCAGAGGGAAATGGAAGTGCCAATGACTGGTTTAAACACTTGATGCAGATGGACAAGACCTCACCTTTCCCACCACCTCTCCACCCTCTTACTTCCAGCCCTCTCCCCAAGAAAGTCAAGAGTTTTACCTACCTGGCAATATACTTCTGGTAAATATTTACGTCTTCGCTGACAGCTGGTTTGTCAGTGGGTAATCCATTCCTAATAGGAAACACACAGGGCAGAGCTGGTTAGCAGGCAGGAATGGGGCACAGTCTGAGCTCCTTGTTTCTCTCACACACCACTGACACATCAGGAGAGAGGGCCCATGCAAGAGTACCCCACAAAGACACCCCTAGCTTTAACCTCCCTCCTCTTGCCCTTAAAATCCCATACCTTCTTTTACTGGGAGCCATACAGTCTTCCTACCACCCCTCCTGCATGTTCCCTCTTAGCAGGATTCAGTTCGGTTTGGCGGAGACACTGAGAAGACCAACCTTCTCAGTTGAGGTGAAAACAAACACCTCCCTGAAGGACCCTGCACCACTGTCTTTATGTGCATGGAAGGGCCATCGAGACACATCAGCCCTAAGCTCAACTGTGGGAGAAGAATCTCTGCACTGCAGCCCTGCTGTGAGCTCCTGCACATTTCCTACGTCCAGCAGGCACAGGGTACTCCTGTCTGTCCTGGTAATGTGGCTACAGCCCCCTAGATGAGGTTTTAATTGCCTTTTTTTCCCCCCACAGATACCCCAATGCTAACAGACAGGTGAGGTAGCAAAGCTATTTACATATTTTAATCAATGAGAAAACCAACCCAACTGACCCAACTGTCATACAAGCCTGGGTTACTTAACATCTTTAGGAAGCAGACAAGGGGGAAAAGAGATAAAGGGACAGACTCCAGCAAGAGACAGTGGCAATACCAACACAACCCCTGACAGGCTGTATGTGGTCTTCCTTCTGTTTTGCCCACACCCAACCTCCACTCCTAGTCATGATAGCTCTGTAGCCTGGTTTAAATAATTACACTTTCACGCAGAGTTCACTTCAAGAAGGTAGATTAGTTCAGGGCAGGTTTAGAGAGCTTAAAGCTATGGCTAGGGAATATCTGTGCGAGTGAGAGGGCAATTCCTGCCAGGTTATTTCGTCCCAGTGGGAACTATAAACAGAAAGCCAGGTCCCAGATAACACAGTGAGCACTTGCTCCACCAGCACAGTTAATGGGTTGCTGTCTTTTATCATGGAAGCCTGTATCTAGTAATTCAGCTTGAAGAAGTGACCAGAGCCCCTCCTGTGGTCCAAAGTGGGATCAGGACACTGGGAACTGCCAGGTTGAAGGCCTTGGTCACCTTCATTCCTGTTGCAGCCCCATCATGATGCCCCAGCTGAGGAAGTCCTGTGGCTAGAGGAGGGATCGCCATAGTGCTGCAAACCCACATCTGCAAGTGGCAGGAAATGAGCAAGAGAAAGGAAATCAAACCGGGATCCCAATGTGACACTAAAGCAGATAAGAAAAGGCTCACAGCCCCCCAGACAGAGCTCTAGAACGGCCACTGAACTCCAGGCAGCTGAACACTCTGCAGACTCTTTAGGCACAGAGTCCCTGCCCAAGTCACCCATCACATCAAGGCACTGTGCCCACAGGAATATTAACACCAGTGGTTTTTAGTAATAGGAGCTCCTGCCTACCATCTGGAGCACACACAGGGTTCACACCTAGCAGGGGCCAGATGCAAATGTGAATAATCCTCTGCCCTTTCCCAAACACCTTAACCATAGAGCTCCCAAATCTGTCTGCAGGCAGCTGGAAAATGACTGTTTCACATGGAAGACAGGCATCATCATCAGGAAAGTAGGAGATGCAGGCTTGCCCGAGACTGCAAAGAGCATTTGATTGAGGATTGAGCCCAAGGCCTCCCAGATCCACATATTAAACACAAAAGAGCCTTCCTCCTTACCAGAGGGCAAAGTAGTAAGGTGCATGTGACAGCATTTTCCAGAGAAGTGCAGGCCAGAGGTCCCAGACTTACTACAAATGACCCCATAGGATTCACAGCTCACAACAGCTCCAGATACACGGTGACAAAAAACTACATCCAAACTGTGACAAGAAAGCACAGAAGTCCCTCCCTTCCTCTCTGTTTGCAGCCTCAGGTACATATGTACCTTTTCTACAGCTACCACCTCTGGAAGTCCCATTAAAAAGTAATCCAAGGTTTGGCAAAGCCTTCAGATATCTCCATTCAGTCAATGGCATCGCTGCAGAGATTGCCAGCAATGTATGTATAGGAGGTTATTAGTGGTAATTGGGTGAGTAAGTTTGCCCAGTCTGAGGGGTAATTGAATCACCTCTATTTGTGTAAGGAACAAGCAAATTGAGAAGATACAGGCCTGGCCCCACAGAAGTATGTATATGCCTAAATTCTATGAAAATTGATGGGAATTAGGCACCCAAATGTCTTATGAGTTTTGGGACAAACAAAAAGCCCATCTTGCTAACAGTACGTCAGCGGAGTTTTGCCATTGAATTAAATGGAAGCAAGAATCAGGTTCTCCTACAGACACAGTGGGATGCCTGCGTAACCAGAACAAGGAGAAAGCAAAGTAATTACAGCCTTGACCTTAAGAGTGCTGAAAGCACCATGTTCCCTCATCTTTCATTTTAGCCTATCAGCCCAGGAGCTAGTGGGTTCTAGATTCTGGCTGTGACTGCTGATGGCTGGCCACATCCTTAGCACAAGTAAGATAAACAGAGATGTAAGGTGCAACAGAGGAGCAGACACCCCAAAAGAGAGCAAAAAGAAACATAATACAAACATTGCAGTATCTATTGTCACACAAACTGCAATTGCCCACTGATCCACACACAGACTTTAGGTATGATCCCCCAGTAACACAAAGGTAAGAAAAGTGGGAGGACACTTACTTTACTGTAGAGACTGTTCCAGTTGTGATGGAGTCTGTCTTGGAGAAAGTTGATTTCAGGTACTCAGGAGTGTTGAATGGCAATGAGACAGACTGCTCTGGCCCAGCCACAGGAGTGCTGCTGGGGGTACTGGCGAGGGGAGCCGGGGCCAGGCTGGGTGTTGGAGCTTTTACTGGAGTAAGCTTCTGAATGTTCCTCACATCATACTTGGAAGGCCGGCCTACCTTGCCTGTCTTGAAGGCGATGGCTCCTCCCATATCTGGGCTTCCTTCTCCAGGCTTGAAAAGGTGCAAGTACTTGACGTTTTCGAGGTCATACTTGGAGGCCTTCTTGTAAGTGTTGCCGTTTTGCGGCCTGATGCTCTCACCCGTCTTCAGCTTCTGAATGAAGAAGTCGTATTTGGAGGCCCGTGACATCAGACCCTGCATCTGGGAACTGCTGGGAGAGGGCAGCGGCAGAATGGTGGCTTTGGTCTCCGTCAGCATGGAGGCGTCGGGACCTGGCACCCGAATGGGCTGTGCCAGCACTGAGGAAGTTTCTTTGCCCAGCTTGGAGCCCAGTTCCTCAGATTTGGCCAAGTGCATGGGCCAAGAGAGCTGCTCTCCAGCTTTCAGTTTGCGGATGTACTCCTCATACTTGGAGAAGCGGGCTCGTTTGCTCATGGCATCCTCGCCAGGGAGAGAGGCAGCAGTCGCAGTGGCCTCTGAGGTAGCAGCATTCAGCTTGTCAAAGCTGATCTTGCGGGCCAGCTCATCCCGCATGTTCTGATCATCATAGCCAAACATGCCCAGGAACTCATTCATGGTGGTGGCAGCATAATCTCGCAGCGATGAAGCTTCCCCTACGGAGAACCAAAGTGAGAGAGTCACGCAAGGCGCTGATTTTTCTCCTCCTGCCGTACCAGCCCTAGTAGCGGGGAGAGGGAGTAAGGGGAGAGGGGAACATGATCTACTGACGTTTGGCTCACTTGTTAGGTTTTACGACTCTTAAATTAATTTGTTTTAAAAAAAAAAGTAATTAATACTGGGGTAAAATAAAAAGAGTTCATCAATGCCAGGAAAATCAATTTCCTAAATGTTCTAGCCGATGGCTTTTCAGTACATTAAACAAAGTTTCATAAATGTCTCTGCACTCTTGCCTTGGCCTAATATGAAGAAAAAGTAATTTTACTGGAAGTGAGACCAACGCCAATATGCCGAGGTTTGTACAGTTCTGTCCTTGTGTGTGTTTGTGTATGGAAGGAGGTGCACAGAGGACAGAAGGCAGAGTGTCTGCGTGTGTAAGGGGGGGCAGAAACATGGGAGACGTTCTCTGCATGTTGGTGAACGTGCAGGGCTGAGAGCAGGCAGGACAGCGGGGTGTGAAATGGATAAGGGTGACAGGGCAAGACAGTGTGTGGGGTGGAGAAGGAGGAGGGCAGAATGGAAAAGTGCTGAGCAGGGAAGGAAAGCAGCAGAAGGTGGAGATGAATTAAGATGGAGGGAGAGCAGCAAAGGCTATCTGCATGGGAAACTTGGCAGTGAGAAGTGGTGGAGAGAGAGTGGAGAAGACAAGGCAAGTCAAAAAACAGGGTAGTTCCCCATAGCTGTTGCAGTCCTTCCCTTCCCTGTCAGTTTTGTAAGATTTATTTTCACCCAATTTGCTCCCTTCCTTCTCAATCCCAATGACTGGAGACCTACTGCTCTCCACGTGAAAAGGGACCACAGTGGACTGGACAGAAGGAGGTGATGTCCTCATGTGAGCTCCAGAGAGGAAGAAAGCCCGTTCTCTGGAGTGTAGGCTGGAGAAGGGGCAGGAAGGGCTTAGTCTACCTAAGCATGATCACAAGGAGGGAGAATGAGCAAAAGCTATCCTTCCTTGCATCCCTCCTTCCCTCCCTCCCTCCCTCCCTCTCCTACTCCCTCAGGCGGTTTCACAGGCCACCAGGAGGGAAGAACACACATCTGGAGGTCACCCAATATCAGTGTAAAGGAGGAAATAAAGATTGCTCTGACGTGCCAGCTTGGACTCATATAGGCTTCAGTCTGACACAGCGCTCCTCCTCCTCTCCCTCTTGCTTTCTCCTGCAGAGTAAAGATTTACTGTGTGCAGGAGTCCTTCAAACCTCCCTCGTCATCTTTTCCAATCACTCACTCAGGCTCTCATGGGCAAGCACACTCCTTCACAGGGAGCCAGCACAGGCAGGTACACTGGCAGCAGAATGGAGGTTCTGGACACTGGGTCCAGCTTGAATCACATCAACAGTGCCTTGAAACACCGTGGAAAAGGAAGGAACCAAGACACATTCACAGACCAGGTCAAGAGATCCAAAGCATGAAAACGGACCCCTGCGGTTTAGGGGATCTGAGAGCCAATGATGCCACAGAGGGGCATGCACATACACAACAGCATTTCCACACACACGCAACACGCAGTCAATGAGCAAAGTCAAAGTTCAGTTGCCATCAGCTTCCACAAATCAGTTTCCACAGGACTATAACAAGGAACGGACTGCAACGGGCACTAAAATGTGCAAGACCACGAGGGTCACGTTCCTGGTTCAGTATTGCCTGGTATAGCTGTGTTCGTGTAGCACAAGTGCTGCTGCACTAGTTGCCTGAGTACATGGTGCATGAGACAGACAATGCAAATAACACGCCCTGAAGCCTGTGAGCAGAATGACAAGACACATCTGCTAAGTGCTAGGATCTGCTTTAGCCCGAAATGACTTTCCAGTTCTGAGCACTTCGACCCAGCATCCTGCACAGGATTTTGGGATGCCTGACTTCAGCATGGACACCCAGCTGGTTACAGAATGGGTGGTAATGCCACTGCAGTGTCTGGCTTGGGCTGTAGCTTTCTGTCCTCACACAACCTCATGGGTCAGTAGTAAAGGATATTAAATGCAGAATTATGCCCCACGGTGTCCAATAGCAAGACTTGTCAGCATGAAAACACAAGGAAAGGCTGTGTTACTCCATCCTCAGAGGTGGGATCATTTCATCTGTACTTCCCCACTTGGCCCTCTCCTGTGGCCCCTCTAACACCCCACCAAAGCCATCAATTTTATCTTTCACACACAGACATATTAAATAGTTTCATCTTGCTTTAAAGCAGTTCTCCTTTTTTACCTCTTTTCCCCTCTTCTCCACCTCCATTTCAGTGTAACCCTGTGACCCAACAGAAGTGATTAAACCCATGAAATCCCTACTGGGTCTAACACTTCCCTCTTTCTGTCAAATCTGCTTTCCCTGTTCTGCTTCTCCTCTCTTTTTGGACCTGTAAAACAATCCCCTAGCCTCCTTCACAATGCCCTGACTTCCAAGCACTGCACAGAAAAACTCTAGCCAGCTTGTGCCAAACTGCTAGGGGAGAAAGAATACCACAGAGAGGATCTGATAGGAAATTAAACTATTAAGTGTGATTTTTACTAGCTTTAACAGCTGCCCTGAAACCCAGCCAACCCCTTTCCTCCTTTATTCTAAACTGCAGCACGTGAAAAAAGAGGGAAGACCCTCTTTTTCAATCCCACATCTCAAATCAGTTTTACAAATCCCATCTTGGTTCAGGCCCCACAGACATTTCAAATTCAGAGATGAAATTCAAGGAAAGCTAGTATTTATTTTTTATTTTTTTACACCCAAGAAAACATGCTGTTGTAGAAGACTAGTTCCTTTTTAAACCTCTCTCATCTACACACCTGGCCTTGGAAAGCATCTTTGGTACTCATGTGGCTAGACCTCAACTAGTGCAATCAATTAGATGTAAAACCCAAGGCCACAGAAATGGGGGAGTTTTCAGACCTTTTTGTGAGCTTTGCAAAGTCTAAATTTGAGTTCAGTTTTCACTACTCTGGATTTAATCGCTTTATCCCCTGCAGCACCTTGCATTCTGCTTTTCCTTTGCTCAAATTTGGTTCTAGATGATCACAATACCCCCCTTCCCTGACCAACAGCTTTGCCAGTGCTGCTCAGTCTTTCCTCATCCCCATTTGAGACGAAACCCTGGCCAGTTTGCACTGCTTGCTGCCTTCACTCAAGGTTCAAACACACCTTTACTCATCCCAGCATGAGCCCACCAACACACACCCCAAAGCCAAGACAACCTTCAGTTATCTGTGCAGGCACTTAAACAGAAGACTAGAGGCTCTTCAAGTGGAGGCACCTTACAGAAGGGAGCTGTCTCACCACAAAGATGGTACGAGACCCAGACAACTCATTTCACATACATTTTCAAACAATAGCAAAGAGGTAATTGTTGCTACCTAATCAAGAGAAAACCCTCCCCATGCCTACACGCAGACAGAAGTAGAAGCAGGACAGCAGTTGGGAAACAAATCCCTGCACACAGCCCTGGAAGGCAGAGGCAGCATTGTCCCTGGGTCTTCTTCCCCCTCCCCTGCACCGCATTTTTCTCTCCTTTTCTATGTGATAATAAAAGGGCTCCCTCTCCCCTTGCCGCTGCTCTCCATTTGTGGGCATTGCCAAAGAGCAGAGATCTGTGTGTCTCAGAGCAGCTATCGTATCACAAAGGATCCGAAGCTAGCAAAAAAGGGGCTAAAAATAGCCTGCAGCAGCACACTATATATGGAAGGAAAAGCAAAACAGCCCAAATGGAGTACAAGGTCTGGATACTGGGGGATGGGACATCCCAGCCAGGGCTCTGTCCTTTATACTGCTTGGGAGGGAAAACATGTAGACTTGGGGGCTATAGGACAATGAGCAAGAAACTGGCACTCAACATGCTTGTTCTCCCAAGTGGAATCTCCCCAGGAAACTCAGAAGAGAAAGCTCCCCTGGTTGAAAACAGGTCCAATATTCCCTTTCTAAGACACTTGGCCAACAAGCTAAGAAAAGAAAGGAGAATTTTGAAAGCTTATACGGGGGAAACCTTCTGGTGACTACTTTAGCCCACTATGTAAGGAACAGGCAGAGTAAAGAACATGGGACTGCGTAGGAAAATCTCCCTGGGTATGTGCGTGTCACTGAGATTGTGGAAAGGGATCTCTGTCAGAGACTGTACTGGGAAATCTAAGTGCTATATATAAACGCGTGCAGAAACGTATGGGTCTGTGTGCAGGAGGGGGTGCGTGAATGAATGAAGAAGCACATCTGCATGTCCAGGTCAGCTTCTGACAGCCATCTCCTGATGGACGCCAGCTTTGAGACTCCGCAACACATGTCCCAGCTGTACCAGAGAGGGAGGCACATCAGGCAGAACTGAGCACCAAGTCCCTTGTTTCCGAGGGGTGGCTCAGAAAAAGAAATGGGGATGCCACACGTGCATATTCCCCATCTTGTTTCAAAGCACGAGGATTAAATAGCATGAACAACAAGCCTCACTGGCTGACCCGGAAAGAGACAAAGGTGGCAGGGATTTGGCATTAGACTACAGAAGATGAGAGCTGAGGACACAAGCAGCAGCTGAAGTCCCATAAAGTAGCCTGTGTGCGTACACACTGGGACTCCAAGAAGCAGGACCCCTTCTCTGCCTCATATAATTAGGACCACTTTCCTCACTGATCAAGAAAGCCCAACTAGATGTTGGATCCGTTTTTCTGTGTGGCTCCTGCTTTTTACCCAAGTTTCCAGCTCATCAAAGAAGTATGGGCTCAATATTAAATGCTGCTGAGCACTGCCAGATCTGTATCCTCTATGTCCTCAGAGGGACCCAGGTGCTCAGAGCCTTCAAACCCAGGTTCCTGTGACGACTCCCCTGAAGCTGCATTGACCAGGAGGATAGAGCTGTAATTCTTCTCCTTTGATCTGATGGCCTCCTGCTACCCCCCAATTCACAGGAAAAAAACCTCTCCTTTTTGGTATAGACAGTTCCAGATCTCACTGGAATAAATGTAACTTGCACCCAGTAACACCAGGTCTGAGGACACTGTGAAGAACAGCTTAAAACCCATTTTCTGGAACACTGACAGAAAAAGACAGAAGAGAAAAAGAACTTTGTCCTTTCCAAAGCAAGAGATATTTCAGCTTGTGCTTTCCAAGGAAATGTTGCAAACGACATTTACAACTGGGTTCCCGAAGCAGACACTCGAGACCTGGCAGCATGTCTGTTTGTAAGTCAAATCCCGGGTGGCTGTAGATGTAAACCGGACCCTGCATGTGCCATTACCTGCCTTAAGCAAAAATGAGTCTTCAGCCCCCCCTGAATACTTACACATTTTTGCATAATCCTTTGACAACACAGCCCTACAAAGGCATTTTACTGAGAGCTCCTACCCCATTGAGAAACCTCAGCTCCTTTTCATTTTCCCCAGTTTGGTAACATATTTTTTTTACATTTAAGTTCCCCTCTTTTTAGTTTTTGTAGCAAATAAAAGCTGCAAATGGGGGGGGGGGAATTAAAACAAACTAAAAACGGAGTCCAGGCACAATCACCTTGTGTCTGGAAACGACAAGGGCTTTCCTATCAAAGGAAACTGAAGGTCACACTTTTCCTCATTGATCTTGCAATGTTTGTTAATTACTCTGTCACTGATGTGGCGAAGGATAATTAAACAGCTCTGTTTATATCTTATATGCATAATTATGTGCGCTGCCACTGAACTCGTGAAGACTAGAGAATGTGCCTCTCCAGAAGGGGAACGGACAGACGGAGATGAGTTTCAGCTGCATTATTAACAGGAGGAGGAAAACACGCGCACACACAAAAGGAGGAAAGTTTGATGGATTCACAAAGTGCTGAGATCAGGGGACGGGTGCGTGCAGGTGGAGCAGATTAGGGGGAGATCTTTCAATTACAGATTCAACCCAGCTGGGTGACAAATCGGGGGAGGGAGCTGCTCTGCCCTAATGGAGAGAATTCAATTTACTCTAAGCTTTCACCAAGGCTTAGCACTCATCCGCCCCCCAAAAATCAATCTGGGGGGTACCCTGGGTATCAGAAGTGAGAAAAAAATTCAACTAAGGCTGTCCCCAACATCTCCTGCCAAAGTCAGCTTTTTGAATAAACCACAAATATAGGGTAGAAGCTATCTGCACCCACAGCCAGGGGGAAACCACCTTGCAATAGAACACAAGTCGGCATCCCAGACCGAAGCCGTGGGGGGACACGCAGGTTTGGAACCGGACGCTTCAGCAGCTCGAGGCCGAGCCCTGGGGGTGCCACCCTGCTGAGGGACGGGCTCCCACACCCGGCCAGCAACGGCAGCGATGCCACGGCGAGGAGTAACCCCTCAACCCTTCAGCCCCTCCGGCAAGGGATGGGACAACAAACGGGAGCAAAAAGGGAACGTGATACCTTACATGTTGAACGGCTCTGTTGTGGGCCCTTATCCGGCAGCCATGACAGGGCGCCTCTGCAGGTAGGCCCACCGGGGAGAAGTGACAAGGACAGCAGCTTCCTACCGGCGCCGAGCAGCGGAGGGCGACACCTGGGACTGCCCGGGTCCCACAGGGGACCGGCAGCCATCCCGGCCATGCTCTGTCACGGCCCGGCCTCTCCCCGCGGGCTCCCGTCTCGCCGCCGCCGCCTATCTCCTACCTCACGCCGCGGCCGCTCCTTCCAGAACTTTCGGGCGGGGCGGGGCGGAAAGGGACGGACCCGAGTTCGAGTCCCGCCGCCCCAGGTGCGTGCGGCCCCGGCCCGGCCGCTGCATCCCTTACCCCGGGGAGGCTGTTCCTGCCCGCACAGCCGGCCTGTGTGCGAATACGCTGCAGAATCTACCTGGGGCTTGCCTCAAGGGCACCCTCTGCTTTTTGTCCCTCTCTCATGTGGAAATACATGGCCGGGCAGCCGGCACAGCCCACAGCGGGATGGTGTGGAGGAGGCTGAAGGGGGGATCTACTCTGCCAAGGGGTCTGTGGTCTGGGAAGGGACATCCAGCCACATCCACCCCAACAGACCCCCCTCTTGGTAAGAGGAGACAGAGGCAAACTCATGGTCCCAAGAGAGAAATGCCAGGTCTCTGCAAGGGGACTGGGGCTTCCACCCTCCTCTGGCACAGACACAACACAACAGCTTCATCTGCCCCACAGAAAACGTGACCATGAAGCTGCCCCATGGAGGGGGCAGAGGGCTTACCTGAGGTGGTTCCTCCCCCCAGCTTGGAGCCTGTCTCGCAGCTGGAGGACCTGTAGGCATCGTCCTTCGAGGCTGGCCCGTCTGAATCCCTGTCATCCAAGAAGTTGCCATCCTGCGAGCCCCTCAGAGCGTCCGCCTCGTCCCCGTTGTCTTCCTCGTCGCTGCAGCCCTTGGGCTGCACCATGTAAACCCCTTCGGGGGGCACCTCCGCGCTCTCGGCACCTTTACATTCCTTGCCCTCCACTCGCCCCAGCAAGGGCTCCTCATTGTATTCCCCGTTCACCCACTTCTCAATCACCTCCCTCCTCTTGTCCTCCTCGATCTTCTGCACGCGGCTGAGTCCATCTGAGAACTCTGTCCCCAGCTCCTTGGTCCCAGGCTGAGGCAGGTCCTTGTTGCTGCTCTCCCGCTGCGGCTCCTTGTCCGCTCGCGCCTGTTCGGCTCCCCCGTGGTCAAAGACGACCTGGCGGCTCAGCTTGGCACAGATTGCATTTAGCTTCAGGCCGCCTTTGCGCTTGGCAGCCATTGTGGGTTTTCCTGAGGTTGCGTCAGTGCATATAGTTCTTTCAGCTGCGAAGAGAGAGGGGAAAGAAGCAAGAAAGGGCATTAGTGGGATCAGACAACTTGAACCCCAAAAAGCAAATGGCTGGTCCCAACCCAATGGGCCTTCAGGCATGACCAGTGGTGTCCTCCGGAAGGTGGGACTGCCATCTATTTCCTAAGCTCTGGGTGGAAGCCCAGCCAGGAAAGCTCAGTGAGAAGCACGCTCTGCACCTGCTGGTATCAGAGGATGCCACTGGCCTCAAGAGAGAGGCACGTTTTAATGCTGGGTCTGAATGGGCTCAAAAGGCCCCAAACATCTCAGGCAGGTGAACGTGGTCCGTACAAGCCTCTGCTCCTGGCTCAGACTGGATATGAAGTCTGTGAAAAGACTGACTTGCTCTCTCCTTCAGACTGCAGCACCACCTGCTTTTGGGTCCTCAGCTCCATCCCAGATGTGTTGGCTGCCAAAACCACACCAGCCAGTAACTGCACCCCAGCACCTCCAACGGCTTCCCAAGCCCAACCCTAGGGACGGTGAGGAATTCACCTAATGGGGTTTACGCATAATCTCAGAGAAGAGAACCAGCATGGACCAGAAAGAACCAGTACGGAGGACAGGAGCCCTGGCAAGTGCATGTGCTGAAGCACCAGACTGGTGTGTGACAGTCGTATGGGAGAAAATCGCCTTGGGTTGGTATCAGTCGATCAGGCCCCTTTGCCTGCTCGCTCGCTCGCTCGCTCTCGCACACACAGGAAATTCTGCTCTCACACTTCCCAGCACAATCAGCTAATTAGTGTGGGTTTGTTATTTTAATGTAGTTTATTCATATGTGACAGCTACTAAAGGAGGGGTAAGAGAAAGTGGGGGGAGAAAGGAAGAAGGTAAGGTCTTAACTTCAAGGTCACGGAGAATCTTGAACTAAATGGTCCCTATCACAGAGTCACTTGCATGATTATTGCACCAACAATTAACAAGACTCAATCACAAATAAAAGCAAAAAAACTGATTCTAAAGCAGCTGCATTGTCTCATTTCCCTCTTTATTTATGATACCCCTGAGAGACAAGCTAAGAAGGGTTAAAGGACCCAAGGCAACAAAGGACACACAGCCCGGCTCTTCCCCAAGGCGCAGTGCCGGGGCAGACCCTGCTCTGTGTCCCAAGGTGAGCACGGGGTAAAACGCCTGCTGGACACCCTCACTGGTGGAGTTACCGTGGGGGACACCGCTGGGGGTCTCTTGGACTTCATGTCATGCTGAAAGAGGGACCCATCACATGGAAAGCAAACAGAAACCATCTCCAGACCTCGAATGGTGAGAACGGGTTCCTCCACTGCACAGAGTCCCTCGTGGCAGCTCAGCCCACACCTCCCTGTCACCAGCACAGAGGTGCTGCTCCACAGAAGCACAGTGAGATTAATCAGACCCCCTACAATGCATCCAGAAGCCACCGTGACAGCCCCTAATCCCATAACATGACAGCCCAATACAAACAGACTGAAACTTTAGACCTGCTGTCCAAGAGCCAGAGAGTGGCTGCTTAGCGTAAACTCCTGACAGCTTCAGACACGCTTCCCTGTCAAGGTCGGCAAGAAAAATAACCCCCCGACAAATATATCAGCCCCCCACACAAAGGGAGGCAGAATGTACTCCTCCACCTTCCAAGCGCTCGCCCCCCACCCCCGGCACTAACACCTACGTGCAATCATGCTTCCATGAAGGGAAAGCACATGTTGCCCCCAAACACATCTTAGAAGCCATAGCTCTTCAAGAGCTGTGCGTATGCGCTGGCACGTTCCGTAAACGTAGTCGTACCCATACGGGTTAAACAGTCCCATCTCCCCAAAATACATTCCTCTACGTTCCCCCCACGCGTTTTCCCTTTCACACATTCCCCCACCGCAGGCAGGCAGTCCTCACGCATACAGATGGGGCACAGGCAGACGCCCATGAAGCTGCAAAAGTCTCTGCGTGCTGGCACCTTCCCTTCCCATCACATTCCCACTCTATTTAGGGCAGACAGCGAAGGCCGATCCTGTGCGCAACTGGTACCACAGAGGGAACCTCGGGAGGCTGCCGAGAGCTCCAACTGGAGCCCGGCCAGGACACCTATAGCTCACGCCCGTATGCTCGGGCGAAGGGCCAGCGCAGCCTCGATGGCCGCAGGTGGGAGGACGGTGGCCCCGGCGCGGTGCGGTGCCTTCCCCGGGGCTGGGGCACCGGGTCAGCACTGAATCACCAGCGCTGCCCGGGTGATTCCCCGTCCACGTTCTCACCAGAGCCAGCCCTGCCTAACTGGTGAGCTCAGCGCCGCTCGCAGCTGGAGATAACTGGGAGGCAGACACGCGGCAGCCCAAATCTCTGGCTGTGTGTCCCCCCCCTCTTTCTGCAATGAGGGCAGGTCCCATTATTCTGGTCTGGAGGTGAGCAGCCAAGTGCGTGCACCAGCCGGCAAATGAATATATAAATATTTATTCAAAGGAAGAGAGGAACAGACGTTCCCGAGGCCGCACTTGCCGCGTACGCAGCAACTCCAGGGAGCCTGCAACTTGTCTTCCATTCCTTTTCCTGCCTCCTTCCACCTCACACACCCTGGCTTTGTCCCTCTGCCTCCCCAGGTTCTACCCACCAGGTCCTGCCCTTTCCCTCTGCATCTTTCCTGTCCCTTCTCCTTGTGTTTGGGACTTTTTTTTGAGCACAGCAATACTGTTCTTTAACATTTTGAGAATTTTTTCCTAAAGTTGAAGTTAAAAATAAAGTTCTGAATGCGTACCTTTTCCCTGATGTATAAAACTAACCCTCCCAGAGACCTTCCCGAGAGGGGATCTGCCCTGTAAATATCAGGGCTCTTACGTATCTCCATCCCACCTATGCACCTATGGATGTAGGAAATCAGAACTCCTGGCTGCTTCTGCCAACCTTGCAACCAACTCTCCACAAGCCTGGACACATCATTTTATCCTTCCATGGCCTTATTTCCTTGTCTATGGAATGGGAGGGACATCACCTACACCAACATGTCTATTCCCCTCTTTCAGGCTGTCAATTTCCAAAGCAGAAGGGAAACCCTTCTCCCAAAGACAGGCTGAAGGTGGCCCTCAGCTCGAGGGGACCAGAGCATCCGTATTCCATTCGCTCAAGCAGAGGGAGAGGAATTGAGCTGCCGAGTGAGGGACCCTTGTTTCTGCCCAAGGTCAGGACTGCCAGGCAGGGAGGGACCCCCGAAGCCAGGCAGAGATTCCTTCCCCCCCGAAGGCCGAGCTCCCCACCCCAAATCACCCTGTGTCTCCATCACACTGTTTAAAGATTCCAGGCTAAGTAAACATCCCCCTTCATTTTCTTCGTCTAAATAGAAATGTTTTGATTTCGCATCAATCTGAGGAAGCCGTTTATAACCTGAGCCTGTCACACGGACTTTTCATCTCTGCCCAGGACAAACTCTCCCACATGCTCTATTTACACTGAGCACTTCCTCTGAAAACAATGCCACCGGGAGTTTACTCCGCTTGCCCCCTCCCCACACCCTGAGAGGAGACACCGGCTCCCCCCGCTCTGCACCCAGCCCCGTGGCATCTCGAGAGCAAACCTCCCTTTGAAGGAAAGGTAGGGAGGAGGACAAACCCCCACCTCGCCGTTTTGCTCCCTTGTCACCCCTTGAACGTGCCGCCGACAAGCCCTGGTGGCTGTCCCCGCCGTCCCTCTTTCCCCCACCCAGGCTTTGCCCTCCACACAGTCCCCAAAACGGCACTTTCTCACCCACAAACTCCACAGCGGGGTGCTGGCAAGGCGGGCACGACTCAGCTCCCTCCTGCCGAGGGAGAAGAGGGGCTACCGGGGGACACAGCGTGTGGGACCGAAGGGCTTTGCAGCGTGGACAGAAGTAGGACAGCCCAGCTGGGGGGCAAACTGCGCTGCAAAGGGAAAGTCTGGAATTGCAGGGAAAGGAAAAGAGAGCAGGAGTCTGGCTTTGGCCTGGGGTCGATGAAGAAACTCACCCCAGTAGAGGGAGAAAGGGACCCGGCTGTGAAAAAGAGGGGTGCGGGAGCTGGATGAAGGAGTGGAGGAGAAGGAGCCCTGGCTGGGCAGCAGGAGATTCCTGGTGTGGGAAGAGCTGGAGGTGCACGGGGGAGCCCCACGGATGGGGCAGGGGCTGAGGAGGGGCAGGAGGACCCGTGCTGCGGGGAGAGGGGTGCCGGCTGGGGAGGGACAGCGTGCTGTCACTTCAGAGGGCTGGGTACGTCGAACAGATGGAGCTTTCATATTCCTATTGAAGAGTTTTAAGCCCAGCTGAGCAGCTCGGTTCAGGAGGGAGGTCCCAGTGCCAGCTTTCCAGGAGCTGCAAGCTCTCATTCAATTAATTATTAACGGCATTATTTGGGGCGGGCAGGGGGAGGGAAGGAGGACCAACATGCTGCACAGTCCTTTTCTTTTTTAACCAGTGTGGTGCAAGCTTTACTGGAGAGACTCCAGTCTGCCCGGGAGACCCAAGCAGGGAGGGCAGCACGGCTTGCTGGGGCCGGGGGGAGGATGCTGCACGCTGGAGCCTCTTCACACTTGAGTCGCCGTCCCTAAGACAGAGCCAAACCTTCACAGCAGAAAGGCGCTGGGGCATTGGGAACGTGCTTCCCCAGAGCAATGCCCTGGCAGTGCCCAGCTACACGCCGGGAGGAGGCAGGGAAGGCAGCCAAGTGCTCAGCCCCTTCCAGAAAACATTCCCCTTCCAGCACGACGGCTCCTGCATTATCCCAGGCAGGGCCAGGGCAAAGGCAGCACCAGCCCAGGCATGGCCCACGACGTGTGAGAGTGGATATAGTGTGTATATTTTCCCCTCTTCAGTTTATCAATAAAACATTTTATTGCTTTTAGCCCAGGAAATGACCTTGGATTAGTGGATGCTGTCTCTTCTGGCTGACCTTGGGGAGTTCACAAAGGCTCTTTAACAACCTCCTCTGCCCTGCAAGCGTGGATCCCGCCTGTGCGTGTCTGCGTGAAGCCGGGGAAAGCCCTCGGTGCAGAAGTCGGACCTGACAGGCTCCAGCTCAGCACTGGGCAGGGGAGGAGAAGGAGAATCAAAAGATGTGGGAGGAGAAACGAAGTGAGCAGCCAGGGCGTCCTTACGGAAGCGCTGCCAGCTCCACTCCCTGCTTTCCCATAGCTGTGAGGGCTCTCCCTACGCACCCCGTCCATAAACCGCAGTGGAAAAGCCGGGGACTCCGCTCTGGTCCCCGTGGCCAGTGCTGGCCAAAGAGCACTCTGCCTGCACTCACCACTGCTTGACCTTCTCCTGCCTGCCACACTGACATCCCCAGCTGCACAAGAGGCTACTTTTCTCCCTATTTCCAGTTCCCAGAGCCTGGTTCAACCCTGGCCCAAAGGGGCAGAGACCAGTACCGGTTCCCTTCCTGCTTCCCTTTGCTCAACCTTCTCAGCTGCAGAATTAAGCTGTGATTTTCTGGTGACAGTGAGAGGCAGCGTACAGAAACAAGCACTGGGCAGTGAAGGACAGAAGACAACCTGAGAGGAGGGGGAAGCGATGGGGCTCTGGAGATGCTGGTGCCCTGCACTGGGGCTGCTCCTGTTTCCCACCCAGGCACTTGGTAGATCAGGTGCTGCAGGTGGGATTTTTCCACGAGAACAGCTCATGAACACGGGGAGCCCTCCTTTTTCCCAAACAGAAATTAGCCACATTATCTCTGAATGGTGTGTATTTTCACTGCAGAAGTGTAATTATGGAGGGAGGGAATGGGACAGCAGAAACCGAGAGGAATTCTCCTCCTGAAGGGAAAAGAAACTAGGAGCAAAGAGGGCTCTAAGGCAGAGCGAGGTCCCCGCACGCCGCAGGACAAAGCCTGCAAAGGTGCTGCAGCAACCGGCACATCCCGCCGGGCAAGCCTCCCTGCTGTCTTCCCCCGTCAACACAAGCCTCCCATTCCAGCCACGTCCTCTCCCAGTGTCCCCCTGCAGTGTCCCCTCATACTGGGCAGAGAGGGTCCCCATCCTCTCCTGCAAACACCCCTGACTCTTCTTGTGCTGTACGCAGGGACAGCCCCGCAGGCTGTCTCTTGGCACAAGAACCCCCTCCCCGGAGCGTGTCCCCAGCCTCCAGGTGCCCCTTTTCTCCAGCCGCCTCCTCCTGAAGAGCGAGCCCTAAAGTGTTAACGGCGATTGGTGAAATGGCACAGCAGATTGCTACAATAAATAATTTACTGATATTTATAAATATTCAAATCAGCAGGCTTCAGAAATTGAAAGGGGGGGGCTGAGCTGACGGGGAGGAGGGGTGTTTAGGGAGGGGAGGGGGGGGCTGACATTAATTCCCAGGCTCTCCAAATTCATTTGAGAACTGTTTCTCATTTCAAACAAATATTAAATCTTTTGGTGTCAAGCCTCCAAAATAAAGTATCAAATAGAAAGTCACCACCCCCGTGGTGGCTGATGCCTTGTCTGCCAAGATGCCGGGCGCCTGTGGCCCTGTCCCCTGGGACAACCAGCCCCTGGAGGAACGGTGGCAGCCTGCGCCGGCAAGGTGTCCGTGGAAGAGCAGAACCCCCCCAGCCACACCACTAATGTAGCCCACCACACCACCGACCATCATCCAAGACAGGAATCCCTGTTACTACCACCTACAAGACCTTGCCTTCGTCCTCCAGTGAATTTTCTAAATCCCATTGGGGAGAAAGGGCTGAATGTGGGAGCAATGAAGGTAGAGCCAGGACTCCTGACTCCAGCCTGGGGACATGGCCTGGTGGCAGAAACGGAGCAGAGGGTCACAGCTCCTGACTTTCACTCCTTGCTCTGGAAGGGAATTTGGTTTTAGTGATTTAAGCTGGGGGTTAAAGCCAGGAGTGCTGGCTTCCAGCCTGGTTTCCAATCGTGGTGTAACCGTCAGCCTCCCCAGCTTTCTGTGCCTCAGTTTCCGCATGCAGAGGAGGAGGAGGAGGAGGGAGGATGATCACCCACCCAGCGGGCTGAATCCAGATGTGTTTACTCCGTGCTTTGGGATCTCCATATCAGCACTCTGTCACTGTTCTGGATTGTTACTAACTGAGTCTTTTCCACCTCTGAGCATCCTACTGACCCCTTAGATGGCCAAGGGAGATGATCCTGTGTCCTCCCCTGGACCACCCCATTGGTAACGTGAGGCTCCAGCATGGGGTGAATTTCCCCTAGATGAGTAATGGCTTTTCTAATGCACGGGCAGGCTGTCAGCTTCCCTACTCCCAGTGTTTTATGGGTTTAACTGAACGGCTCTGAACTCCCTAGTAAGAAATAAAGTTATCCCTCAGCGTCCCTTCTAAACATTTCACTCAGTGCAAACGGTGTTTAAGAAAAATGAGGACATATTTCTTCTTAAGGATGCAGTATCCCCCTTCAGAGGCCTAATTTATGCCATATATCACTGGCCAGGGAGAGAAAGGCAGCACAGACCTCACACTAGGAGTGAGCTGGCCCAAGCACAGCCGCTGCTGCTGCAATGGTGCAATGGGCTGCAACTCAAAGTCCTCCAGAGTCCGCAGAGTCCCCGCTGGAAGCAGAGCCCGGCTGGCAGGCAGCAGAGCAGGACGGACACCTGCTATCACTCAGCACCGCGCTGCATCCGCGGCTGCCGCATCGGTCCTCTCCCACCCCGGAGACCTCCTCACCTGCACCGTCCCAGCCTGCCCAGACCCCGTCCTCCCCACCCTGCCCCAGCTCAGCCCCGCTCGGGGTCTTTCTCCCTCGCACGGCTGACCCGTGACAGCCTCCACGCTGGTCCCGCTCCCTTGGACAGCGCCGGTCCCCTCTGCGACACTCGCTGCCTTCTCACCTGCCACTGACCTGCTCTGCTGCCGCTCGACCAGCTCTTCACAGGCATTTGGCACAGCTGGTGGGGAGAGTGGTTCAACTGCGAGCAAGGACAGGACTAATCCTTCTTCACAGCCCTTTAGTAACGCACGTCTGAACCTTTTCCTGAGCAGATCTCAAAAATGATCCTAAATGTGCTTTGATCTTGTCTACCTCCAGCTTCCTTTACACTGAGAGCCGCCAAGTCTCCGCTGCTCGCCCCCGAGTGCTGCGGCCAAAGCTCCTTGCCTCTGCCCTTCCCTTCGCCCCGCTCTGCACTCATGGACCCCAAACCTCCAAAGGACAAGAAAGAAGCCCCTCTTTCTGCATACAAGTAACACAGGGAACTTCCAGAGTTAACAAAAGGAGCAGAGTGGAAAGATGAGGGGGGGAAAAGTGAGCAATGGAAGTCAGGAGCTGTGGTTCCCTGTCCTGCTACTGTCCTGCTCCTTCTCTTTGGGCAAACAACATCATGCAGGCTCCCTTTCTGCCCTTGACCTGCTGGGTCTCTTCAGATGGTCAGCCATCTGGGCAAAGATTTCTTTCCTGGCTTAGCGGGCCTGGGATCTTGTTTGCAATTTTTAGGTGTTAGCAACTCAACAGCAGAGGAAAAACACTGATTCGGGACAGTTTGAAGCTCCAAAGTCCCTTGCGTCCTGCAGCCAACTTTCTAGTTCATTTGTCAAAGCGGGATCTTTGATGATACATTTCAACAGTTTCCTCCTTTGATCCCATGAGAACCTGCTCTCAGAGCTCCAGCCTAACTCAGCGAGCAGGGTCTCACTGCTCCTTGGGCTGAGGCTACTTCCCAGGAGCCTTCTGTCTTCAGAGCATTTCCTTCAGATAACATAAAGCCAAGAGGATCAGCTTTTCTGATCCAGTTTCTCCTCCTTGCCTAATTTATTTATTTATTATTAATTTTTTAGTCCAGTTAAAAGGTTTACTATCCAGAAGAGCCTAAGTGGCCTCACTCACCCAAAGTAACTGTATAAATCAAACGGAACCGCTAACATCTACATCACAATCCCACCATCAATCTCCCCACAGGTTGCGAAGAAAACCAAGGGGAAAGATGCAAAAGGGAGAGCGTAGAGTGATAGCTCATCACCGTTGGGTCCCTGCAGGCTGGCTGTGGCCCTTGGAAAACTCCCTGTGAAGCCACACATGTTGTCAGGGCAACTAAACGCAAACACGGTGCCCAACTTCACCTCTCCATAGACACACGTGCTCGCTCCAGGTGCTGTGCCAGGAGGACACGGTGAAGGCAGAGAGAAGGAGGGAAGGGGTGATGGAGATCAAAAAGGACTGGGAAAGCCTCCGGAGCAGGGCCGGTCACCCCGTGTGGGAGCCAGCTCCCAAGGAATGATGAAGAAGAGCCAAGACAGGAGCCTCTTCGAAACTCTGCACAGACTCCTTTGAAAACACCAAAAGAGTCAGGGCAGGGGGTGCAGCGAAACATCACGGTGGCAGAGAAGGAACCAGACTTAGCTGCAAGTACCTGACGCTGGGGGAATAAAAAGGACCCGGGAGAGACAACAGGTCTCTTAGAGGATGCAGATTCAGAAGGCAATTGCTCAAAGTTTCATCAGTCCCTCTTGGTGACTGTCTTTAATCAGTTTCTTTACAAAGAATCCAAACCCACCATGACCCAAGTCAGTGGAGAGCAGCTCCCTGGCTTCAGGCCGGGCTCAGAGTCATCCCTAATCAAGAGCAGGGGTTAAGCGAGCCACCTCCTCAAAAACGGTCCCTCCAAACCCTGCTGGTAGCTGGTAGGCAGCTTAAGAGCAATTTGTGATCCCTTTCAGCACTATTAAACTCAGACCCAACAAAGAATGCAGACTCCTAATTAATTGCAGTGGGAAGTCAGGAGCATAAATGGGAGCCTGAATGCTTGTTGCATCACTAAGAAACACAGGGCCAGAAAAAGTTCATTATTGTGGTCTTTCTGGTCCTGCAAAGTAAATCAGTGTGTTAAGCCCACACGAGGTGAACGAGACCTCAGCAAGAGCTGTGTGACAGAGAGCAAACTAGAGCATCTCAGCCTTCCAGCTTGTGTTACGTCCTCCCCACAGCTCCCTGAGCTCTATGTGAGCAGGTAACGTGCTCTGGGCTCGGTATGCAAAGGGGGCACACGGGTCCCTTAAAGGCTTCTGTAACCCCCAAGTGGGGCTGGGATTCTTTTGTGAACCCTCAGAGCAGGCACCCATCACACGCAGCGCTGGGAGTTCAGGGGCTTTTGAACCCCCGGAGATGCCCGGCACCTGCAAATATTGTCCAACATGCTTAGGAGAAACGCTTGTCCATCCTGTTGGTGTGGAAAAGGCTCACAGCCTGGGCAGAGGAGAGGTGAGCTCTGGTGTGAAAGCAGCAGGGCATCCCTGAGCCTGTTAACCCACCAGTCCTGTCAGGGGGGGGCACGGGAGAGAAACCCCACCGGCTGGGCTGTGTGGGCGCTCACCCCACGCTTCCCAGTGCTCACCCCGACACTAATTCTCCGTCTTGCCCTTTGCTGCTCTTTCTGCTGGTCATTAGGGCTCATCTTCTTATCTCCCTGGTCCTCGTGAGCCCATCCATGTGCTGGGGCTATCACTAATTGCAAACACCCATGGGTGGGAGCACACACGTGTAGGAAAACGTGGCGGTGCAGGTGCACGCGCAGCGGCACACGCGACCCAGCACACAACCACACGCAATCGCACGCCCGTGCATGTGCTGGTGAAACACCGTGCACGCGGAACACACGCTAAGGCACGCAGGCGGCTCCGGACCCGTGACCGCACAAGTCTTCCATCCGCACACGGCAATACACAGGCGGCGTCCGCACCTCCCCGGGGGGCGCACACCCGCACGCACCGAGCTCTGCTCAGCCCCGCGCAGGCGGCGAGCCCCCACGGACACGCAGCCCCACCGGCAGCCACACAGGCAGAGCACCCTGCATGCACCCACACACACTCGGGCATGCTCACACACATGCTCACACACACACACACGCTCACACACATGCTCACACACACATGCTCACACACACATGCTCACACACACACACACACATGCTCACACACACACACGCTCTCACACACACACACACGCGCTTTCAGCACAAGCCCGCACACCAGGAGCGGTTTATTCTGCAGCTTGGAGTGAGAAGACGGTGGGCTCCCAGCCTGGACGCTGCAGACAAGACTCGGCAGCAGGGACAGACACGCTCCCCATCCCACCAAAGAGCCCCTCTTTACCCCCAGCCCGTCTGCACCTCACTCCTTAAGGCAAAAAGAGCATCGGTGAGTGTCCCTTTGGAGCTGGCGTCCCAGCGGAGTGTGTGTGCCGGGCAGGGGATCTCTCCCTCTCCCTCTCTCTCTCTCTTCCACTCGCATCTTTTCATGAACTCTATTTCTCTTTCCTTTCTGAAAACAACTGAGCTGTAAATACTGTTTAACCTTCTTCCCCCCTTCCCCCCTCCCCTCCGCACTATAAAAACACAAATATGCCATAACTCAGCTGGCTCAGCCGCCGCGCCTCCAACATGCCCTGCTCCAGGCCTCTCAGGAAGGTCATAACAAACGACTTTCCGATTCAGTGCTCCTGAAATAATTTTGTGTATTAAAACCTGAATCTGCACTTTCTGGACCGAAAGCCTCTCTTAATTATGGCAAGCGTCCTTGGGATGGACAGTGATCCTTCACTACAGCACCGCTAACCAACCGGAGAGGCTCCGGCTCCAGCTCCCCACCACCACCTCCTCCCGCTGCCCCCTCCCACCGCCACCCAACCCACGGCCCCCCCTTGCTCCCTCGCCCCCCCGCCTTCCCTTTGCCCAATCTGTTTTCAAAGTGTGTCTGTCCTTTATTAAATTGTTTTCTTTTCCACATTATCAGTTGCCATGGAGACCTCATCTCTCGGATTATTTGAATTTCATTATATCTATTGATTTGGGAGCATTTCATCTTTTTTATTGTTTTTCTGTCAATTTTCAAAACGAATAACCATCTAATTTGCGTCAGTGCTGATTATGTTTGTCCCTCAATAGAGGTCGGCAGCTGCGTCGGGGAAACAAATCAATGGGAAACCATCATAAACCTCCCCAGTACAATCTCCAGGATATGTGGGTGACATTCCACGCCTGTGAGAAACACTCATCATATCCAAACTTCTTTCTTTCTTTTCTTTTTTCTTCTCCCCTCTTTTTTCTTTTTTTTTTTTTTATTTCCCCTTGGTAGCTAGCTCCGCTGGCCAGTGGCGGGTCACATTTTAAATCATATTTATTTTACACGCAAACATGTACAATTTTGGACGCATCGCATTTTCAGACAGGGAGGGGACACGGGTGAAGAGAGGGGGAAGGAATTTTTTTTTTTAATAAGAAAGAAGGGAAGAAAAGGATGATGAGGGAAAAAAAAAGAGGAAAAGTGGATCGGGATTGCAAATTGCTTACTATGTTTTTTTTTTAAATAATTTATGCAATTTTAAGCATTTATGTATAAATTTTTTAATAAGCCACCCTGGAGCAAAATAGCCATTAACATCCCGACGTCCTTCTGTCCAATGGGCTCGTGTGCAGGATCAATTTCCGAGAGTACTTTCCTTTTTTTTTTATGACATGATAAAATGCTTTTAAAGCAACTTACACAAATATGGAAATTTTTTTCCCCTCCTCTTTATTTTTTTTTTTTTTATAACAGCCTCCACTTATTCACCAGGGAGAGCGAGCGAGAGTGTGTGTGTGTGTGTGTGT
Source organism: Gallinago jamesoni (assembly GCA_025769975.1). Taxonomy (NCBI): domain Eukaryota; kingdom Metazoa; phylum Chordata; class Aves; order Charadriiformes; family Scolopacidae; genus Gallinago; species Gallinago jamesoni. The sequence goes on along the minus strand of JAOQGH010000008.1, from coordinate 4,136,197 downwards.
GTGTGTGTGCTGGGGAGGGCAGTTGGCAGAAGGATAGACCCAGCCCTAACTGGAACGGACCTGCCTGTCCTTCTAACAAGGGCATAAACTTTCATTAGCGATGCACACAGTCAAAGGCAATTTAGGGAAACGCGCTGTACAGAAAAGGAAAACCTCAGCGTTTTTTATACAGCGGCTCCTTGGCTCCGTCCAGGGGGCTCTATCCTTGAGCTCAGCTTGTGCTCTCCAACCAAAGTGACCCCACCGGCCATGGGGGAGGCGGGAGCGGGGTCGGGGTTGTTCTCGGGGAGGCTGGTGCCCGGCAGTGCCAGCCTCGGCCCCTCGCCTCCGCCCCACCGGCAGCCCGCACGCCCCACGGCTGGTCCAGAGAAGCCAGTCAATATTAACATCTCGCTGGAACCCACTGGTCCACGAAAGGCCCAGAGGGATGTGTTGCTCAGCCCACGGCAGAGCTTTGCCCCTCCGACGCTCTCGTCCTCCCCAAAGGTCTCTATTTTGGGTCCCCACACGCTGACAAGGAGCTCGCGGCCCCTCCGTGCCCCTTTGGGGCATTAGTTACAAGCTGGCTCTGCCCAGACCAGACAGATGTGTCGCTGCTGCTCCTGTTTCCGCAGGGTATATGGGCTAGTTATTTTTGCAGCTGGGATATGGTCAGCCTCACACAGGAACCTGGAAAATGCCATTCCTAAAGGGACGGCTCCCGCCGCTGGCCCCGTGAGCAGGGGAGGAGGGACAGGAGCACACGGGGCTGGAGGGACAGCGGGGCCAATACGAGGGGCTCGGCGGGGTCTGAAAGCCACGAACACACGTTGGAAATGAAACAAAACTATTTCTCCAGCTAGCAGTTGCCTTGGCCCTCTGTCTTTGGGGGTGAAACTTATGGCCCCCCAGCCAGATAGACGTCACACATGCCCAAGCGTGGGAAGTCCCTGTGCAGGTTCCTATTACTTCCTTCAAGATGAAGCCCCGACGATGTTTTTTTCTACAAGAGCAGATTTCTTTACCTTGTTGTGTGACACACTTCCAGAGATAACACAGACCTAGGAATTTAATCCTACTGACCACAGGCTTGCATGTTCCTGGGACTCTACACAGCCCCCTGCACACTCCCAGCTCACCCCAGTTGCCGTGCTGGCTGGCAGGGGGCTGTGCACACACCTGCCCCGGGTGTGATGTTTGTGGGCATTTGAACTACAGCATGAGAGGGGGGAAAAGAATAAAAAAATTAAAAATAATAAAATTCAAGGGGCAGCCGACGCTCAGCTGGAAAAACACAAAGTGTCGAGAACAGCAAACCCAATCAATAACAATCACAACCCCAGCAGCGGGTGAGGAAAGCGTGAACCATTTTGGCCTGCTCCCTGCATGCTCACCCACTTGGGAAAACACGGTCCCCTGGAGGCTCGTGATTTCATCCCCTCCCACTCCACCCTACATTCGCCCTCACCAAAAATCTTTATGGAGTGCAAGTCTCCCCGGGCTCCTGTTTTCCTCAGAAACTCACAGAGGAGAGAGGGTCTCTGCATGGAGGAACAGGACTCCTGGCAACAAGCTGGCACCTGAGGAAGGTTCTTAATGCTATGAGAGGCTCTTCTTCCAGCAAAGTGCTCCTTATACCCCATGTTCTCCTGATCTCCCCTCCAAAGTTTTCCCTTTGTGTCCCCCTTCCCCTCCCAGTTGCCAGTCTCAGCCTCGTGCTCTTCCTCTCTCCCTTCTTCTTTCCTCGACTTCCCAACACTAATCCAAGTTTCCTCCGCCCCAGCACCTCCTGCCAAACCCCTTGTGCCCCAGTCTGCACCCCCATACCCTCTTCACACCTCGCTTCCCTCAGTCCCCCGTGGTCCTACCACCCATGGATGGCAGAGAAAGCCATGCAGCCCAGGGGACCAGCGCTTCCAGGGACCAACTTGGGGAGAGGAAACATGAAACCTGTCAGGGAAAAGGCGAGAGCTTTCCCTTGTCCCGATCTTGTGTCACTCCTCACCCAGACTGTACAGATTTGGGGATTTCACCGTAGCAGCAGAGAGGTCAGCAGGAGTTGAAGGCTTTCAGATCATATATATCACTCTATATGGTCTTGTCTATAGTGAGCGCTAAATATAGCCAAGCCAAACCTGGAGGTGACTTCAGTGATGCAGGGACATCAGCCACTGCACAGGCACCCTCCGCTACCTCAGAGCAATACAGATGTCAACAGTCACAATCCAAAATCGAGGATGCCTGTGGATCCCCTGTGCTCCTGCTGCCAAGAGGAGGAGCCAGGTTCTCTCACTCCCTTTCCCTCTCTCAGGTGTCCATAATGGTTCCTCCTTTGGAGTGGTCACCAGCCAAAACAAGGCAGCATTTTCTAGGTTGAAGGTCCTTTTTTCCATGGGATGTGGACCCTCTTCTCAATGGCGTGCCAACATCTGTTTCAGCACGGCTACTTAAAAACTTAAACAGTGGAAGAAGCTCTGAATAAAAGGGGAAAGTCTCTTGTGTGGGTCAGAATAATTAGGCTGAGCTCAAATTGGCTTTAGGCATCTGCTGCTGCCTCTGAGCAAAATCAAGCCATGCTGCTTCCATCAGCATCTCTCCGCTGTTAGCCTCACCCCGCAGAACAGAGGGGACCCCATACTGCCTCGTGTAGGGCATCTCTGGGAACAGGACTTGCTTCAACAGAAGCCATAAAGCCTCCTTATCCAGCTATCATTAAAGCCAAGAGAAAAGAGGCCAGACAGAGAGATTGAGATGAGCCATTTCCCCAACAAACTTGCTTCCCTTTCTCATTCGCTCCTTTCTTTTTTTTCCCCCTTTAACTGTCATTAAAATAACAAGTTTCTGTTACAGTCTAAACATTCCCACATTGTATAAAGGGTTATGTTACACTAGAGTCACTGCCGGGCCCAGTGTTTGCACAGAAACCTCACTGCAGGTCCCCCCTCCTGACGAAGTGACTTATTAAAGTTTAAACAGTAATTAACAGAACAATAAAAATAAAGGGATGTTTGGGGAGTCGTAGTGCACACAGGGTTTTTGGCAGTGCCAGCACTTTTCAGTGCCCTGCTCTGGCAGAAAAAAAAAAAAAAAAGCTGCAAAACCAGTGGGAGAGATGGTGTGCTGGAAACTGGGAAGGGGCCGAGGTGCGATCCTGGCCCCAGCACGAGGATGCGGGGAGCGGCAGGCAGCGGGACACGGGGGGACGGAACGGGGGGACCGGGGGAAGGATGCCAAAAGGTCACTTGGCAGGAGGCTGAGTCAGATTCGGCGCTCACCACCTGCCCTGCGCTCAGTCTGGGTGAGTCCACGCCAGGCAGCACCCAGAGCCTCTGCTGCCTCTTCTCCGACTGCTGAGATGGCCTGGACAAGCCCCTGGAATCTGGGTTTGGGGAATTGTGTCTCTGAAACCAGACCTGGGCTTTGGGGAAACAGCTCCTTTAAAAGAGAGTGGCAGAGGGGAAACAGCAACCACAGAGAAAACCCCTGAGAAAAATCTTGCAACAGGGAGAGATCCTACAAGAGACCTCAAGAGCAGCCTCCTCATGTGGGAGCTTTAAAACCAGACAGGAGAAGACATCTTGAAGGGACCAATGGTGCCCTGGCCCCGTGCAGGTGTGGGGAGCTCTGAGCTGCAGACCCAGCAGTGTTAGTCATTCCAGGGTCATTCCCTCCTGGAATGCAGCCAGAGCCAGGACCACGGGGCCAAACACTGAAGCCTCACTCACTATTCAGGATCACAACCCTGTCCCTCCCATCAGACCAGGACTTTCCCAATCTACGTGAAACTGGCTAATCAAGGCTCCCTTTAAAGGAACAAAATTGCTTTTCCTCTGTTTTGTTCCCATCCCAGCTGTCTGCCTTGCCCAGGATGAGCTCTAGAGCATGTGGGTAGAGTTTAAGCCTAGGTTGTCAGCCCTCCCTGTTACCCAACATGCAGCAATGCAGAAAGATCTCATTTGAAGATATTTTTGGTGCCTATTGTAACTATTCTCAAATGTTTGCCTCAGTAGCTCACAGTGCTAGTTGGCTCTAGCCCTGATGTGTGACTCAGTACACATAGCATTGTGCAGTCCCATGTTTGCTAAATCTCTTCCAGTACAACTGCTCAGTTTGCAAATAAAAAGACAGCTCCGTCAGGGTGTATCTCCCGTGCAGGGTGAACTCGGGGAGGGCTGCCTTGACTCCTCTCCCCCAGAGCCCTCCCCCAGGTCTGGTACTTTGTCCCCCTCCCCGGGCTGGCTGGCCCAGCTGGGGACCAGCGGTGGCTCTTATGGGGAGCTGCCCCACTGCCCAAGGAGCTGCTCCCAGTCTGCCCACATCCTCCCATCCCTCCTCTGTTGGGGTGCAGGAGGAGGAAAATTCTCCCAGACTCTGCTGCCGACGGAGCCTGTGGCAGCTCTGTCAACCACCACAGGAAATGTCCCCAAAAGTCCCAGTATCACACCAGTACAAGTCACCTGAGGGAGGACGTTTGGACCCAGCCTGCCTGCCCACACCTCCAGGAGGCTAACCTGCCAGCTCAAGAGTCGTGCACTGGTCCTGCAAATTCATTCTGCAATGAAAACGTACTCCAAATGCCACAGGCTGGGCTTTAGAGCAGTCCATGAAGGTGATTCCTCCCCTTCAGTTCCCTCACCAGTGAGGAGGCCTCTGTCTTCTGATTTCTCAATGGTGAACTTGTTTCCGCAGCTGCTATATTGGCACTGCAGGGCAGAGACACATTTCAAGCTCCTCAAAGTCAACAACTCTCATTCTACTTCCAGCAGCTCAGTGGTATCCAGCTCAATGCTATCACTTACTGACAAATATCCACCAACATGAAAAAAGCCACAAATATTGACAAGGGATTTTGGCTACTCTGCTACTTCTGCCCTCCCCCTGCAGGGACACCCAGGAACGTTGGCTGAGCGTTTCCCAGCCTTTGCTCCCTGCATCTGCTCTTCCACCGGGCCCAGAAGGAGAAGCCCCCTCCAGACACCATGGAGGGCAGGGATTTGTGGACACTGAAAGCACAGAGGAGCACGGGGACAAGGATCCCTGCAGACACTGGAGCTGCTGGCTCCCTGTGGGCAGCTCCTGCCCCGGGATGGGGAATCACTGCCTTTGAGTCGTTAGTTCTCAGCCTCCTGCTGAACTCCTTCCCCACAAAGACAACAGCAACTGGGATCCACTGGCTTTCCTAAGAGCAGACTGGTCCTAAAGGTACATTTTCAAATACCCTGTAGTCTGGAGTAAATGACAGGGGTGGTCATGTCTTACTCCATGGTCTGGGAAAGGAGAAAACTCAACTCCCAAGAACTGAAGGAAAGTGTTAAAGATGTGACTTCCCAGGCAATTACCAATGGTGATTTTTAATAAGCTGTTTTCTAGGCACTGGGGGAGCACGGGACATGGGGGAATCAGATGTTATGAATCTGAATCCAGTCTAGGTTTCAAAGGTGCTGGTTTAATAAGCCGTGAGGCGAGCCTGCACTAGCAGCGACAGCCCTGCAAACGAGTGCCAGAGCGGGGGGCTGGCATATCAGGGTTCAGAATTAATGAAACCAAGACCTTGGCAACCTCAGTGATTTTACTGCATTCTGGTGTAAATTGATAAACTTGCGTGGTGCTCCAGGGAGGATGTGAGATGGAAGGAAGGGGGAAGGGAGAGGGTGAGTGGGAGACAGACTGATGCCCTTTTCCTTTAAACCAGTGTTTTAACTGGGCCCCAGCAGATGAGCTGTAAGTGGGACACAGGGCTTGCCATGCCTCCCTTGCTGCCCTGCGCCCCATTCAGCACCCCGTTTCACTGCTCAGGATGTCTTCACAAAAGCCTGTCCTGAATCCTCATGAGGCACTTGGGTCCCACTGCCAGGGAGGTAAACGAGATGACAGATCTGTCATCAAACACAGTCTTGTTTGGCCAGCGACACTATGGACTCTTATCCCCAAACCTTCTATTGCAATGTTTTTATTTTCTCGGAGGCTTTTCTGCCTCCATGGGAAATTAAGAGTAACTGGCTTGTTCAGACTTGCCCTTGGAGACAGTTTCTACAGAAAGTCCCCGAATCCACTGCAAGTCAGGCAGGGCAGCCTCTGCCTGAAACCCCCTGATCAGCTGAGCCGCTGGCTCTGGCTTTTTCTTGCCTTCGCTGCCCCAAGCCAGCTGGATGCACAGGAAGAGCAGCCAGAATTCAGTGCTGGAGGAAGATGCTGTGTGAGAGTCGGCAGCTCCACAGGCTGAACCACCTCCCCAGGAAAGGCAGACACAGGTATCTCTGCCCTGTCTCGCTCCTCTTTGTACATTCCCAAATTTTCTCTGGCCTGACGTGAGCTGAGCTGCCAGTCTGCTTTCTGAAGGACTCTTGGGCCCCACAGACTGAGGATGAGCAGCTCATCTCCAGTCCTGGGCATAAACAAGCAAAATTGACACGTCAAATACCCCAGACACTCTCAGCCCAGTGCCTCGGCTCTCCCCTTCCAGACCTGCTAGTCTCCATCCCTCTGTGACTGCTCTTACGCTAATGTCACTCTGCTAAGCTCAGAAGAATGATTTTCCCAACTGACACCACATCAGTGACAGGAGAACTGAGCTTATGGCTTTCCCACTGCCACGCACATCAGACTGAGAGAAAAAGACACGCAGCCCAAATCCAAACTTTTCATCCCATCCACCCAACTGCAGGATGTTTTCCAGCTCCCGGCTGTGCTGGAGTCAGGGTCTCCAGACTCATTTGCAGCGAGAGGGGAGATGTGTTGAACAGGTACAAGTAGGTGCAAATAGAAGAAGAGAAGGTGCCCCCAGGTCAGCACTCACGTGCATTTTCCTCGGCCATGTCTGAGGAGACTTGGAGTCAGAACAGAGCACAGCTTTGCACGGGGGTCTCAAACATTTTCACAGTGCAGAAAGACTGTCCTGTGCACTTCCTTTTCCAACACGTCGTTCAGGACAGCAATGCCAGTAACTGCCTGTAGGGAATGTTATGTTAGAAAATTAACTAATGAACTCATAATCACCTGGTCTTGCAAACTACAGAAGGATAGAGGAGCACCCAGCACAGTATGACCCTTCTTCCAGACACCACTGGCTTTAGATACCATTATCAGGCCACGTCCCAGAACTCGAGCTCTCTTTCAGTTAACAGGCCATGAAATTATTTAGACTATTCTTGATATTACATTCTGTTATATTTGTAATTAACGCAGAAGAGCAGCAATGCCCCATCCTGCAATCCCTGTATTTGGCTGAATAAAGAGGAGACTGGGCGCTAAGATGCACTTAGTCTTCACCCAACTCTGCTTCTGCTGGGTTTATGGGAAGCCAACACTTCACAGTGGACCTGTCCCACAAGGAAAGGGATTGATATTGCCAGAGATTTTAATCCACGTGTATTTGAAATATAGTAAGGGAACCAGCACTCTAAAATGGGGTTTTACCTCCTTTTTTTGGAAAGGACTTCTAACAAAAGAAAAAAAAATCTGCCAGCAGACTAAGCGTTCAGTGCTATCTTCAATCAGGCAAGCCTAATTATACCCATTATACTGATGAGGAAGCACTGGCACAAAGCTATGCATTCGCATGGCTACGGATACAAAGCAAATCAATGGCAAAGCTGGAAATAAACCCAGGAATCACGGTGATGAGCTCATCACCCACCTCAGCTCAGCCGCACGCGGCTGGTCATGGATGAGACCATGTCCTACCCATGTCCAGCAGGTCACAGAGCTGGTGAGGCACCCTCCACACATCTATGTAACAGGGTAGAAGTTTCAGTCCCGGTGCTGAGATGGCTTGGGGTGCTCTGAGACACTCTGGGGACTGGTCACATAAGCCAGCCCACAAAGACCAGTCCCTGAGCTTGCTGTACTGGAGACAGACTGGCGGGCTGCGGACACCCAACAGCCAGAGCATCAGGTCTGAGATACCCCTCAACCCCACAGACCGTGGCAGGGATAAATCATCTGCTGCTCCTCCTGAAGCAGCTTAACCATCATCCCTGCATGTGGATCCTAGCAGCACGGTCCAGCCTGATCTGTCTACATATTAGCGATGCCCTAGCACAGAAAGCCCGGAGATTTTCCTTGGCACCAGGGGCCAGCACTCGCCCTGCTCTCTCCCTGCCAGGTGCTGGGTCTAAGAAAGGCCGCAGAATCCCTTGGGATTGAGAGTCATTACATAAACAATACAACAGGATCCCGGGCTGTAATTGTAAAAGTGCCTGAGGTCTTGGCACTGAAGTCTGCCTCAGCGAAGGCCTCTAAATGGAGACCCAAACAAAACAAACAAAAGCCCCAACTCTGTCAGCACTTAATGAACAATAATAAATAATAAATAATAACCCTAAGAGCTAACCTAGGAAGACAGATGCGAGGCACCAGGGCAGCTCTGAAGAAAGCCTGTCCCTACAGGAGTTGCCCTCCCTCCCCAGTCTCCAGTATGGTGAGCTCAGGCCAGCGGGTACCCGCAGGGTCGGGTCCGGAGCAGGGAACCTGGATCTCTGCCGAGTGTGTGCCCCCCGGTACGAGAGCTGTGGCCTGGGCAAGCCCCTGGATCAGGACCTCCACCTGCTAAGTGAGCACACCAAGGCATGCCTAGCTCTTTCCTACTGCGGGTTCTCTCTTTAAGCGCTAAAGGCAAGAAGGAGCAGACGGAGCTGAGCAAGGGAATCCAGATAGGTGCGAGTCCGCAGGAGCCTCTCCCAGCATCGTTACAGCCTTGACTCAGTCCCCCACATGTGCCGGGCAAGCTGAGCTCCCGGCAGGACACCGGGAGAGCTGCTCGGCAGGAACATGGGCTGAAACAAAGGGCCTAATTTAAGTATTTTTATACCTCGGTACTTGTGACAGTGGGTTTAGCAGTTGCCAGCCATCTGGAATAAAGAATTACAGCCACCTCCCCTAATCCTATATTGCCTAAACCCTAAAGCTGGTTATGGTGCAAGGATGAGGGAGCAGGTTGGGAGGAGGCACTGATGGGAGGGTGGGGTTGGAAAAGGGACCGCAGGAAAATTCTCAAACTTATTTCTTTTTCCTGCGAGGTGCTGGGTGGTCCCAGATGTGTCAGAAATATTTTTGCTCGGAACCAAGAGACGACAAGATGAAGAAAAAGAGAGGGAGAAGGGAGGCAAGGAGTCCTCCATGACCACACAGCTGCATACACCACACACCACACACACACACACTCTCACACACGCACACAGAGGCTTACTGGTCCGCGCAGGGCTGTCAGGTAAATTAGATCTGAAAGCTGACAATTTCTGACCATATTTCCTTGATTATTTCAAACAAATGCACACCAGCCGCTGTAAGGAGATTAAAGTGACATAAACGTCCCGAGTGGGAGGAGGGAGGGCAGAGAATTCAGGTCACCCCCATCCGTCCCCCATTTGACAGCCGCTATATCGCTATCCAATCCAATAAAAAAATCCCCCCCTTTTGCTTTAATTAATTTTACAGCTAGCTTGCTTAATTACTTTCAATCAAAATCCTCCTGCCATCGCAAAATTAGAGATGGTTGAGCTCCATTAGCCTAAATTCTTCATTTCCATATAGAAAGAGGCTCCCTCGGCAAAACCAACAGGGCTCCCTCCTATTGAAGCTGCCATCGGACAGATGCCTGTCCCTCTGTCTGTCTCCAGTTCCCCGGGAGAAGCCGGGGAAGAAGAATACAGTCTTGTTCCCACCAACCCCTTTCATAAAGCAACTCCTTGAGACCCCTGGACATGGGAGGCTTCTCTGCTCACAGCAAAGACCATGAGAGGAAAGAAGGACAGCCTGCCCTCGTGGCCTCCTGCAGACACGCTGGAATGACAAGGGAGCTGGGATGGCAGGCACCCTCCTCTCTGCTGGGTTTTCCGTGGTGGGAATGGGATCTGGAAGGGACATCTAGGACTAGGGCTGGACCGGGCACTGCCACTATCATCCCACAGGCGTGCAGGCATCTCTAACTCGAGCTGGCCTCTCTCAGATACATGGAAAGGACATCGAGGGGACACAGGGCAGGTCATTTTACATCTCCCTGCTGTGGGGTTTGGTACCTTCCTTAGGAGCACCGGGCCCTAGCCGCGGTCAGAAACATGACACTGTGGACCACAGAGCTGCAACATTTCTGTAGCTCCTGTAGGCATCATTAGCACCTCTCTCCTGCAAACACAAATCACAAACCATCCCATTTTAGGCCAGTCTGAGAGGATTCCCAACTGGTCTCATGTCCATGAAACCTCCTCAGAAGAGCAGGGAGTGGCAGCAATAAAGCCACACAGAGCTGGAAAGGAGACAAGAACCCCAAGCGGGTGGAGAGGACAGACATAGGAGGAAACCCTGGACATGCTGAGAGTGGAGGAGAACTAGCTCCTCTCAAAGGACTGCAGGAACCGGAAAGAATAACCCAAACTGCTCCAGTGGATCACACTGAAGTATGCTTTCCTCCCTTTTTCTCCCATATCCTATGGTGTCCTCCTTTCCCATCTCCCCATAGGACTCGCAGAGCAGTGGTGTTAAGGGGATTTTACATATGTTCAGCACTCCGTGTGGGTACAGAGCCCTGGGAACCGCCTCAGCCATTTGACCCGGAGCTTGGCCCCTGCTCCCTCCTCCCGCCCCACTCACTCCTGACCTGGAGCCGCAGGAAGGTCCCACCAGCACCCTGGTCTCTGCACCTTCCCACCCTTCCAAGAGCTCAAGGGGATTCACGAGCACAAGAAGCCCAACTCCCCCCCGCCGACTCCAGGGAGGACGGGTCAAACCCTTGCTTCTTTAGAACAAAATGAAGAAGAGACAAACACAGACCTATTTTGTTTATAAGCTTAAAACTGAATCCAATGGCGCATCTACCTGGGGATTTTAGATTAAATGGTTTAAGAAACTCAAATAGGCTTTTTAATCCGGTCAAATAAAAAGAGCCTCAAAGAAGCAAAGAATTCACCCTGCCGAGCCTCACGGCTGTGAAGACAGGCGGGCAAGAACAGTTTTCTGACTCTCTGCGACTCCTCCCCGCCCTGGCATGGGACATCATGTATTTGCCAAAACCTGGAAGCCTCAGATACACCCTGTTCAGAACTCGTGCAGACTTCACTTTCTCATGGATGACCCAATTCTATCATGCTGTATAGCACCTTCTTCATCCTTTTTGTGTTCTCTTATGCTGTTCACCTGGGCCTTTCCCCCTAATATTTGAGCACGGTTCCAGCCCTGGTTACCTCACCAGTGCCAGCCAAAAGCAATCCAAGAGAAGGCACCAAACCCCCTAATTTCCATTCAACACACACACTTATCCACTGTCTTTCATACAAACTACCTCCCTGTATGCTTCACAAGAGACGGGTGAGAAGACGAGGGGCTGAACAGACGTGCTCACCAGATGCAGAAGGGAGACCAGCAGGGTCTGCCAAGTGAAGCTTCTGCAGACCTGGACAGCCAGTGACGGTCCAGTGGATGGAGACCAACGCTACATGGACTCGGGGAGTTTGACAAACATCTGGAGCTGAATCCTGACAAAGAGCTCTCTTTTCTGCTGGATGACCACTTCTCCAGGACTTCCAGCTTCCTACCTCCTCCCAAGATCACATCTCACCAACTTCCCAACAGAAATTGTACCCGTTCAACTCCGGAAACACCCAGAACTGGCCTTTCCCTGCACATGCTCTGCAACAAAATTCCCGACTTGTGTCTCGCCTGCTCCAATGCTCAGAGCAGCTGGGACAATAGAACAGAGAGGCCCTAAATCCACCAGACTCACCCTAAATAGCAATGGCCCATAATTTCGCCTGACATTCGGGAGCTTGTTATTCTTTCCCCTCGTCGCCTGGCTGGAGCTGTTCAGACCCATCAGTGTTATTCTATGCATTAAATGGGAAAAAAAACAACTCAACAACAACCCAGAGAGTTTTCGAGCCTGCTCAGCGAGGGCTGAAGGGGCGGCATCCCTAGTTGTGCTGGCAGTGGGAGAACAGGAGGAATCAGTGCCTCAGAAACCAGACCCATCCCTTCTGCAGGGGAGCGGGTCCCTCCGAGACCCCCAGCAGAAACACACACTTACCCTCTCCTCTGCTTCCATCCCTAGCAAGGGAGCTGCAATCTCTCCCAGCCCTTCCAGCTTCCCACCTGGAGCCCGGGAAGGCTGCTGCACACTCCTCCCCACCACCCCGGAGCAGGGAGCTTTAACCACAACAGTTTGGGGTTTGGGTTTTTGTTTTTTTTCCAGGCTGGCTCCAGCTGATTAAGGACCTGCAACAGGATGTAGGGATTACAGCAAACCCTGGCTCCGGATCAGCTGGGGCACAGAGCCAAACGAGAGAGCGAGGATTGCCCCCAGCCTGGCTGCCAAACCGGCACTCGTCCTGTTGGGAGGCTGCGAGGGCTGGAGCTCTCTGCTGGAACAAGGCCCCTGCCCTCGCTGGCTCTGCTGGGGAATGGCCTGAAGCCCACACTGACAAACGTGCCCACACGAAGGGCAGGGTTGTGAGGACGAGGGATCTGTGGCTTACAGGGCTTGCTGAAGGGAGGAAAATCCCTTACGGCCTCGCTCTTCATCCCTTCACCCCAGGCAACACAGAGGTGTGAGGGGCATCCCCACCTCCCGTCCTGAGCAGCAGGAGCAGCTCAAATTAGCAATGCCCCGTGATTCCCTCATCCCTCTGCCAGGGTCTGCACCACATGGAGCTTCTAGCAGGTATCCTGGAATAACACATGGCAAAATACTCTGTGCTGAGTTTTTAATCCAGGAAGAAGTGATCAGGGAAGGCAATAATCTCAGTTGGCACACAGAGCACAGCAGGGTCTTGCTTCTGGGGAGGCATCAAGAGCAGAATTAGCTTCAAGGAGACTCTGGGCCTTTTTTTTTTTCCTTCTGCTAACACTGATCCCTGCCTGGACCAGCAGCAGCCCCCAGCATCTTTCTAAAGTGCCTGTCACTGCAATAACCAACTTGCTGTCATTCCCTAGGGGACATCCCCCCCCATGCTTGGGTTTTCCAAGTCTCTCTGGACCAGAGGATGAGGGGACAGTAGCAGCAAGAGCAGCCCTCCTGCTCTGACCTGGAGCTGTTAGCCTCAAGTTCTGTTTTAATCAGGTCTGGCAGAGCTGCTGCCTCGTTTCCCAGGCTGCCACCTCGGAGGGATAATTTGCCAGCGCTTTCTCAGAGAGCTCTGTGGAAGCACTTTGCAGAGGCTGACTATGCCTCTCCTTCGTGGCCAAATCCTGCGAGCTTCATTCTGGCACGTCTCCCTCTCCCAGTGACCCCCAGGCTCTGTCTGAGCAAAGGAGATCCTGAAGATGCCAGGATTTGGTCCTCTTTTCCAAGCGCTCCCTGGCAAGACCTGGCAATAGGAGGGGGAAGTTGCTCAGAGCAGCAGGAGGGGGTGGAAATCTGTCTGGCAGCAGCAGCGAAGAGACTTCTTAGTGCTGCCCACCAGACTCATCGTAGCAGAGAAACTCTGGAGTCAGCTCCTGCCGGCCTGGGGCTGCGGGGGGAAGGCAGGAGTTGATATTGCAGGCGGAGGCCACTGGGATACCATTGAAAGCTGCTAAATATGACCAGGTTAGCACTTTAGTCTTTAATGGCAGGTCACCATTAATAAACCCAGGGCCCCAGGGTGCAGTACAGAGCCTCCATTCCCCCCTCCCCGAAACACTCATTTCATTAACTTCACTGTGCGCGGCGCTCGGCACCTGTCAGAGGTTTGGCAGCCAGAAGGGTTGGCAAGGGTTAAGGACATCTTAAGGCAGAGCTGCCCACTCTCTCCTGACACCATGGGGCAGGGGAAGCCTCCTGCACAGCACCTCTCTTCCTCTCCAGGGCTCCCAGGTCACCTGACTCACAACGGAGACCAGCCCACAGCTTTTGGACCCCCACAGACAGGGAAAAAGCACTGTCCCAGGCCCACGGCCATGGGGCTGGGTGCTGGTGAAGGACAGCCAGAAACATGTCCCCTAACCCCAGCTCCAGCACTGACCCCCTCTCTGCCCTTCAGCGAGTCACTTTGCGTCACCATGCCTTGCTTTCTTCCCCATCTGCGGAAAGCTGACAGCAGCACTGCTGGCCAGAGCAGGGGAGAAGGGCAGAGGGGAGTTACTTTGGATCCAGGCAGGGAAGAAGCTCTTGTTAAATTAAAAGGCTATGCAAACGATAAAGACCAAATCCCGATCTTGGGGATGGGGGAATGAGCCATGGGATTGCCCCAGTATCTCAGGCTTGGCCATTGCAAAGGGTAAGAGGCAGCGAGGGGCCGGTGGAGTCAGCGCCGGGGAGGGGACCACTCTGGCTCCACACTCTCTGCAGCATCACACATGCTCCCACAGAGGCCACCGGTCCTGGTGGCTGCAGCTCGGAGGACGGGGAAGGACAAGGTGAGAGGAACGCGTAAGGACGGGGCTTTGCTCCACCTGCTTTCACTGTGACGCTGGCCGTTTCCTGACGGGATGGTGGGAGGGGAGAAGGGACAAATGGATGTCCCAGCTGCCAAAAAACTCAAACCAAGTCTCTATCGATCTGCCCTACTTGGCAACTCAAGCTGCAGCCACCGTCTGTGGTGCCGGATCAATAAGACCTGGGCGGACAGGGAGGGAGAGGCCTTTTTATGGGAAGGCGGGGTCTTTAGAGGGAAGTATTTTGATTTTTAGAGAGACTGCAGAGTCAAGGAAGAGAAAATACTGGGACTGAAGCCGCAGTTTAGTTTGGACGCATTTCAAATACCTGCTGAGCCCTTTACACTGGGGCCCCAGTGACCTCCTGCACGTGGGAGCTGCCCCAGTCCTCGCTGTCCACCCACCAGAGCCTCTCGCCTGCCCTGGATGCTCTCGGCACAGATGTGCTGGCTACAGCGATGGGCCAGTAAAGCCACCGCCGCGCAGACAGACGGCACGTGGATGGGAATTCTCCGGGAGCTCCCTACAGATCCTCCCCAGGGACCTGGCGAGAGGCAGAGACTCCCGTAGCCTGGTGAGAAGGAATCGCCGTGCAGCTCAAAGAGCCTCCAGAGGTGCCTCAGGTCCCCAGGCGGCACTTTGCGATGGCTTTTGCAGTGTGAGCCTCACTGGGGCCAGCCAGATGGGGAAGGTTCGGACCCTGGTGCTGGAAGTCAGGCTGACTCAGCAGAGAAGACAGGGTCTGATGAGCCAGCCCACACCATTTCTGTCCTGCCAAATGGAAGGCAGCATCACGCGTTGGGCCCAGCCTCTCCATGGAGGAGACCACAGCTTGGTAAGACACAGGGAGCCAGGCAAGTCACGCACTGGGGAGCAGATGGCCGTCACCGAACCCTTCTATCCTCACGTGAATGGAGACCACTTTCTTATGTTCAGATCATGTAGCTGGGCCATTCCAGTGGCCTGCTGATCTGGAGGAGAGCTCTGTGTCTGAACGCTCTGGTCACCCCAGCATTTTTCTGATTTTATGCCCATAACCCCATCAGGAGAAGGCAGCAGAGGCGGACATGGAAAGTTTTTTTTCTAATACCAAGGGCTGCCAGGCAGGGCCAACTCCGGCAGCAGGAGTGTCCTGTTCCTAAAGGCAAGAGCCAGCGGCAGCCCGTCGGCTCCAATTAGGGCTGGCAGCAAGGGGGATGGTGCACTGGGTGTCACCTCCAAATGCCCTTTGGATAGATATGGAGAGAGCGAGCGGGGGGGAATCTGCAGTTGTTCCAACGTTTCTTGCTCAGCAGAACAACTGTTGCAGTCCTTTTAGCACAAACCCAGCAACTGTTCCCAAAAGCGCAGCCTCCTCAGCTCCTGTCCTTAAAAAAAACCCCAACAACCGATCTCCAAAACGCCGGCTTCTGAGTCAGGGCAAAAATGTTATTAACAAAAACATCACTCAGGGGTGGGACACCTGCTCCCTGACAAGCAACTGGCCTGGCTGCCCATGGTTAGCGTATTACATCAGGCCCCAAAAAGAGAAAGGAAAGGGAGGGAGAAGGGGAGAGAGTGGAAAAGAACAGACAGAGGGAGGATGACAGCAGAAGGGAGTAACAAAGACAAAGAAGAGCAAGAGAGGGGAAGCACAGAAAGAAAAGAGCAAGTGCGAGCGCATGTGAGAGACGGTGCAGGAGAGAGCGAGAGCGTGTGGGGGAGAGCAGAAAAGTGTGCGGAAAGTGGCACTGTGTGTGCAATAAAGTGTGGGAGTGCGTATGTGTGAGAAAGACGGCAAGCGGGTGTGCATATGGCAGAGAGCGCGGTTACGAGGAGGAAGAGAAGAGCAAGGGAAGGGGGAACGACGCCACGAAAAGCAAAGAAGCTCGGAAAAAGTGTAACAAGAAAATAGGGAGGAATAGAGAAACAAAAGAAAAACTGAAGGCCATCAAACAAATGAGGCTGGTAAAGCAAGGGAGCAAAGATAAGGGCAGGGAGGGAGGTACGGGAAGAGGAGGTGGGGGACACTGGGGACGGGGCAGAGCCTGGGTGAGGGTCAGGCAGAGAGAGGAGAGGGAGAGGGAACAGAAGAGAAAGAAAGGAATAAAAGAAATAAACAGGGGGGAGGGAGAGAAAGATGTCTATTAAAAACCTCAGTGCATAACACAAAATGTCAGGGTTTATAGCTTCATTCTTGGCATTGCTGGTACTGAGAACCCCACACAGAAATGTCACTGCTTGTCATGTTTAATCACCTGCTATTTGTTAACACCTTCGCTGCAAGGAGTCTGCCCCTCACCCCTTGCAGGCTTTCCTTTTGGAGAATAAATTGCAAAAAAAGCATGCCTCTGCCTTTTAGGTCCCTTTGGAGAGTTTCAGCTGAACCCAGATCCAGGTAGGGGAGGCCGAGCAGGGCAGGCACATGGGACATGGCCATTTGCTTTCCAGCTGGGGCTTTCAGCACAGGGCAGGGCTCCCGAGGGCTGCAGCGGTCCCCGGCTGAGCAGGTTGGTGAGAGGTACCATGGCTGGGGAGGTAGAGTCTGTGCACAGGATGGGAACGGGACAGAGGATGCTCCTGGGGGAGCAGGACAGCACCAGGAGCAGTGGGGAGCAGGAGAGTGAGGTCAGTTTGGGGGGAGAATGACTTCAGGGCAGAGAGAGGAGACAGGAGTGAGAGGAGAAGGCTCGGCTCAAGGAATGAAGAGGCGTGGGAAGTCAAGGTGCCCAGGAGGAACAGGGTACCCAGCCCTTCTTCCTGCTGAATACACCCCCTGTGCTCCCATCCCAGCCACGTCCTGAGCCAAACACACATAGATAAAGCCCCTGAAATCCACGCAAGTCTGTAATTCTCAATCTGTTTGCCTGAACAGCAACTGTCACATAAAAGCAAACATCCAAAGCTATTAAATGTACAGTTACAGCTCCTTGCCCTGGCATCTGCACTGGTGACTTTGCTCTACTTCCTCCCAAAGCCTTGACTAGTGGTTTTTTTTATTTATGCCAGTTTTCCCCCGTGTCAGGCACCCGTGCCCCCACTGCCTGCACTTCCCACCCAGCTGCATACTGTCTGTCTGACATCACATTGCACTGCTATAGAAATTATTTTGAGGTCATCACTAGACAAGACTTTTCCCTACTATTTCATGCACTCCAACTGGAAAGAAATAATAAAAAAAAAGCTCTCCTCCATACAGTAGGGCTCTCCCATACAAGCAATGAAAATCTAATTCTACAATTTTCAGGTGTACGGAAAGAAATTAATCATCCCCCCACATAAATGAAGAAAAATGTAACGATATATATGCAAAGATCTTTACTGCAGCTATTTTGTTTTAACCAAAGAATGGTAATCAGCACTGTTTCAACACAAATGAGGGCTCAGCTTCGGCATGGTCCTTGCCCCACACTCTGCAATGCTTATGTCAACGTGCAGCGTTTCTGAAGTGCCGATGCCAGGGAAGTCAGACTTCCTCTCTCGAAAATGAGGAGGATTTGGAGAGCTGAAGAAATGACAATACAACAAGCTGTAAGGGGATCCTAAATGCATCCACACTTTTTTTTTCCTGCTTACAACCAACAAAAAACTAGCAGAAGTTGGCTGCTGGAGACCAGCACAAGGGTTTTTACTCCCCCCCTCCCCGTGACTGCTGGGGACTCGATCCCTTCTGCAAACCACAGAAATGGGCAGCAGAGAGCTGACGGCTGCAGCTGCAGGACCAAGGGGCTTCCCAGCACCAGTGTCATCAAGATGCTAAGGACACAGTAGAGGAACATCCCACACAGGAAAAAATACAGACTCAGCGCTCATCCCTCTCCAATCCCTACAAAACAATGTTAAAATCCAGTTTAGATCATCCAGGACTAGATGTGTAACTGAAGTAAAAAACTTCAAGCCCAAACCAGGCAGTTCAGGAAACCCAAGCTCCAGAGTGCGGTTGGAGTTCACATCTTGGTCTCTGGTAGCGATGGCGGTGTGTTTCTCCCCAAATTTTCTTCTGCATTTTACTGGCAACAGTGTTCCCGTGGTCTTTTGTGACTGAGATCCTCGCTAGTTTCCAAAAGCAGCTACCTACATCTCAATGCCACACACCAGAAGGACCCTGTGGGTGGTGGGGAAACCTCCGCTGCTGCTCCTTTCCCCCCTGCACTGAGCACAGGGGCTTTTGCCCGGCACCTTTTTCTCCAGCACCCTTCCCAGACACCTACAGCCCCCCCAAAACTCCACAAGGCCCAGTCTGCAAACCCAAGAACAACCGGGCTGTGAGAGGTCAGTCCAGCCAGGGACTGTCGCCCCCGGCACGGGGAGGACACAGGGAGGCTCAGCCCAGAACTGGGGGCACTGGTTTCTGCCCCAAAGGACCGGCACAAGGTCCAGGAGCCCCCCCACGTCCTATTCTGGGAACGGGAACAGTACACAGAAAGGCCTCCCGCTGGCCTTTCGCCAAGGATAAAATTCACCCTTCTGAACACAGGCCAAGATGATCTAAAGTGACTACTGACTTTTGTTGCCCAACTTGAGTCACCTTAAATGGGCCTATTTTTCAAAGTGTCAGTGCGTAGCACAGCTGAGAATCGGGCCTCTTTAAGATGTCTAATACTACATGTCCAATCAACGCTTTAACAAGAAAGACCAATATTTCTCTCCTGTGTGACTTCTCCCAGTCTGGCCAGGCCTTTTATCTTTTCTTCTCCTCTCCCCCCCCTTCTCCTTGTTCTTTTCTTTTTCAGCTTTTTATGAATTTCTCTCAGCTTTCCTCCCTCTCCCCCCCTCAAGGTCATGCGGCTCATTTCCACGTTGAATATTTACTCAGCAAGCCAGGTCCTTTCACAGGCGCTCACCACAAATATGCTTTCTGATAAAGTCCAGAAAAAAAGAAACTATAGAACCCAAAACAATGTCAGAAATAAAAAAATAAAAAAAAATCCCAACAGGGCAAAGTGGGGCTGTAATAGGGTAGGATATTTTGACAGAGAAAGCTAACAGGTAAAACACCCTTGTAGTTAGTTTACTCCATTTCCCTGCATTTCCATGATCATTTTCTTGCTCCCTTTTCTTGTTTGCGTTTCTGAATATTTTTGTTCTGCCGTTAGGGCTGTGCCACCTACATGAGGAAGTCTGTTATATTTAACCACTTTATCCACTGTGAAACTCACCCTCGTTCAAAGGCCAGAACCCTTCCAGCCCCGGGGCACCAGCTCCTTTACGACAGCGACCCGGCAGCTCAAACCCATTTGGAGCAGGGGAGTTTGCAGCTACGTGGTTTGCTCGTTTTTCCTAAGCCCATTACTTGTAAGCAGCTTGCATAAAAGCATCAGGGTTTGTACCTACCCTGGGTAATACACAGCACAACACAGCCTCGCCGGAGATCACACAAAGGAAGGTCAAACCCCGCTCCCCGCTCTCAGGAATGGATGGAGCCCTTCGCATCAGCACCGTAAGAGGGAGTGGGTCCTGGAGAAGCATGTTCATACTTAATTACCCAGTCAGATCACAGACCAATCCTACAGACTGTCTAAAAGGAAGAGCAGCTCCACAAAGTCTATGTTCTCCAGTCCAGAGCAGGTCTCCAGAGAGCCCAGCCCTCCTCGCTGCTCTGAGACGCGGTGATTTTTATAAACCTTCAACTCCAAAGAGACAAGATTTGGCCAACACAGTGTGGCTTTGAAAATCCAAGCCTCATGCTTGCAGTGTCCAAGGAATTTTTAAAATTATTTCTTAGTGACATCATTTCAATCTCCATTCAACCATCAGAGACAGCTACTGGCCCTCATGTGAAAGACAGGTATTAAAAATGCCAATTCCCTCAGTAACATGACTTCATCTGAGATCCAATGCCGCTTGGCCTCCATGGAAAAGTAACTCTGCTGGCTTTTGTAGTCAGGTCATGGGTTTATGCCCAAGAGTACATCTAGCCCACAATGTCCCAAGGGAGACAGGCCACAGTCCCCTTTCCAAGTCAGGTTTGGGATAACAAGCATATAGTAACAAGAGGCTTCCACACACCAAGACCCCCGAGGAACACTGCCTGGAGGAGTGAGTTGCTCAGAAAGCAATCTCTTTTTTCTCAAGACAGCAGGGCTGTCCTCACCCTAGAGGAGCTGCTTTAGGTTGCTCAGTGTTGCTACTTTCCTTTTATGAGCCCAAATGGAAGAACAGACATCTGGGGATTCCTCCTAGCAGGAGAGAGGTGATTCACAGCAATACTGCCTACCCTCCACGGCTCTCCCTTGATTTCTATCTACGGCCATGAGCCATCTCCCACTGCTCCCAGGTGAGCAGCTCCCACCCGCTCCCCACCCCAGCCCATGTGCTGCCACTGAGCAGAGACCTAGCTATCCTGTTTCCATGGAGCCTGACCTTCTCCTGGAGGTTGCAGAAGTACGCCCTTCCGTAAACAGACACCTCTTCTGCCTAGGAAAACCTCAAACCACCATCGTGACACTCTAGGTTGTGCTGGGTTAGGTAGCCAGCTGGAAATACATTTGTTTTTTGAACAGTTAGCACTGCTTTAGGACCTGTGAAGAAGCCCAGCTCTGCAGAGCCCCGCTCCTCAGGGTGTCCACGCAGCTGACATCAGAAATAGCAGGTACCTTGACAAGCACCGCGGCAGAGCTATTACAGTGGCAAATGTTTGGATCCACCAGCATCACAGCAACTAAACAGAAACAGCAAGTCCCGAGTTTTGCCAGGCAGTCACAGCCCTGAAAGAAAATCTAGTTGCAAAGACGCTCCGATTTCAAGCGCTTTTGGCCGCTGGCAACTCAGTGTTAGCAGCAGAGGGACGGTGAGAGCGGTGTGCTGGTGACAGTGATGCTGTCTTGAGTGGCTCCAAGGGAGCAGGGTAGGATGCTGTAGGATGCTGTGTTGGCCTCCTGCAGAGGTCGGGAACTGAGCCGGGTGTTACCACACTGTGCACGGGCTCCTGCGACCCTTCTGTCTCCCTGGCACGGCCCGTCTCGTCTCACTGAGTGCTGCTCGCCCTCCCTCCCTCCCAGTGCGCACATGGCTTTAATGTTTTTATTACCTGTTTGACTCGCTGCCTTATTGCTTCTCCTCTTAATGGGGCTGTAACCGTGGAAACGAGGAATAAACGGCCACCAGAAAATGAGATGATTAAACAGGTCACCCTGGCAAAACAAACTCCGTGTTCACACAACCCAGGCTGCGTGTGCAGTTTCTGCCCTGGGAAACACGGGGCTGGGTGGCGGAGGGTGGGAGGGCTGTGCCAGGCTCCTGGAAGGAGCACACCACTGAGAGATGCCTCCTCAGAGAAGAGTAGTCTCTGCCCAGGAGGGATGATGCTGTGCACCTCCCAGAACAGACGTGGAAAACAGCAAGGCTTGCTCAGGGAAGATGGAAGATAGCGAGGACAAGACGCATCCATGTAACCGGGGAAAAAATAGCAACTCTGATGAATATAAATAGGCTGGACTGAAAACAAAACACAAGTCTGAGACAAGTTGGTGTCCTCTGTTGTCCCCGGTCTCTGGCATTGCCCACGCCTGCCTCGCGGCAGCTCCCAAGGAGACTGTAGAGACCCTTCTGCCCATGCTTCTCCAGGCCCCCGGGGCACAGCTCCACCACTCTCCTCATCCCCACTGATGGGCTAATGGCCAAGTTGTACTGGTGCTGGCAAAGGCACCATCTGGCCAAGCACAGCCAGGACCACAGGGAACGTAGGTGTGATGGAGCACATACCTGGCTTCCTGAGGTCTCAGGAGAAAGGGTGTCTGCAGCTGCAGCACTCACAGCTCCTTCTCTGAAGCCGTGAGGCTGGGAGGAAGGGGACAGCAGCGTGGACCCCAGTCCCCACAGTGGGGACCTGCCTGGCTCAGGGACTCACCTCCAGCACAGATCTACTCTAACTTCTTTCTTGGGGTGCTGCAGACACGGCCCTCACCTCGCTGGGAACAGCCAGACAAATTCAACGCCCAGCCGCAGCGGTGAGCCAGGGAGTACTAAAATCAGCCCTGACAGATCAGTTTGGAACAAGAGCTCAGCTCAGCCTCGGCACACACAGGAGCTCACCGTGAAAGCCAGGAGGGTATGACCACAGTCCTGGGCTGCTGTCCAGGCCTGAGCAGGACACCTCTACCACGGCCCTCCTCATGACCCAGGGAGAAGGTTGGTCCACACCAGCAAGAGGAGGAGAAGGCAGGGGTTTCTGTGCGTCTCTGCACCCTGCTGGGTGCCAACGCCTAAATATGAGATCCCTCTCTCAGTTAAGCTGAGAGGTAATGAGTTTCAAACCAAAATGTTGTTGAAAACAAAAATAAAACCCCAAAATAAGCACACCGCAATCAAAAAAGCACAATCACAAACCATCATTCAAAGTTGTGAGGATCCTGCCAGAATCACGGTCCTGTCCCAACCTGTCCAAACCCAGACTCACTGGGTGCTGGCAGTCTGGGAAGAGCAGAGTTACTCCACCAAGAGCAACAAATTCAGGAGAAGAAATTGGAACGGCAAAGCTTGGTGAGGTGGAGATGAGAGACAACTGCTTGAAGCACACAGGCGAGTGGTTGTGCTTTCTTTCAAAAAAAAACAGCAGGTGGCTTGTGAAAAAGGCCCTATTCTTTAGAGTAATTTGAGCCATATTTCATTGTTTGACAGAAAAATCCTAATATTCATGACCTCCTTTAACTGGAAGAAGTTTGCTCATCTGAATATCAGCCCACAGACAAATGGGGAAATGAAAAATAAAGAGAGTAAGATAATGGAAGGGAGAGGGGGGGTGGAAGGAAAGGAAAATCAAGACGGAATCAAAGACAGAATGGGAAGTCCAGGAGGGTGACAAAGAATGACAGGACTGTGGGAATAAGGAAAGGAAGGAGGACATAAAGGAAAGCGATTGAGCAAGAAGAGTTAAATAGTGCAGCATAGAAAAAAGCTGAGAAAAGCAAGAGTGAATGACTGAAAACACAGCAAGAGCGAGCAAGGAGCTTTCTATGAAAGTTTCCAAGCACATGGATCAACTTTGGAAAACTGTGATTCTTGTCCTACTGAGCTTCTGTTAAAAATATTCTTATGCAATCAAGAAGAAAAATCATACCCTCCCTCCCCAGCCTCTGTTCCCTCACCCTCTTCCAACCCGGTCCTCCTCTGCTAACATCTGCTGCCTGCCTTCGGGACATGCAGATGGTAATTACTCCAGGAGCAGCTTCCTCTCCTTTCCCTCCTTGCAGAGGGCCACTTGGAAGAGAGCTTCAAGCCACAGAAAGATACCACAGACACCTCCATGCTGGCAGGGAGCAGGGGATGTGGGAGCCAGGGCTGTGCCCAGAGAACTTGAGAGCACAGGGGGTGGAAGGTGGGCGAAGAGATGAAGACATTTGTCTACAAAACATCCCCCTGGCCTGAAGAAGGGAGGCCTGGGGAGAAGTTGGCTTGACATGTAGAACATCTCGTGCTCCTCCGCACTGGGGAAGGGGTGCTGGAGGAGAGGTGTGCTGGGGAAGCGCAGGCAGCGAGGAGGAGGAGGAGGAGGAGGGTGGCTCAGGGAGTGGATTCATATAGGTATGGTGCTGGCAAACACCATGCAGAGAGGTGGAGCTGCTTTAATGAGAAG
>JAOQGH010000008.1:4057106-4112222 GCA_025769975.1 Gallinago jamesoni | reverse complement strand
CTGGGGAAGGGGTGCTGGAGGAGAGGTGTGCTGGGGAAGCGCAGGCAGCGAGGAGGAGGAGGAGGAGGAGGGTGGCTGCCCTGGGCGGGCTGGCTCAGGGAGTGGATTCATATAGGTATGGTGCTGGCAAACACCATGCAGAGAGGTGGAGCTGCTTTAATGAGAAGATGCTTCTATGACTCAGGCCTCAAAGGGATTGGGACTTTATTATTTTATTTTTCCATAATAAATTATGCCCTGGGATGCCAGGTCCCGCCGGGTTTTTCTGGAAATACCAGACAAAAGCTGGTGTTGCTACCTGGCTTTTGACGGTTTCCCATGTATGGAAGCTTAAAGTTCCTGGTTCTTCCTCTGCTCTGCCCTGGCCCAGCCAGTCTCGGGAGCGGGGATGACACCACAGCACCATTACAACAGAAAATCCCAACCAGAGCTCTGCCCCCCGTGAGCCCCCTTTCCAGGACCATAACAACCCACCCCGGACACAGGGGTGCTCGTGGGCCCCGCAGCTGCCGGGATGCCGAGGGTGCCAGGGGTCCATCGGCAGGCGCTGGAGTTCCCGGGAAGCGGGAGCGGGCCCCGCTCTCCCACATCCCGGCCACCACACCCCGGCCGGAGGGAGGAGCGCTCCTGCCCGACCCCCGCACCCGCCCATGGACCCCAGCCAGCCCTCATTCACTTATCTCCATCCCTCAAGCGCCCAGCCCTGGCTCTGGGCTGCACAGGGGAGTATGATTATGCCCACTTTATAGATTAGGAGTTAATTCATCCCACACCAAACCCTCAGACTCTGCCACGTCTCACAGACCTGTTCCAGAGCTCTCTTTGTTAGGTTTAGGCTGAACTTGGCTCTAGTTCAGCTCAAAAACTCACGTTACAAAAATCCCCCACACAACCGCCTGCCTGCAGCTGCGGGCTGAGCCTGCCACCAAGGCCATCGCTCCTCCGGGGCAGCAGGAACGGTGGGGGACACACGGCGACAGTGGTGGGAGCAGAGGGACACCAAACACAGAGGGCACAGACCACACTGGTCTTCTCTTGCTGCTGAGAAAGATCCACTCATTGCCACGATGATGCAGAGGAAGGCGGTGTGTTGAGGGAACAACACGGAGAACGCCGCGTTCAGCACAACACCGAGGGAGGGCACGTGAGTGTCCGGGAGCGTGGAGGTGGGCAAGCGTCTGGGGCAGATGGGCATGTGCAGGACAGGGTGATGGGGACGTAGGTGTTGGGTGTGGGGAACACCTCCAGAAGTGTTCCAGCGGAGCTTGGTGTTTTTACCGATTTCACAAGAGGCTCCGCTAAAATGTCACCTCTCCAAAGCAAAACATGTGCACGGAGGTGAATCATCATTTCACACCCCAAAACCAGGAATGGGTGGCAAAATTCTCTAGTGAGGCACCAAATCCGCAGGGGACTGCCAGAAAGTGCACCCAATGACTTTAGTCTTCCCATTCTTTTTTCCTTGTATCTCCTCCTCTCCACCCCTTGCTCTCTCTTGCCAACCTACACGGGTTGTTCAGCTTTTATTCTGAGCATGAAACTGCCTTAGGACTGGAAGCTTTAAGCAGTTTCCCAGCCTCCAGAAATTTTCTGGTTGTGTTTCTCCATGGCAGAGCAAACAATTGCTTCGGTACCTGGCCACCACACCTAACTCCCAAACGCAATGAGAACTCTGAATTCTTTGGGAAATTTAAACAAGAACATATTTTACATGACTGAAGCGCATGGTTTTGGTTCACTGTAACTATTTGTTTTTGAAAAGGCTCGACAAACTGTTTTATTTTCTGGACTCACCACATGAAGAAAGATAGGAAGTCTCTTGAGAAAGAGGGGAGAAGGCTGGTGCCAGGTTAACGCACTGGGAAGAGAAGTTAACAGCTGGACTGGGCCACTGACAGCCCTATGGATGGGCAACGAGGGGGTCTATGGTCTGGGGGAGGGAAAAGCATCATCACCTCTCTCCAAAACACGCTCTGTTCCGCAGACAAAGCCCATGCTTCTGTGCAATGCCCAGACCCACAGTTGTGACCAGTGTCCCTGTCTGTCTAACCAGCAAGCTCCTGCCAGGAGCCCACCAGCAAGAACTGCATAAAAGTGAAGGGGAAAGCCCCAGGGTGCAGGTCCCAGCCACCGGTCCTGCTCTGCATCCCATCTGTCAGTCCCTCATCGGTCCCCACCCAGAGGAGCTCTGTGTAGCCCCTTCAGTGCTCACTTGTGGCTTGACTCTGGGCTTTGCCCACCCAGGGACTGTTCTGTCACCCTGCCAGGTCCATCCTCCTGCAACACCCACCATGACCGTCCCAGCACCTGGGCTCTGGGCCCCACCAGTGGCTAATTACTGTGCCCCCCCTCTACATCCTCAACCAGGCTGCAGGCACCCGGGGCAGCTCCCCAGCCAGCGTTTCAGCCTGGAAGATCACTGGTCAAGCAGGAATGGGGCTTAGGAGCCAGCAAGTTTTTCTTTTGCTCCTGATGTCTGCCTCCATCTCCCCCGTAAGCCCCAGGAGAGGAAACAAGGAGCAACAAGGTCCTGGTCCAAGGGGCTCTCAATCCTCAAAATGGATTTTACCTGCCTCTGAAAGCTGCCTCCATCTCTCACCCCCATTGCTTTCTCCCTAGGGAAATCAGTCTAAAAGGGGCTAATGGAACAATGTCCCTCTCTCTCCCCCCTCTCATTTTCTCTCTCTTTTTTTTTTTTATTAGCATTTGTGGAATTTATTCCCAAACTCTCCTAATCTTTCGTACACAACCATTTGATTTGCATAACCCAGCCCCCTCTCATAAAAACTGGCTGCTAGTTTAATTAAAAAATGTAAATTTGCTGTCATCTCGGGGCCTGGTGAATTAGGACGACATCGGCATTTTTTATTGCTGAAGACGTCCAAATTGATCCAGTCCTCATTGAACCGGAGGGGAGGAGACGGTGCCGCGTGGGACTTTTGGCTGTAGGTTCTGCCCCTCCCCTGCTTCCAGCCAAGCCTCCTCTGCCCCCTCTTAGCTTTGCAAAGTGCAGCTGAGGACGAGGACATTGGTTCTCCCCAAACCCAGCTGGATCGGCCACAGCGTGGCCTCTGCCATGTCAGCACTTCTGGGAGCTGAGCCCTGGGTGGCACCTGAGCTCTCCAAAGCCTGGGAACGACCGCGTCTTCAAACCCTGGGAGGGAGGGAAGGAGCCCGGCTGGAGGTAGAAGATGCAGCCCAGGCAATGGTTGTCTTCACCTCCCACAGGACTTTTCATTACCTTCCAGATACTTTCAACCAACTTTTCGGAGGGAAACCTAAATTGCAGGCTACACAGCAGCCTAGGGATATGATTTGATGTCAGAGGGAGAGTCAAAGGGGCCACAGAGGTTCTCACTGTGAGCAGCCAAGTGCTCTGGTGGCATGAGAAGCAGCACAGACAAGGCAAGAGCCCTGGAATAAATTCCAAGCTCCCACAGCCCTTCCCGATAGTGGCAAGGAAGGTTCAGAGTGGAAGCACAAATAGTCCAGGAAAACAGAAAGAGAAACTGATGACATGGAAGCTACATATTAAATATTTGATCCCTTCCAGCCAAGGTATCTGCATCGTTCAAAGCTGGTTTTAGTTGCCTCCCCCCATCTCAGACGCTGTGTTTCACGGCGGAACACTGCACACACAGTACCTGCACACACAGTACCTGCACACACAGCAGACCCCGCTCTGTCAGTAGCAGACCTGGTTTAGAAAGAACAGGAC
This sequence comes from Gallinago jamesoni, assembly GCA_025769975.1. NCBI lineage: Eukaryota > Metazoa > Chordata > Aves > Charadriiformes > Scolopacidae > Gallinago > Gallinago jamesoni. The sequence continues at coordinate 4,108,504 of JAOQGH010000008.1, read as the reverse complement.
CCAGCAGACAGGGAAACAGAAGTTTATTATCTCGGGGATCAATTTCCTGGTCTTTCTGCAAATTATCACTCCATAGCACCTAGCCAGCAGAAACTCCTATGGACTTCAGCTGGCTTTGAAGCCCCTTTTGAAGTAGCTGGGTCCTGCTTAACACCACAATGAGAAGGGTAATCCCTGCCCGGGTAAACCCTTCTCCCAAGGCAGGGTCTTCACTAGGAAGGCTTAAGCTCTTGAATGCTTTGAACCCAACAAACATCTCATAGGACTACTGGAAAGCCACCTGAGCACCCAAATGAATGCCTGTGAACCTCCCGCAGACCATGAGCTCAGCACAGGAGTGATACCAACCTCATCTGAGACAACGTCTCTCCAAAAATCTATACTGTCAAAACAAAAACAAAAAACTGAAGGCCTTGGCACCAGCCCAGTGAAGGTGTTCCTATCCACTGGGTGTTGCAAGCAACAACAGCGATTTGACAAAACAAAGTCCCAAAACAACCCTTTGAGTGGAAAGTTAGGTGTTTCTTCACCTGTTTACCATAGGTTTCTTGGTCCCCAATTCTGAGATCAGTTCCTGTAATCTCATACCAAGGATAATTAGGCCGGGGAACAGTTTCCCAAAGGAAGTGACAGGTGTCCAGTCACTCAAGATATTTACAACCAGACTTGCTGAAAGTCACATGTAGGGAACGTCTTGCCATGATCCTGGATGGACAGACTCCATCCACGAATTCTTTCCAGCCCTTAACTGCTATGAACACTTCTGGCCCTAGAAGGTCCATGCAAGGGCTGACTGAGCTGAGGAAGCCCTTGGCAAGAGCAGACTGTCAGACCCCACATATTGAGTCTCTCTGGGAAAGAAACCCCTCCAGACTTGCCTCTGCCAGCTGGCAGCTCGTGTGAGCAGCCCCCGGGCACTGCCTCCGGGGAGCCGCAGCCTGAGGGCTTGGAGGGAATTCAAGAGGCAGCGACTGAGGGAGATAAGCTGGCCCAAGTAGATAAGGGTTCGAGGTGGTGATTATGGGGCAGGTCTTTGCCCCGAGATCATGACAAGACGGGTTCACCCACACACAGACCGTAATGCTGACTTAAACAGATCTCCCAGATCCTCATTTCCATGGCTTACTGCAGCCCCGGGTTCCCATACCGGAGCACCAAAACCCACGCGTTACCTGGGTGCAGCGGCGGGAAGGCCGAGTGCCCACCACCCTTCTGAGGAAGAGGAGGAAGAGGGCTCCCTTTTCTGGGGGAAGGTGTTGGCGTCATGGTGCCCTTTTTTGGGGGAGCGGGGCGGAGTGGGCGGGGCGGGGGCCGGGCACGGGGGCCCATTGGCCAGCGGGCCACCATCCGGCCAGCAGGGGGCACCATCTCCCCGGGCAGGAGCACCGCCCCGGGGCAGGGGCCGGGAGCAAGCGGGGCAGCTGATCCCATCTCCCCGCTGCCACAGCTCCCGGAGATGGAGATCAGGGGTAAATCACTGTTTATTACTCTTTAAAGCATTTGCCCTCCTGCAGTTTCACCACATCCTTAACTCCCGGGCTGCCCACGCAGCCTCCCAAGCTCCTTGATCTAGAAGGGAAGCAGCCACGCACGCCCACGGCTAGACCCGAGCAGGGCCGGGGCGTCACGCTCACGGGTGGAAGTGGCTCCCGAGCCGCTCGGTTCCCGATATCAACGATAGAAATAAAGAAATAGGTGAAACAATACGACGACAAAATTGTCCTCTCCATCAAAATATCAGAGTACAGAGTTCAGGCCCAGTCAATCATCAACCAGTTTATTGCCATCTTACTCCTTATTAAAAAAAAAGAAACAACCAACACACACACGTACGCATACGCTCCGGCAGTGATTACCTGGGCCGTGGCGGGTCGCCAGTGCAGCCCAGTTTGGCCCATCGCTGCCATTTAGCTTTTAAATGGGAGAGAATGGCTTACACCATTTTGGAGGAGCGGGTATGGTTGCGTTAGCAGGTACCGGGGCCAAAGCGGTGGGACAAGGTCTCAAAGAAAGAAGTAACACGGCCCAAGGGATTCCTACCAAGTTTGCCCAGTTTGTGAAATCTTTTGGTCCCAGACTGGCCAAAGGCTGGAAAACCCACCAGGACATTGAGCCCTCGAGACGCTGGGCGCAATCACGTCCCAGCCCGATGGAGCCCTGGCACCACCACACCCAGCGGAGCCCAGGCACCAGCCCAGCCCACCGCCAGGCCAGATACCTGATGGAAAACCAGTGGACGCGCCACAAAAAGCTACGACCAAAAACACACCCAGCCCCAACACCAGGGCCTGTAATCTAAAACCGAAACATTGCCCCAGCCTGGCCACCTTCCTCCCCCCTGCCAGATGTGAAGGGGTGGGGGAGGTCTCCTACACCTCACATGGAAGGACAAAAACAAACCCATCCCAGATATGCCCCGGTTGAAATAAATAAATAAATAAATAAATAATACTCATTAAATGTAATAAGCAGCCTCTTCATCTGACACTGCCTTGTCCCAAATAAATTAAATTCCTTTTCATTTAGACAGCACGGGAACCTGACAAGCAACCTTTACCGACGAGACGCCGGGGCTCAGAAGGGGAAAGAAATGAAAGAGAAAACAACCCACACAACTTACAACAAATATAAACGCAGAATCATTTCAAAACCCCCATAAACTTCCCCTCCGCATCCTCTCCCGACCAAACCCGCCCCTCTCCCCGCCGCCCGCCCGCCCGCCCCGGCCCCGGCCGCGCTGCCGGGAAGGACCCGGCGGAGCCGAGCGGAGCCCCCGGCTCACCTCGCCGCCCGCCTCCGCGGGGCCGGGGGGGTGGGGGGGGTGTGAGCGGGGCCGGAGCGGCGGCGGGAGAGGAAGCCAACTTCCGTAAAACAAGTGAAAGAAAAGTGAAAGAGGCTGCCGAGCCCCCGGCAGCACCTGGTGCCGCCCCCGCGCCCGGCCCGTGCGCCCGCCCCGCACCCGCCTCAGCGCCGGGAAAAGTTTCGGCGGCGGCGGCGGCGGCCCCCGGTACCGGATCGCGGGGAAACTGCCCCTCGGCAGCGCCCGGCCCCGCGGGCGGCGGAGGGGACGAGAGGCGCGGAGGGGGCGGGAGGCGCGGGGAGCGCTCCCGCACCGCACCGGGGGCACCGGCAGCCGCACCGAGCGGGGGCTCCGCCGAGCGGCGGCGGGGGGCTGGGGGCAGGAAAAGGACAATTGTGCTGTACTTACCATAGTCGGAGAGACGAAAGCCGAATTCACTTAAATAATCAACTTTCATAATACTTAATTAATACCTAATTGCAGCTGATTGCTCCCGAATAACAAGTTGTTTAAAGCACTGATGTCATTGCCGTGCCGGTCCTCCCCGAGTCACTTTGGCAGCGGGGCCGGGGGCGGGCGCCGGCCGCCGCGGGGGGCGGTGACTGGCAGCCGGCGGACACGCCCCCGCGCCGGGCCCGCCGCCGGGGGCAGGTGCGGGGCCGGGACCGGGATGCGGCGGCGGCGGGGTCACCTCGGTGCGGCCGGGGAGGGAGCCCCGCACTCGGGTGGCAGCGGGGCGGCCGCGGTGCCCCGCTCCCATGGCCGCCGGGATGCGGGGAGCGGGCGGGCGGCGCCGGCTCCCGCCGGCGGGGTGTGCGGGACCCACGCGTGGCCAAGGGAACCCCGGGCGCGGGGCAAACCGCGGCGGGAGGGCGGGAGATGCCGCGGGGACCGGGCCCGGTAGGAACCCCCGCAGCCCTCGGGCAGGGGGGGCCGCCCCGGCCACGGCCGTCCCACGCGTGGCCGGGCTCGGCCCTTGCGGTGCGGGGCAGGGCACCGGGGAGGGCTAGAGGCCGCGGGGGTACCGGTCGCCGGTGGCGGCCGCCGGCAGCGGGGTGGCCGGTGTCACAATCCTGGACGTTAAAGCATCTTGCCCAACGCCCCGCAGGAAACCAGCGCCGCTCCGCTGCGGGAGCGCCGGGCCCACGGGAGGGGTGGGTTTTTCTTTTGCAGCGAATTTCCTCATTTTTTGTTGCTTTATTTTTCTAAGTAGCAAAGAATGCGAGGGAGGTTCTAAGAGGCGTGTTGGGTAAACATAGATATAAGCCTCTTTCTTTAAAACAAACGAGCAGATTATTTACCTGATTAAATAGGTATTTTGAGCAGGTTGCAGGCTGTTTTTGTGAACACACCACGTTTCGCTCGGTGGATTTTGGCAGAGCGGGGGCTCCTCACCAGGGCTGGGGAGCAGCCCATGAATTCACCGGCTCTTAAATCCTTTTTATAAGCAGAAATTAATGTGCTTTTCAAACGAGGCCAGCATCATTACCCCACTGCGCGGATGGGGAAACTGAGGCACTAAGGCGAGGGAAGTGACTCGCCAAAAGCGGCCGGACAGGTTAGTCACAGGCTGGAAGGAGCCTAAGGTCTGTTTGGCTCCACACACCGGGACACGCTGCACCCAGAGACTTCCCTGAGCCCAGAGACCCAACTCTGCAACCCATCGTCTCAGCAAGCGCTGCATTTCCATGCGCAAAATCCTACGGGCAGCGCACAGGGCCAGAGGGCAGGGAGAAGGAAGAGGAGAGGGGGAGTCATTTGTGAAAAACCACAAGTATCCTGGCTTCTCCCCGAAAAAAAAAATAAAAAAAAAATCTAAACACAGTCTAGTAGAAACGGAGCCACCCAGGGACCCTCCGGGCCAGGAAGCGGGGTGGGGACAGCAGTGTCAGGCAGGAGGCAAGCGTGCCCGGCCTGGGGTGCTGCCAGCTCCCTGGCAGTGAGAGCCCAGCCAAGCAGCTCCCAAACTGAGCCCCTGCGCAGGGCACCCCTTCCCACCCAGAGCCGGCAAGATCCTGCTTTAAGAGAGATGGGCAAAGCATTATCGGCATCGCCCCAACTTCCCCTGCTGGTTTCTAACCATGCCATCGGCTCCCACCAGCACTGTCACCTGGTGCTGCCTTTAAAATCCTGCCTGTCTGCGTTTCACTGGGCCCCAATACTGACACCAGCCCAGCCCACGTCACCCACAGCCCTTGTCGGAGCCTGCCCTGGTCCTTACGCCCGAGTCAGATGCTACAGCACCTGCCAGGGAATACCTGACCCCCAGAAGCGATGGAGAGCACCAGAAACGTTTGTGCTGCTTCATCTCTGGCTTCCTTATAGTTCAGTTTGGACCCGATGTTTTCTCCCAGATGTGAGGTTGTTGACGGGTCCCATAAGTTCACAGCACCTCGCGTCACCCAGATTTCTCCATTTTCACTTCTCCTATGAACTTAGTAAGTATTTCAGCAGTGGGAGTTCTGCTCTCCGCTGCTGTTCCCCAGCAGCTGTATCTCCAAATCCTTCTGAAGGGGAACCCACACGGTAACAGGGATGTGTCACTGCGCACACGCAGTATGTTTAGACCCTCTAAACATACCTGTTCTTCTACATGCGCCGAGCTGAGCACGTTCACACATCAGTATACAAATGTTCCCCACCCCTCCCATCCCAGCACGCACACGCAACATGCATATGCACTCCGACAGAGAAAATGATACTCTCTGCTCCCTCGCATTCAAATACACGCATCTCCATACACCATGACACACATGAACCCACACACACAACCTAAACACACCCGGAGGATCCCCTCCGCAGACTTCCCACTGTCCCTCCCACTCCTCCTTGCAGGAACAACTTGCCAAGGTGTTTTTTCAGGTGAAGTCCACGCCCTGCAGCTGACGCAATGGCAAGGCCTGATTTCCTATCTCAGCGATCTCCAGTCACAGGATCAGGTTTTATTTCCCCATCCTCCCTCCTTTGCCTCTTACCCAAGAAAAGTTTGTTCTTTCCTCTCTCAGAGGCTGGGGAGCACCTTTCTGCTCCTTTGGGGACCCCTGTGCCCCCCGTTAGGGCAGCATCTCCCTTTCATCTCCCATCCCTCCAGGGTATGGATCCTCTCTGAGGAAAAGCTCTCTCCAACCCTACCCTGGCACGAAGGGGCTCCCGGACCCCCCAGTCCCCAGGAGCACTCGAGGGAAGACAGCCCCCCCCATCCTGCTCTGAACTGCACCCCCGTGCCATGGTGAGAGCCACCCCGTCCACTCCAGCCACGGCTGCCCTTTCGCAGCAGGTGAAGAGATCTCTCCTTGTCCCTTCCCACCCTCCCAGGGGCGTCGGGAGCTCTCAGTAATTAATGTTTGCCAGGTGCTCAGAGATCCTCAGATGAAAAGTGCAATGGGAGGGGGAAGGATGATTAATTTATTATTATTATTACAGTTTAATGCTTTCCCCGCAGACAGTGTGCCAGGGCTGAGCAGGGGGTGAGTCACGCTGATATGTGGGACATCCCCCTTTGTGTGTCTCTTCTACCTTTGTTTTTCATGCTTAGCCCATTTTCTTGGCAGTTTCTCCCTCCTTCGCTGGAGCTGACCCCGGGGCCTGGGGCCGTGCTCTGGATTCATGTGGGCTCAGGGCGCTGGCTCCCAGATTGCAGGTTGGAGATCTGGCAGCGCTGCGCTCCTCCTCCTGCTCCTGCTTGGGGAGTCTATTAGGCAAATGCTCTTGCCCTATTTCTGTAATTTTGTTTGATTTCTGTTTCGTCAAGGGAGGCGCCCGGAGGCCTCGGGGCCTGGGCGGCAGGAGCAGACAATCCGTGCTTTCTTTCCCTTTCCTTCTCTTTCGCTCCTTCCTTCTCAATTCAGTTTCAATCACATTATTGGCACATGGCGCCCGGAGAGCGTTGCCAAAACGGCTGTGCCGAGTCTCAGTGTGCCGGGTGGGGCTCTGCCGGCATCGCTCCTGCCATTTACTATTCCTTGGCATTACTCAAACGGTTTGACACCAGCTCCCCACCATGTGGCTGCTCCTCTTCCAGACGCTCCACAGCTTCCAGCATCTGCTGGAAGCCAAACGCTGCTCATTCTCTTGACCACTGCCCAGAGGGAACGGCTGCACCGGGAGCGGGCCATCCGGCAGCGAACGTACGCCGTGCATCCCCATGCTCCACAGGGGCCCAGAAGACTTAGGGGGAAGGAGTGGCAGGGGTTTGAATGCACTAACAATTAGTTACAATTTAGTAGAGCGATTAAAAGCGCAGCCTGGGGATTTCAGGGCGAGGAGGCAAGGAGATAGTCCTACCCAGGCACTGCATCCAACAGGGAAGGTACCTGGCGCTCTGCCTGCAAAACCAGCAAATGCCACCTTGAGCCATCCCAGAGCTGCCCCCACGAAGCCCCCGAGCCCAACCAGGCACTGGGATGGCCTCTGGAGACACCAGGAAACCGCTGCCCAAGGGCAGGTCCCAGGCTGGGCAAGAGCTGTTCCTGCAGAGCACAGGGCAAACACAAACCAAAGAGGTGATTTCTGTCTAGAGGAGCTGCAAGGCAGCTTGTGCTCCTGCACACACACACGCTTGGAAGCAAACAAAACCGCCAGGCACACGCCATGTGCACACACACACACACGCTCTAAGTGCACAAACATGGGAGGTCCCGTGTACGGCTGCTGCAGCACAGCGGGGTGATGCCTGCCTGGGCGCCCAGGACAGGGCTGGATTGTCACGGCTGTTTTAGCAGAGACCGTCCTGCTCTGGACATATGTGAGAGGCCTGATGCCATGGAGATGGCAAGTGATAGAGAAGAGCTGCTTCCCTACTTACTCCCCAGGGTAATAACCCGCTCACTCAGCAACTGCCCTGACACGGACTGGGTGACACCAGCAGATGGGGAAAGGCTTTCAACATTCAGCCCTCAAGCAGCAGAGGTGGGACAGACAGAGAGACAGGCTGGATTTCACAGGACTCTGATGCTGTGGAGTAGGGATGGTCTCCATAGATTCACCCTGGGTTTGTCCTGAGTTGGGCAGGAGCGAGAGGCAGAAAGGAGGGAAGGCAGAGGGAGGCTGGCACGTTACCTGCTCTGCTCCACCTGCCCCAGGGAGAGGGCCATGTCAGCCCACTGAGGTGGGTACAGAGGGATGTTGGGGACTGTCCCCGGTGAAGCACGCAGCATGGACACTCATTCGTTAGAGATGGCAGCAGGGAAGTGAGGGGAGATGATGGAGGAGGTAAGAAATGGGCAGCAGGAGTAGAGAAAGGAGACCCTGAACTGCAGACAGTGGGGACTGACTGCGACCCCTCCTTGGGGATGCGACAGCAACGTCCTCACCGCAGGCAGGGAGGTCAAAGCATCCCCCGCGGTGATGGGCAGAGATGCCCACGATGCAGCACGCGTGGATTCACGGGGGCCGGCCCTGCTTGTGCAACGAGGCTGTGGGACAGGGGACGTGTGAGCACGCACGCCAGTGACTCCCAGCAAGCCCGGGGACACGCCGACACCACGCGCGCACACGTGCCGGCACGGCACCGGCGGGGACGCGTGTGCCTGTGCACGAGGGTACGCGTGCAGGGAAGCGGCGCACAGACACCACCGTGAAAAGGCAGCAGCGAGCCCGGCGGAAGCGCGGTGGCCCCCGGGGAGCCCTGGCAGTGGGCCGGAGGGGGTGCGGGGAGCAGCGGCGGGCGGTAAGTGTGAGGCAGACGCAGCGATTGCATTACTGAAGGAGCCCGGGCTGGCAGTGCCGAGCTATCGTCCCTGTAATCCTGTTAGCCAGCAATCTCCATTCCGAAAGAGCTTCATTTCTTTGTGAATATTTGTAAACTAGATATCTAATGGAAAATTATAGGAAAATTATAGTGAAATTCATGACGAAGAAATCCGATTAGCCCTAATTCAATTATGCCATCTTAGCCCACACAGCACATTTCCCATTTTTTTCCCATAAATACCAATGCCAGGGGTCCGGGTAATCAAATAAAATTGAAAATCATCTTCCCATTAAATTCAATTAGCTGCAATTTCTAAAGCCTATCAGAGATTTTAATTACTAAATTATAAAATTCTCCAATGCTAAATTGAAACTAAAAAAATTGCACATCCTTGTATTTCAGAAGAAAAAAACCTAGCAGAAACCTTGAAAAATACCCTTCTCCTCCCATCAGCACCCACGTGAGCACGGGTCCGGGCAGGCTTCACCAGAGAAATGAGTGTGGAGGGACATGAACCAGGCCTAGGGAAGAAGGTGGCTGCCTCCGAGGGGAAGAGCTCGGAAGCGAGCTGAGAGTAAAACCTAAAAATCAGCCCTAATTACAACTGCGTTGGGTTGAAAGAGGAGAGGGGAGAGGCTGGCGATCTCAGCAGCATCTCTGCTCCCCATTCCCACACGAGCTCCTCACTTCTGGCCGGTTCTCGGCACCTCCGCGCTGCTCTGCCGGTGACTAGTGACGAGCCACCGCGCTCCTCTACCAGCCCAGGCTCTCTAGGAGTTGAAACAAGTTTTGCCTGCAAATGGGCTCCATGAGGCAGTCCCTTGAGTCTCCGTGTGCCAAACCCAGGGCAGGAGAGCTGGTGATGCCCAGAGGGAAGCAGGAGGGCAGATGCTAGCTTTGTGCTTCTGATAAAGCTTCTTGAATAATAGCCATGCAAGCCTGGTCCTGACACTGAATTAAGGGAAGCTGGAGCCCTCAGCAAACTGATTTAGCTTGAAGCACTACTTCAGCGAACACGTGGGATGTTCCAGAGGAGGGGGACGTGATCACCCTTCCCTGATAGCACAAGGAACTCTCTGAGTTCACAGAGGCACCAGGCAGGCAAGCCCATCCCTAAACTGTTCTTTATTCAACAACCAAACCAAGCAGGCAAATGGAGAACCAACAAAGCCTGTGCCTACAGATGCTCTCTTCCAGCCCAGCTTCTCCGGGGACCAACATGGCACAGCAACGTGTCGAGGGGCAATTAACTGTGTGAACAAGCAGTGGGAGGGGAGGGGAAGCGAAGCTCAGCTCTCCACTTAGAATACCTGACCCTCCACGAGGCAGCGAGTGAGGATTTTCCGACACCGCTTTTATGCCAGAGAGCACTTTCGCGTGGTACCCTAAAGGGTTTATTCATGCGCTAACATAAACGAAGCCAGTTTCTAACGCATTTCACAGCTTTAACTAGGTGCTCAGGCTGCCCCGAACCAGGCCGATACTCGGTTTAATTTACTGGGCGCCCGAAAGTTGCCAGCAGGGAGTTGCCCGCAAACAGAACAACAACAAAAAAGTTAATGATCTGGGCTTTTTCTTTAATAAATAGGCAAACTGGCTGAGCCGGATTGTTGGCTGGGATTCGTCTCCCCTTTATCACCCTGGAGCTTCTGTGACACATTCTCCAAATCATCAGCATTTTGCAATTTGAGGTCGTTACCAAATACTATTTTTTTGCCAAGGAAGGGAGAAAAATAAATTAATAATTAAGAAGCCCAAGCAGGGAGAGGCTGTGGGTTGGATGGCGCTGCCACCTCCGCGGGGATTGCTCAGGCACCTGGCAGCCCGCCCAGCGCGCACCTTGGTCGCCGGCTCACCCTGGAATGTGGCGCTGGCACCCAAGTGCTACTTGATTTTACTACGAATTAATCAAAGTCTCTTCTGCAAAACGACTAACACTAAATCACCACTGGCTGAGCTTCAAATGCAATTCCCTGGTTCCAGGGATTCGGCGCAAGGAGATTACCAGCTCCAGGTGAAAAGCTGAAGGGGGTTTCCTCCCTGCACATCTCCCGGTACTCCAAGGCATCAGCCTCTCCCAGCTGGAAAGAGAATAGATTTCCTGCAACTCTTCTCCCGCTCACAGCAGGTAACCGCACAGACGTTCAAGATATGCTGGGATAAATCTGTCTGTGCTGCCTGACTAGAGAGTACTTACACCAGAGAGGAATTTGACTTGACTGTGAGCCGAGGCAGACGGCAGAGGACTGTATTTGTAGCATGTGGGTGCCTGTGCCCCTCTGTTCGTATGGCCGCGGGTGCATCCACACGCACGAGGACACGCCGAGATGTGTCACCCACGAGATCCCAGGTGGGTAGGGCTGTCCGCACATTTGTGCACACGTATGTGCACAGCCTGGTGGCACGGTGTGGGCACGCAGCCATCCATGTGTCCAAGGGCTGTGCAGTCAGACGTTACGTGGCTGTCCGCAGCCAGAGGTACACAGACTTTCTCTGCGGGCGTTCTTGCCGTGTCAATGTGTGCACGCCTCATTTGTCACCCAACTTGCAGTACCGAGCACCCTCCTGGTCCCGGCCGGCCCCCCCAGAAGGCGGCGAGCTGCGGCTGACGCTCAGGATGGCAACAGCACACGTCCTCGCACCGCTCTGCAGACACAGCACTGCCCTGAGCCACGGGCGAATTGTATTCCCCTCTCCACACTTTGCCTGTCTCAGAGCCCTCTCGTATTTTCAGTGCTCACCAGACCGTGAATTCACCTTCATACCAGTTACAGGGTTATTTAGCTTCTCCTGACGCCAATAACCAACCACCAAACTTTCACTGGAGGCTCAGCTTTCTCCCGGGAGACATGAAGAGCTCCTCTCTCCCCTGCCCACGGTGCCCTCGCCCACGCACACTCACCGGGAGCACGGGGGACAGATCCCCGAGCAGGACACAGTGCCTAGGGACGTTGTTCACCCGCCAGCGACAGTCTCTTATCCCCACCCACGTCTACACTGTGAGAAAGAGCAACAGAGCAGAAGAGTTAAAAACCGGATGGAGAGAGTGAAATAGAGGAGAGGGAGATGCTGAGAAAAAGGGTGACAAAGCAAAACTGGTACAAACACAGGAGGAAAGCCCCCCCAAACAACAGAAAAGGAGCAGGGAGGGAGGCAGGAAGAGCACGGGGACACACTGTGGTTTTTTTTGCCCCTGCACACCCCACAAAGCAACACCCTCCAGCACACTTGATGCTAAGATATTCTACAGCTCTCCCTGAAATCGTAGGGATCAACTGGACATCCCCTGGGAAGCAGAGGGACTGAGCTGCGCGTGGGCTGGGACACTGCCAGGGAGTAACGAGGATGATCTGCCTGGATGGGAAACACGGGGGTGCCCGAAGGCCGTGGGAGTGCAGAAAACCCCAAACAAGAGGGTGAAGCCTCCCTGCTGGGCCGTGCACAAGGAAGGTCAGCAGCCTGTCCCTCTTACTGATCCTGTCACGAGGCAACCCTCTCTGCTCTCCTTCGCTGGCCCAGAGCCACCTCGGCCACTCGCCCTCCCCCTGGCTCGGGGCCATCTCTGCCTGTTCCCCCCTCTGCAGACTTGTAAGGCACCTTTCTGCCAGCTTTCCCCTCCGCTGCCACAGAATCTGTCTCTTGGCATCATGTCGTTGGCCCAGGGCCTTGCTGCTCACCGCTGGCCATGTGGGCTTGCTCCCCAGTCTCCTGGGCTTTCCCATTCTCACTGAACGTTTCCCAGCTGAAGCAAGTGCTGCAGCGACATTTCACTCTGAAACCAAGCATGTGCTGACAGCGAGTGGCATCCCAGGAGCTCCTTCCTGGCCCCCAGGGCTGTGTATGGCCAGATGCAGCTGAGGAGGCGCAGAAGCCACCGCACAACTTGTGGTGCCTCTTCCCATCCATGCTGCCCCCCGGGGTCTGGCCCAAGCTGTGCCGGCAGCAATCCACCCTTCCCACCCCTCCCACCGTGGCCATCCCCAACTCCTGTCCTGCACAGCCCCTTGGAGCAGCTTGGGACAAAATCTCCCATCCTTTGGCCCAGGGGTTTCATCTCTCTGCTGCTGTAAGAGAGCTCCAAGTGGACACTTTGTCACCCTCCCACAGCTCTGGTCCTGGGATAAAACTCAGACGTGACTCCTCTTCTCCACTGAGCATCCAACGGTACGTTCCCACAAGCCCAAGGTGTGCACAGGCACAGGTTAAACGGAATAGCATGGATCTGGGAAGGGAGTTGGAGGGGACAGAGCCGTTCTTGTCCCCGAGGCAGCTGTAGCTGTCCTTACCTAACACCAGAGACTGCAATACAGAAGGGACTGCAGGAACCCAAAGGGAGGAGGAGGGGAAGGACCGAAGCAGTGGTTCTGGCACAAACTCATCACAACCAAACACTTTCCCCTGTCCTCAAGCTTCCTTGGGATGGCTCCTACCGCTGGAGTTTCAGCTGGATTTGTCCAGCCACCCTGCAAAGGCAGATCCTGGGAAACATGGCAGAGTCGCCCCCGCTGCCTCACCTGCCCCAGGAGCACACCCCAGCTCCTGCTTTCCCCATATCGCCATTAAAAAAAAAAGCTCAGTGCAAACAATAGATCAATAGAGCCCCCGCCTCTTCGGAAGGAAAACAAACACCCGGATCACCGCAAATTAGAGAATGTTTCGCTTCACTTCATCCAAACAGGCTGACAATTTTTTTGGGTTGTTGCCACGGCGACAGAATAACACAGCGTTCAGCCTGTTGCAGAACAATCAATTAAGTTAATGCCTCGGAGTGCCTGTTTACTCTTCCATTTAGGAGGTGCTGCTCTCCCTCGCTCTCTTTCTCTCTTGCTCGTTTTAAATTTCTCATCCTTTGCTTCCTGGTCCTATTCCTTCGCTATTTAACCTAAAATAAAGTCCCTCCCCTCAACTGCCTCCTGGTTTGTAAGGAGCCTCCCACTTTTTTGGGAATGATCACCTGCAATAAAGTTTTTTTCCTCTCTCCGACTCCAAAAAAAAGACAGGAAATTTACCTTTACTTTTCAGGATACAGCCCTGTCCCCTCCTTCTGCTCTGCTCAGGACCTTGCAAAGTTTCTGAATGTCCCCAGGGCAGTGGGCCACCTTCTGAAGTGACAGGAGTAACTCTGCTTTTAATAAGATGGCATAACTCTTGAGGTAAAGACCTATGAAGTGACCAGAAAACCTTCCACTATTGCTAGTTTTCCCACTGAGCTATAACCATAAATGAAGACCCCTCTTGTGCTAAATGCTCATACCGTGGTCCATGTTGAATGGAACTTCTGAAAAGCTGCTTAAATAACTTTGGTTTAAGCAAAACTCAACCCGGTGCTGAAAGCATTTTGCTGAACTGAAGGCTACGCTAGAATATTTCAAAGGGGGCACCATCACCTGAAGACTGTGGCAGATCCATCACTGCAGTCCTGCAAAATAAACCAATGCCAAAGCATCTCCCTGCTCTGTCCCTGAGCACCAGAAGGATGCCAGGCCTTTAACGGACTCACATGCTCCTGCCACTGCTCTTGTGGGTTTATTTCCTGCCTCGCAGCCAGTGTGAGCAGTGACACTTGGCTGTGTAGCCCCACTGCCTGTCTGTGGCCACTCTCCCACCCTTGCCCAGTGAGCAGAGGTAACAGCCCCAGTTTTCCCCGCAACCCTCCTGCAGTTACAGGGCACCTAAATCCCAGCTCTGCCATCCTGGGGAGGAAATAAGGTACCAGGGAGTGAAAGTACTTACCCAAGGCCAAGCCTGAGATAATTCAGGGCTTCTGCCTCCTGATCTCTCTGCACCATGGTGCTGTCTTCCTCATGAGCACAATATTCCTACGGTATTATCTTTGAAACCCCAGGGAATGCCCACCTCCCTCACATCCTCATACACCAAAATTAAAGGAAAAGGCAAAGGCAAGCACGATATGAAAACACGCAGATTCCATGATATTGTCTTCTCATCGTGCCACTAGCAACAAGTGCCTAAATGTGAAGCCTACATTCATTTAGTATTGAACAGGTGGAACAAAGCTGTAGACAGAGCAGACAGAGGAGAGGGGGGGCTCAGACCCAAGGAAAAATTACAGGAATAAGGTCAATTACAACATCTCCCCTTGCTCCCCAAGGTAGATCCTTTTTAAAGGACTCTGTTCTCACAAGCTAATGGCCACCCTGCTCTCCAGGGAGCAGCAAGGTCAGGTCTGCGCCGTGCAGGTCCCACCAGCGCGCTCCCTCTCCCCCTCCCCGAGAAGAAGTTGTCAGCAGAACCTGTTGGAGCAGGGGCTCGTTGACTGCTCCCTGTCCATTACAGCCCAGATTATAAGCATATTGCACAGTGCTCTCTGCACGGTGCTGGGGAAATCCAATACGCTGAAAGGTTAATGCAATCAATTAGGGTGACAAGGAAGTAGAGTAAAGCCTTCCGAGTAGATGAAAGGGAGAGAGAGATGGAGACAGAGAAAAGCAAAGAGAAGCAGGGGGGGGAGTGGGGGGAGAGAGAGAGGGGAGTAAGGAGCACAGAAAGACAAGTGGGAGGAGGAGGAAGATGGTATACAGGGCTTGTGTTGTAGACCGCAGGGCACTGGTGTGGCCATGGGCACTGTGCTGTCCCAGCATGGATGGGGTGGTGTGATCCACAGGGACAAGGCAGGCCATGGATGCCCAAGGCAGCAGGTGGGGCAGGACTGCCCCTTCTTGGCTTCTCCTGCAGAATGCAGAACTCTTCCCAAACTGCAGCTGCCCAGGATACCCTGCCACCAGCCCGATCCCTCACACTGCTCTCTTGGGGGACCGGCAGAACTCTCCCTGTGCCTTTCCCCAGCTACCCAGAAGGGATGGAAGCGGCTGCTTGGGTTTAGAGTTGTTGTGCAGGCAAAGGATCTCAGTGAGCCATGGGATAGAATAAGGGGAGGAGAATGAGGTAACAAGAAAGACAGAGAGAACTTCCTTGGCTGTTCATACATTCTGTGCACAGAGAAAGGTGAGGATGAACACATGGCACGTCTCTGTGAACCTCCTAGCTAGACACTGGTGATCACCACCAGCCACTTGCCACCTCCCCTGGTGTCACGAGGAATTGTTCTTTCAGTGTGGCTGGGCAGGAGCTCAGCCCTGCCAGTTTTGGGAGCACCTCTAAAAGAGGCGACATCTCTTCTCTCTTACTCTTCCAGCCTCTTTCCACATGTGCCACCCTGGGCTGTCCTGCAAAGCCAGAGGACAAAGCTCTGCCAAACCCCAGCCGCAGCAGGCTCACCTCTGCCTGCGGAGACAGTTTGATGAGGTGGCACTCAGCCCGCAGATCCCAGTGTCATAACGTGCATCCTGCTGCTCCGACCTGCAGGGCACAGGCCTCTCCCCGGAGCATTCGGCTCACGGGAGAGCCCCGTCCTTCCCCTCCGGCCTCCCTGAGCCACCGCAGCCTGGCTGAGCCCCTGCTCTCCGACCCCGCAAGCCGCACAGCACTTCATTAACCTGGGCTGACGGGTCAGCGAGTGCAGCCCCTTCCTACCACAGCTCCTGCTCACGCACGGCTCGGCCTAGGAGAACGTGACACCAGCTCATTAGGACAAATTATTACTCTATAACCCCTGCCGCAATGTCCCTTAATACGCCTATTTAGCAAGAGACAAGTCCTGGTGGGCTCCTCGGCATTAAAACAACCTCACAAATCACCAGAGGCACAAGCGCCGTGATCTGCGTTTCCGGGGGCGGAGGGCAGGGTGGCCGTACCCCGCCTGGGTGCTGGAGGGGCACAGAGTCCTCTGCTCTTCTGCTGCAGCCAAAAGGGAGCTCTTGGTGTGGCTGGGGGGGAGGCTTTGCAGGTGAGGAGTTGCCATCTGACCATGGCTCACCGTGCAGCCAAACTTTCAGTGCAAGGAGGTGATGTTCCCCGTCTGGAATCCACTGCAAAAATATTCTGGGATGCTCATTCAAACTACTGGTTCTGCTTCACTCTGCCCTATCCCTGCCTAACTCTGCCCACCAGCACTAACATCAGCGTCGTGTTCCACATGAGACCTACAAGACCCAAATGTTTCCTTAGTTTCCCCATGATAGACGTGAAGTAAGAACCTGGCTTCACAAATCTGGCCTCAACGCTAGCCCTAGTTGCTAGCTCCTCGCAGGTTGACCAGCAAAGCCAGAGAGCGAGCTTGGCTGTTGGCAGGTACCCCGGGTTGCCTCCCCATGTCACTCCAGGGGAGTGAGCCCATTGCACATGAAGGTGCACCTAGAGGGGAGAAGAGGACCGCAGGCTGTCTGGGGCTAATCCAGAGATTACAGAACCTCCACAATTTAAGGCACATTGAGTGAGATATCACAGGGGAAGACAGAAACGCGGGCAAATGTCAGAGGAAGGCTGCTACTCAACAGGAACGGGGAGCGTGAGGAAACCAGCCTCCAACCTGACCTGTGGGAGAGGGAAAAGGGAGAAAGAAAACAGTGATTCATATAACAGAGCGCCAAAAAGGGGAGAGAGAGAAGGGGCAGCAGTGCCATACCAGGCAGGAGAGAGAGGAAGGAAAGTAAAGGAAAGAAGAAACAGAAGAAAGTGTGCAAAGTGTGTGATGCTGGGCACAGAGGAGGGCGGAATGAGAGCAAACGGACGGAAAAATGAGGGACCTGAGAGAAAGAGAGAGAGGGAGGGCGGGAGGAAAAGGAGGAGAAAAGAGCAAGAATAGCCACGCAGCGAGGAGCGCGCGGGCGAGGCAGAGCGCTGTAACCAGGGTTGTGAAGCATGAAAAGGGAAGAATCTGCCTGTTCCTTTCAGCGCTCGGAGCATGGCGCTCGGTGGTGACCTACACTGTGCCCGGCTGTGATCACGTTTTCAGGGCCACTGCCTGCCGATCCCAAACAATGATGGGGAGCCTTTGAAGTCAGAGAAAGAAGCCGCAATGTGAACTGGGGACTTTCTTTTTTTTTTTTTTTTTTCTTCCCCCCCCCTCCATTTTTTTTAGGGCGGGGGAAAAGAGGGAGGAAAAGGAAGGGCTGAAGTGGTGGGGGGAAGGTTGGGGGAGAGGTTGCAAGGACAAAACAGAGCGTTGCTCTCGGCGGGGTGCCCCAAAACGAGAGAGACAAAAAGAAAACAAACAGTTTATGAGTAGGGCACATGCTGCCTGTGTCTGCAATGCCCTGCGCTGCCGGCCCCCCGTGCTCCCAGGGAGGCTTCTGTTCCCCAGCAATGATGGATGGAGGCACAGGGCCATTCAGGCCTGCCATGTTACAGCAGCGGTATTTACATAACACTGGCCTTCCACCGGTCACCTCTGACACTGCCCGGCCCGGCTTGGGGCCCCCAACCGCCCCAGCCAGCCCGGGCCCCTCCGATACCACTTGGACTCAGCCTATGAGCTCCCCGACGCTGGGGCTCGGGGGTCCCCACTGCCGCAGGGATGCTCTGAGCGCAGACAGACGGCGGGGAGTGCTACCAGCACCTCTGAGCTGACGTCCCGCGGGGCAGAGTGGAGTGCTCCCCAACCTCCCCACCGCCACGGCCACCCTGCCCTGGGCTGGTCTCAGACTTGCCCTGGCGCCTGGGGAGGGAGAGGAGCAATGGAGAGGCGAGACTTGGCGGCGCTGCAGAGGGCACGGCACAGAGACACGGGGAAGAGAGTGGGAACTCTTTGGGTGACACACAAAGGAGCCCTGTGGTCCCCCCTAGGTCCGTGACGAAGAGGCAAGGACAGCAGGAACTGCTTTGGTGTGGCACGGACTTCTCATTGGCCATCACCTGAGGTGCCAGAGGCACTCTCTTACACCAAACACAGAGACAAGGCTTTTAAGAGACACAATCACCTTTCATTTTCCTGGGCTCTAGGCTTCTAATTCTTATCAGGCATGGACTAAGTGACCGTCCAGCTCTAGGAGATTGAGAAGTTGGGTAGGTTTTTTTCTGCATTAACAAGACCATGAGGATCTAGGTAAAGGGAAAATCCAGAAAAGTCAGGATTCTGCTGGAGACACAGAACTGCTTCCATCCTACCAGCATGGTGCTGCAGTCTGAATTGATAAAAATGTGCCAAAAGAGGAGGAGAGCGTGCACATCATGATCTTAAATTATGTGAACTGAGCTCAGCAAAACTTTACAGTAGATGGAGACTGCATCCTTTTCAGTGAAAGGACCTTATCCATCTCTCACCAGCCCACATGGACGAACATAAAGTGGTACTCTCCTCACCAAAGACCTTAGACACTTTTTTATCCGTAAAGATAGAGGCAGCAGAGAAGGTATTGAGGAAAACCCACAGTGACAAAACCAGGTGCCCAGAACAACTGCTGTACAAAGACAAAGACAGGCTTAGGACACACACAGACCGTGTCTGCATTAGACCTTCTTCTGTTCCCATCTCTCGTTGCAACTAACACCAGTCCAATCCCAGAAGTTCTAGTGCAGACACAGCCCCAGCGAACAGGCCGTGAAGTGTGAGAGACACGCAGAGGAAAAGAGAACCCAGGAGGGCGGAGTGACATACCCATTGCAGTCTGAAGTCTCTCCTACCTTTCGGAGGTTTCAAGGCCTGGTTTCTTGCCTCGTTTTTAGCTCTAAATTCACTTCATCCTGGAGAGGGAAGAGAAAGGATCCAGTTAATACACAGGGCACACCTGACCAAGGGCCAAGGCGCAGACACTCAAAATAGCTGGGTGAGAACCAGCTGCAAACGGGACCAGAACGGGGCATTCAGACTTCGCATGGGAACAAAGTGCTTTCCTGCTTCTGGCTGAGCCATGCAGCACCACGCACATCGGGAGACACACAGCGCTCCCACACTCTGCTGTGCATGAGACTCCTAACGAGGGCTGGGAGTAATTTAGCATAGAGAGAGCAGCTATTACTGGCCTGAATCCTGCTTCCCAGGTACCACAGACAGACCTCATGCTGGTCTGCACCATACTTTGCACCCAAGGAAAGGCGCCTTCTGCTCCATGCCAAATTATTCCCTTTCCAATCTTCCCATTTCCTCTGCTGATCCCTGTTCCCCGGAGGTTCACCAGTGTGCTAACGTGAGCCCTCTCTTGCCCCAATGAGGCACAAGATGATGGGGTGCAGGAGAGCGTCCCAAGGCACTGAACCCCCTTATCCACTCATCTGTGCGTCTTCCTTCCCCAAGAATGCAGAGAGCGAGGAGGAAAAGAGAAAAGGGACAGGGGAAAAAAAAAGTCACAGCAAAACACATGAAAAGTAAATTGAATTATTTAAAACCATATGTTCCAAAAATGTGACAGAGCATAAAAGCCGTGCCGTGAGACTTCCGGAGGGGGTTATCCTGCACAGGCAGGGTGGGAGGAGAGCTCGCAGGAGGGGGAGGACTGCTCCACAGCCAGCCAGCCAGGGACTTCCCTCTCCCAGAGCCGGAAGGTGACAGGGAGCGTGGGGTGGCTTCATGCACGGTGGCAAGGGTGCTTGGCCCGTTTCTGCAGTCTCTGTTTTGCAACCCTGCCAAAACAGCTATCATAACTGCCCAAGATGTGGCAGTGAAACGAAAAACTGGCCGGAGGTCACGCACAGTGAGTCCGTGCTTGAATCCAGGAGCCCCAACCGTCGGTGCCAAGCATGGGGAGACAGCACACCCCTCTCTCCAGGGTGTGCCGCGACTCAGCCCCTCGTAGGGACCCCGCTGTAGCCCCTCGGAGAGCAAAAGTGAGAGGGACTTGGCTCTGGGGAGCCTGTGCTGCCACTGTGGCTCTCCCCTGAGTTTTGGGACCCTGGAGCTCGGTGCGTGTGGACAGCCCCCTCCCGTCACTCGCACTCCACCACTGCCTGCGCGCTGTGCCAAAGATAGATGCCTGGCGCTGGCTGGGACCCAGAGCGGGAAGGAGCTGGTGAGATATCCCAGATGGATGGACGGACACAGAGCACAGGGAGCCTCTCGGGTGAGGAAGATGCATAACCAGCCTGGCTCCTTCTTTCCCCACTCAAATCCTGGTGCTCACAAGGCTGAGGACACGGCTGGAGTAACAGCTCCCCCACTTGAGGTCCTTCTCCTACCTGGGCACCCTCTGTCCTTCTGGCTCTCTCATTCTCTCTCTCACCTTTTCTTCCCTTTGTTCCCCTTTCTTCCTTGCTCTTTCCATCGCCTTCTCTGCCATTCCGTCATGCTCTTTTTTTCTCTCCCTCCCTTTTGTTCTCTCCCTCTTTCCTGAGCTCTGCCTGTAACTCTCTCTGCCTTCCTGGCTTCACTCCCTCACCCCATGCACGGTCAATTCTTGGGTTTGAGTTTTTAATTGTTTTTTTTTTTTTTTTACTCTCCTTTTTTCAGCCGCAGCTTATCAATGATGCAAGAGGAATAACGCCAATTTACTTAGAATGTGTAATCCCCAAATCAGATTGGGGGATTGTATGAGGCAATATGACCTTGCATATGTCTCCATTAAAGCCAGCCAGGCCTCCTCTTGTATTCTGTGTTCCCAGTACATATTTAGACAGATAACGCTAATTGTACTTGACATGTCCTCTTAAGGATGGACTCTTCCCTCCCCCAGCTCTGCCTGCTTCCCTGCCTGACAATGCGCCAGAGCAGAGCCCGCTCGCTCGCAGCGCGGCAGGGCACGGCACGGCACCTGCGGGGCTGGTGGCCGGGTGGGCGTCCGGCAAAGCCCACATGCCCGGCTCCGCTGCGGGAGCACCGGCATCCTCCCGGCACTGCACGCCTCCGTGCGGGGAGCGGGGCCGGCCAGCACGGACAGGGCAAGGAGCTGGGGAAGGTGGAGCGTTGCTGGGACATGGTTAATCTGAGATTATGCACTGTTACCGTGACAGTCTTGGATTCTCCAGAAAAATGAGCAACGTGTTGCCACCTCCGAAGCCATGGGTGACACCTCACCCTGCCCCTCTTCCTGCTTACCCCTCTGCCACCCTCCCTCCTTCTCTTCCCCACCTCATCCCTGCCTCCTTGCCCTCCTCTTCCCCTTTCACTTGCTCCAGCCCTCTCCTCTGCTTTGGGAGACCAAGGGTTGGCCCCTTCCCCTGAGTCAGAGGGAGACAAACCTTGCGGGGACAGGCCCCAACCACGACACATCACTCCTCACCACAAAGTTTAAAGCTCCAAAGTGCTCAGACAAAGAGAAGACTTGCTCACCAGGACCATCTTCAAAGCCTCCCTCCTTTCCAAGGACGGGCTGCCACCCCACACCTCCCAGCTCCCGCATCTGGGCATAAAGCTCTTTGGATAAATATTTATATCTGGCTACTGGCCTGTGGATCCCAGCTCCAGCTTCTAGGGAACATCGTGAAGAAATCCAGACCTCTCTCTTCCCCGTGCCTGCCCGTACATCGCTGCTCTAGAGCAGGCAAGCACGATGCAGGAGAAGGAGGGGAGCTTATTCCAAGGAAACCAATGGATCCAAACTCTTTGCCAAAGTGGACTCAGATTATTTTTTTTTTCCCCTTGACACAACATCCTAATTCGACTTTTTCAGTATCTTTCCTTCAACAACCTTTTTTCCTTCCTCCCCTTCCTACCCGGCAACTGCGCATTTATTAATTCATGAGGCACTAATTAGTTCTTTGTTTAATTTTGTGTTAAACAGACTGACCGGAATGATAACGACTTGCAGCGTTGCATTACGGTCCCCAACCGCCCCTGTTTTCTGACAACAAGGGAGCGCAGTGAGACTGGCGTGATGAACCCCAATTCCCACTCCAGTTGCACTTCATTAAGTCAAAATGTGACAAGAAGCTTAGAGAGCAACTTTCAGATCGGATCGCACATAACAATTGGGCAGGAAACTTTCCGAGGGGGAAGCGGGAGAGGCACTCGCAGCGAAGGCTGGCACCGCGCACAATTCCCTGATGTGCCTGCCTTAAAGGAGCCGGCTCGGGCTGCCGGCCCAGGCAGGACTGAGGGCACGTGCTGGAGGCGAGGAGGAGGAGGGGGAGGAAGAGGAGAGGAAGGGTGGCAAGCCAAGCCAAATGCAGAGCAGGAGGCATCACGGCTTTCCTCTCCCCTCAGCTTGATTTGCAACGATGGGTTGTGTTGGTAGCCTCTGGGATGCGCAACCTTGGCGAGTCACTCTGGGAACTCCGAGGGCATCTTTAGGTGCCTTCAGTTCTCTGCTTCAGTTTCCCTCCTGTAGCTCTGCAGTGAAACAGTGGTGATCCTCAGCTGCTATTCAACTATCAAGAACTACTCAATTATAACAGAGTCATAGAATGATAGAATCATAGAATGGTTAGAGTTGGAAGGGACCTTAAAGATCATCAAGTTCTAAGCCCCCTGGGTAGGGACACCTCCCGCTAGACCAGGTTGTCCAACTGCACCCACATTGCTAAAATAAGCAGAGAAGGGACAGCTCTGACACCAAGGAGAAGGGTGGCAGCTCCCACAGGGAAGGAACCACGCATTTCTTTAACTTTGTACAGTGCCTGACGCTCCAGTGGCACTAATAATTTTTGAAACTGTTCCTGGTAAGTCTAGAATCAGCAATAACCTTGGTAAGCCACAAAGCAAGTGCCCCACACCCTGAGCTCGGCCCTTCAGGTGAGAACACAGCCACCACAGCGCTCCCAGTCCCTGAGCTCTTTGCTGAGTGCCGGAAGCGATTCCTGACCAGCAGCTATGGCACATGGGCTTGGACACATGGTCACAGGTCACAGCCTCACCCAGCAAAAAAAGTCTGAGAATGGCTTATTCCTCAGCACTGTCCCACATGTGACTGACAAACTCAGCACAGACTGGGTCACAACCAGGCTCAGCAGGATCTGTCCCAGTCTTGTTGGCACACGAGGGTGTACAGCGTATGGCCAACTCCTTGAGCCCCTTCTGGCTCACTCAAGTGCAGTGAAATGTAAACAGCCCACGAGAAAGTGAAAAGGGTCTTAAAACACCTCCTGAGAGGGTGGATGGGTGTGAAAAGGAAAAGAGGACTTCCCAAGTACACAGAACATGGAAGTTTTGCAGCAGTTCAAAATGCTGCTTCTGCTACTTCATGGACATCAGCTGTGGGAATAAGCCAAGATCGCAGAGAACTGAAATGAATTGAAATGTCTTTTCTAGCAGGTATTTTTCCACCCTTCTCCTTCATCCTTCTCCTTGTCTCTCCAGGAAAGGAACGATCATGCCTAGATTTGCTCTGCAGAAGCCCAAAGCTCAACAAAGGTCCAAAACACTGGCAAAGCCACACGAGGGACCATCTCTTGAGGGTCACATCAGGACTGGGGAGCGTCACTTGAGTGGAGTTGGCATGCACAGCGGTCTGTCCTGAACAGGGCAGAGGCAGAGGAATAAGCACTGCCACCAAAGCCTCTGAGCCTTGGGGGAGCCTTGCACAGCATCAGTCTCTACGTGCATTATCAGTATTTTCACCTGAGTGAGCTCTGAACGTATGGGTCTTTGGGGAAGGGGCCAGGCTGCCAAGGTATCACAGCGTGGTGTTTGCCAGCACACTCACAGCTGAACAACACACGGATCTGCTCACAGACGTGTTTGTGCTGGCTTCCATCTTTCATGAATCTGGAATACAGCAGGGACCTCTATGACTGACGAAAAGGCTGTTCCTGTATGACAGAAATCCCAGGAAGACATCAGATCCTTCTGATTTCAGTTCTACATGTGCTCTGGATCCCATGAAAAGGCATATGTCTATTAACACTCAGCTGGAGGGTTGGACTGGTGTTCAGAAAGGGCAAAAGCACCCATTTGCACCTGAAGCAAGGATGACCGAGAAGGTCCAGGATTGCTGGGGACAAGAAACACCCCCTTCTGTCACCGACTTGACAAGCCTTCTTGGTTTTACAGAAGGACTGGAATATCCTGGCTGTCCTATAGAGGCAGTTGAGCCTTGTCATCTGCTGAATAGATGTTTCAGAACAAAAGGTAGATACAAACCCATCCCTTTCCTCTGCAAGCACAGCCTGGGCCCTGGTCCACGCGCTGATGCTGAGAGGAATGTGGCTCACACCCTCTCAGGGATCAGGCAGCAGCACAGAAATGTCCCCAGAATGGCCCAAGCCTGGCCTGAGCAGGGGGTGAAGCTGGTGAATCAGGGCGAAGAACCAGCACGACCCATGGGGCAGAGTGAGGGCAGCTGAAGGAGATCCAGAGCTCCCCAGGACAGAGCCCTGCATCCTCTCACCACCCAGTGACACCCAGTTATCATCTCCCACCCATCCTGGGCTGCTGAGGGAAAAGTGCATGGGCTTTTGGAGAGGGAAACTCATCTCGTTTCCCCCTTTCTTGTCTGCCATTACAAGGCAACACCAGTAGCGCAATAGAAACCAACGACACCCCCTGACTGTCAGTGCTGCACAGCTGTCAATGCTCACAGTGAAGTTTTGTGCTGAAAATGAGGGTAACAAGCATCCCAAATAGGTCATGGTCTGCCCTTTCTTCCTGAAACAACATGCTGAAATGTCCTAGACTCCATCCTCAATCCTCTTTAACCAGGAAAACTCTCCTCCCAGGATTACAGGCTCACTGCCCCCCTTCTTTTCCCCTCCATCTGGCTGGGAGCAGCCTGGGACCGAGCGCTCTTCCCAGCCCTGGGAGAACCCTGCAGTTTCTCTCTCATAAAAAAGAAAAATGGGAGCTATAAAAAAGGCAAAGAAAAGAAAAGCAAAGCAAAGGGAAATCACTGCGAAGGAAGAAAAGAGCAAAGCCCCCCCTTCCCTTCCCACCCCTTCCCCATTACCTGCCTTTTAGCACTGGGTAGAGCCGCCTGTTTCATTGCTCTTGAGGACTCCCCCTCGGCACAGCGCTCCCCCGGGAAATCCTGCCCTGCCTCTCACCCTTTCCCCCTCCACTCAAACCTGTTGAGCAGAGCCTGGTCCAGCTCAATAAAGGTGATGCCAAAAGGAGGAAAACCAGTACGGGGCAGTGGAAAAGGGACAGAGGCACACCCTGCAGCTCAGTGCCCATCGGCCACCTCCGGAGTGCTGGAGCCAAGGATGGGACAGAGGGACAGGAGAGAGCAGCCCAGCTGGTCCCAGTCCATGGCCAATCCCAGCTTCCCAGCACCGATGGCACCCAGGAAAGGCCCTGGACCCCCACCTCGCAACGCAGCTACAGCACCACCTCCTCCAGCTACAGCAGGAGGGGGTGCCAAGGGGTTCACCTCCCCTCCCGCCCCCACCTTTGTAAAGCACAGCAGTCCCCAAACTTGGCATTCGGCAACCCTGGGCTGGCTCCTGCTAATTTGCTGTCAGGCTGCCTAAGCAAACCAATTAAAACTAATCATTAATTATAAAAAAAGAGAGAGAGAAAAAGACCCTGCACAAATGGAGAACTGGAAAGGGCATGGGGAAAAAAGGACAGGAGGGAGCAGAGTGAAAGAAGAGAGCTTGAGAAAGCGGCGGGGGGAAGAAAAGGGCTTTAAAATCCCCAGCACAGAGCCTTGGAGGAAGGCAGCAGAAGGGCAAGTGGTCTCCCAGGGCAAGGTGGGGAAAGGCAGAGGTGAGGGAAGCCAGGGGGACCTAAGGGAAAAGGGCCAGTGCCAAGGGATGGCAAGGTCCTGCCGCGGTGAGAGCCGGCACCATCAACACAGCCCTGAGGTTGGCACCACACGCCCTGCGCCGTCCCACCCCGGGACCAGAGCCAGGGGGACATGAGCTGTGGCTCGGAGGAGGAACAGGCACTTGCCAGCCTGCAGAGATGAGGGCAGAGGAGGAGGAGGGTGCAGGGGGAGAAGAGCAAGCGAGGAAGGCAGAGCCGGGGTGCGCACCAGGACTCGGGAGCCCTGTCCCTCCATGTCGGGTCTACCGCCTCTCTCGGAGCAAACGCCTTAGATGGGGGATGAAAAATGGGGCATTTATGAAAAGCCCCTGATTATGCGGGTTTGGCTCAATCGCCGTCGCTGCCGCTGGCTCCCCGCGAGCTCCGGTGGCAGAGAACCCCGGCAGCTGTCGGCGCAGCCAGCTCGCCCCCCGCCGCCGCCGCCCCCGCGCCACCGTTTTGTTCCCCGGACCCGCACACACGCACGCTTCCCAACGCCCCTTTTGAAGAGCCTCAGGCCCACGTCGGGCTGGCGGATGGCGGAGAGGTGGGGGCAGTGCCATGGAAACGGGCCCTTTCCTGGGGAAACGCGCTGCCGACCCCCCCCACCCCCCCGCCTTCCTCATCCCGGGTGCCCCTTTTGAGGAGCTGTCAGGACCCTGAGTGAGTGTCACACGACCCAAGGACCAGGCGTGACCAAGCCTATTTTCTGCCTCAAATTTGATTGATTAAAAAACTTTTTAGGAAAACCATGTTAAAAGACAAAAAAAAAAGAAAAAAAGAGGAAAGAAAAAAATTAAACAGAAAGGGACAAGGGGGTGGGGGAAAAGGGAAAGGCCTCTGTGCTGGGTTTCCCTGGCAATAGCACCAGGGGACAAGTGTCAGAGGCAGATAAACAGCATAACCAGGCCGAAAATAAAGGTCAAAGGAAGCATGAAACTTAACACAACAGTGATTAAGATAATGATGAAGCAGGGGACCCCAGAAAAAAAAAAAAAGTGTCACACACAGAACCACACATATACGCTCCAAGTGATGGCCCATGAGACCCGGTATGTGGGAAGAGGTGATGGGGCTTGCTGGGCCCTGGGGGTACCTGGGCAAGAGTGGAAATGGAAGAAAAACCAGAGTGGAGGGTTTGGGGAGAGGTGGGCTGTGGTTTCCCCCCAGGCTGGTTGCTGTAGGTTGAGCCTGTCCAAGTCCAGCAAGCCCCCACAGCTCCCTCCCTTAACACAGATGTGCTTCCCCAGCCAAGCAGCACTTGAATTTGCCACCAAATTCCTCAAAAGAGTTTCCCCGATGCTGGGAGGAGAGCCCGAGTGGGTGTGAATCCAGGAGGCCCTGCTGACACCGACGGAGCTGTGCTGGTTTATGCTGGCTTGGGATCTGGCTCCTTGCCTTCAAGCTACTGGTATAAAAAGCCTCAGAGATGCCAAGAGGGAAGGATGCTGGTCAGACCTCCCTGCCCACCTCCTCTCCCTTGCCAAGGCTAATTCTGCAGAGAAAAGCCCAGAAAGGCTTCCCAGAAGGATTCAGAAAGCAAGTCCAAGAATGTCATACCCTTCAGCATTTGCCTACTCCGTCTCAAAACCTCTAGGATGATCTCACATTTTTGGAGCCCAGCTTACGACTTTCAGTTGCCTGGGACTGGCTACGTTACTATCGCCAAGAGGCAGCAAAGAAATTGCAAATTGTTCACTGGCTTCTTCCTCCCCGAGTCCAGAACTTGAAACCTTGTGCAATAGCAAGTGCTGGAGACAAAAGGCTTCCCACCTTTTCTGCACCACCTTCCCACTGGGAGTAACTCCGAGCCTCTGGAAAGTGTCCCTGCTCTGCCTTTTTGGGCACCCCAGAGTCCTGACGTAGAGTCATCTGTAGGGGTTCTGATGGGAGGGGGACAGGGACGATGCCTGCAGCCAGCCCTCGATTTCAGTGTCCCCTACAATTTGCCTCCAGCACAAGGCATCGCTGCCTCACACGCTTCCTTAAGTTTACGCAATGAGCTCAAATTCAAACAGAACATGGGTCAGAAAAGGGCTGGTCTTCCTGCCAAATATCTTGGGGAAAGTAATTTTCTAATTGAAAATTTTCTCCCGTGTAGTGTTTATCATGAGGAAGAGCAAAGAACTGTTCCCACAGAAAGGGCTGAAAAAGTGATACACACAGGTTTGTACACGCACACGGGCAACACGCTCAAAATTTCACTTCGTCAAAAAGCTGCTTCCCATCAAATATATTTCAATGCAAAATTTCTAGCATCATATTCATGTGTCTCCCCCCTCCCCCATCATTTATATTCATGGCCTTTTGTAAAGAATGATTCAATTAAACCACCGACGTTCCGCGCTACGAGAAGAGTCTGAATAGTGAGAGGAACTCCCCAAAAGTACGGCCGGGGCCAGACAAGGCTTTGCTGGGCTGGGAGGGGAGACTGTGCACCCACTAAAGACGTGCAGGTTAGAGGGGCTGGGACACCACTGCCTCACACCTCCAGAAAAACAGCACATCTCAGACTGTCAGCTCCAGCTATTAAAAAAAAAATAAATCCCTGTTCTGATCCCTGACATTATTGACTGAAAAATGTGATTTGAAAAATAGTAATAGAAAGCAAGGCCTTTTTTAATTTCATTTTTGAGCCATTACAGTTCATGTTTTCATTCTTTTTTTTTTTTTCCTCCTTGGTAATCAGAAGAGCGAGAAATGTGATTAAAAACTAAAAAAAACCAAACAAATAATGAAAGCTGAGATTCTCATTCGGTCTCCTGTGTCCAGAAACAGGGACTTTAAGGGAAAACACCAAATGTCCTTAGGCAGAGGGTAAAAGGAGGAGTTGGCAATGTTATGTTTTGGTTAATGCTGTTATGAAATGTACAGAAAGTCTAAGATACCAAAGATACTTGTAAACATATTATTGGGTTTTCCTCCCTGCACATCTGATAACAGAGATTTAACACACGCTCAGCTGCGTGCTCACAGCCCTGAAACGAGAGGGGCAAACCAGGGCTGGGAACGCGCGTGCAAAATTGTATTAAAGTTGAAATTCCCCCAATGATGGAGCCGGTTCCATTTTACTTTTTGCAAGGAAAAACAACCCCATCTCTCAAAACAGAC
This sequence comes from Gallinago jamesoni, assembly GCA_025769975.1. Lineage (NCBI taxonomy): Eukaryota > Metazoa > Chordata > Aves > Charadriiformes > Scolopacidae > Gallinago > Gallinago jamesoni. The sequence continues at coordinate 4,079,491 of JAOQGH010000008.1, read as the reverse complement.
AGTGGAACCTTGACATTTGACGCAGAGATGCAAGATTACTACTCAACAATAATAAGACAGTTTTTATCAAAATCTTTTTTTTTTTTTTTTGCATTTTCCAATGAAAATATACTCCGGATTTAGAAAAGCTTTGTGAGCAAAGGGCAGTTTCACTTTCTAACAGGCTTAAACTGATTTTTCTTGTTCAGAAAGAAAAACCAGCAACTTGGGCAACAAAACAAAATGGGAAAAAAAGAAAAGGAAAATGCCAGATCCAGAAAAGACCTGGAGTAAAAGCAGAGGCCCTTTTCCAGCAGCACACCTTCCCTCACCTCTCCCGGCAGCCTCGGCCAGGCAAAGGGGCCGCTTTCTCTGGCCACCACTCTCAATGGCAAAAAGCCACCGTCGATGGCACAGAGAAAAACACCAGCGCCCCGGCTACCCCCCAGTGTGCCAGCAGGTCGGGACGGGCACGTGCTGTGGGCTTCTGGGCTACCAGGGCAATCGGCTCATAGGTAACATCCTCTGACACATGTGTCCCTGTACATGCAGGACCAAATAACCGCACACACCTTGCCAACGTGTGCGGAGCACACAAAACTCCCTCGCCATGGCCGAGGAACTGTCAGGAGAACACAAGCAAAAGCTGCTTCTTGACAGCGAGTCATTTATATTTTAGCTTCGTTCCATTATCCTAACGAATCCTTCATCAGCAGATGCAATATTAACAGCAGAAAATCAGCTCATTACATCCGGGGGGATTTCATCAAGTTGACAATCATATATGCAGCTACCCGAGCCTGGAGAGGACAGTGCTCTCGTTATTTAGTTATCTTGGTTTCATCTTATAGGCTTTTTTTTTTTCTTTCTTTTTAGGGGTGGGGGTTGATGGTTAGGGGATGTTTCCCAAACAACTGCCAGACCCCAGCATTTTTAGGATGCTGGTCCATAGACAGATGCACTCCGCTGGGAAATGCTCCAGCCCATCCACAGTAGCTGCAGCTGCTAAAGGGGAAAAAAACCCTCACAGAGTCTGCAACCTCAGGAGCTCTGAGGGCATTTCTCTGTGGAGTTCAGACTCCAGAACGGGTTTACATCCTATACAGCTCCTGCCTTGTGTCCAGAACACAGGGAGTGGCTGTTCTGGTTCTGCTCCAGGCAGGACTCACTCCCCAGCTAATGCTCTGAAGGGTCTCTCTTTGCAGGTGTCCTTATCTAGCTGCAGTGTCCCCAGAGGGATAAAATACATTTAAAGAGTCTGGGATTTTGTGATGAACTTCCCAGGCAAGTAACAGAAGAGGCAGTCCAAATGAGTTGAAGGAGAGGAGAAGGGAATAACAGGAGAGTTAAAGGATGAGTTCAGAAGACTGTGGGGCTCTTTTCTCTCCTGCCTTGTCCAGGGGGCATTAAACAACACAGCTGAGGAAGCCAGAGCAGACTCTAAGGACACCTTTAGATGATGCACTAGAACGTGGCTGAAATAATCCACAGATCATCTTGTGCAACACCCAGGTGAAAACTTTTAAGTCTTTGCTCTTCTTCCTCCACAAATTCTTGCTTTAAAATTCTGGGAATGGGCACGCATATTTCAGGGGCACTTCTATTTTTCACAGGCGTTCCGGGGCTTACAGGCTGGGAAGCTCTGCAGCAGAAAGGCAGCTTGGGTTCCCTCCGCTGACCAGTGAAGCAGCCAGAGGAGGGCTGCCTCTGCACTGCTCCAGACACACCAGCAGCTCCCCAGGAGGCTCAAGGTGGGGCATGGAGCACGCTCAGGACTGCCAGAAAACCAGCAACACTGCAAAGCATGTTCCTCAGAGCCTGCACAACTGGGCTCTCGCTAATACTGCCTGGAGAAGACCTTCCTCAACAACAGCAGCCAAAGTCCTTGGCACCTCCAGTCTGAAAAGTCCTTGCTTGCAGCCTCGGGCTCCTCCCTGCCTACAAAGGAACCTTAGACTCAACCCACCCTGAGACTCTGTGGAGAAAGAGGGATCTCCTGCTGAGTTCTCACTCACATGGTGGGTGCCTTTGCCATCACATCAGGCAAAGCCTGGTGATTTCAGCTGGAGAGCTGGTTTCCAGAACTTCCTCTGCATGAGTGGATGAAACCAAAATGACCAGTCTGGAACCGGACATGGACCACTCATGACAGATACCTGCTTCTGGACAAGCGTCTCTGCTGCTCAGCCTCAACCACCCAACATAGCTGAAGGAAGAAGTTGAGCTCACATCTCCTCCAGCTCAGAGGGGGCTGGGATGGGCATTTTACATTTTCCCAGCAGGGCTGGATTTCTGCACAGCAAGGAATATGTTCCCGGGACGTCAACTCCAATCTCTACTGCGCTCTGACAGATTTAAGCTCCAGTTTGTCCGACAACATCCCAAAGTGTAAGAAACTGGGGGCAGACTCTCTAATCAGGCTGTAGGACAAAGGCCCGGTCTGACCCTGTCACTTCCACTTACTCTTGCTGTCTGTCTCGCTCCCCCCACCCTCTCGGCAGCCTCCCTGCCCACCCTCGGCTGCCCCCCCTTCCCTAACACAGCTGGGCTAATCCTGCTCCTCCCGCGTCCAGAGCAAATCCTCCCCAGAGTAAACCAATCCTGGGAATTTTTATTAGATTATCAGCCTGCCAGCTCAGTGCTGGCTGGACTAATCCTAATCAGGACTGATTTCTATTAGCCAGCTTCAGGGAGGAGCTGTGCTGTCCCAGCACCCCAGGCCCGCACTGGGGGAGCCTGAGGCCCTTTAGCCCATTCTATTCAAATTTTCCTTTTAGAAAGGAACAAATTTATCCCAGGAGCACTGGCCACAGCAAATGCAAAGTCTGCGTGTGGGCTGCGTGCACAGAGCAGCATTGGGCCAGCCATGGGGCAAACCATCCCCACCTTGTCACTGAGCTGCAAGAGAAGCCAAAGCTGGTCCAGACTCCCCAGCCCCTCCGGCCCCGGCTCCTGGCTGGTACGGCCAGCAAGGGCCAGTTAGTGCCACGTGGAGAGATGCTTTGTGGCAGGGGACACGAGCCTGCTGCGTAGCAGGCTGAGATGATGGGCTTATTTCAAACAAGAGGACAAGCAGCCACAGCTTGAGTGACCAGGACAGCAAGGTCTCCATGCCCCATTACCCATGCCCAAAGCAATCTCCTCTCGCTTCCCTCCCCATTTTACTGAAGCAAACTGTCTCTCAGGTATTCCTTTCCTAAAGCCACCCCTAGCCCTGGAACTGACCTGACGGACAATGTTTGCTCTTTAACGGCCCATGGACTGAGGCTGGTGAAAGTTCTGCCACCGACTTAACAGGATTTGAGTCGAGCCAACAACAGCAGCTTGAGCAGGCAGTTCACAAGAAGGTTGTTGAGAAGAGAGAGCCGTGTCCCCCCTGCCTCTGTCCTCCTGTCCAATCCACCCGCTCGCTCTGTGCTGAAAGCACAACTATTAACAGCAGCCCCCAGGGGACTCCAACGCACTTCTGAGCGCAGCCAGCTGCGATGCAGCCACTGCTGCTGCAGAGAGAGAAATCAGACAAGGAGCACTCAGGAAAGCCTCTCTTCCCAAAAGTGACCCCGAGATCTTTGAAACCTTCCAGAGAAGAGGGGTCATTTACACCTAATTGCTGTTAAGCCTCTTCTAAACTTGCCTACTCACCCTCTCACATGCACAATTACACCACCTTTACGCTGCCTTCCAAAGGAGGATGAATCCCCCACAGGACTGAAAACTCTGTTTCCCAGGGACCACGCTTCCCTCTGACTTGGTGCTTAAGTGAAGAGGTTGCCCTCCCATACAGTAGTAGCTAGAGGGACAGCAATGCCCTGGACAGGGCAAAAAGATGCCCTATGCTGGGATTGAGATGAAATGTGCTTTACATCCTCATGAGAAGCCCCAAAATGAGAGCTGAGAGCCACAGCCTTACCCAGAGCTTGGGGCACTGCTTTGCAGAGGAGAAGCACCACAAAACCCCAGCAAGAGAAACAGAACTTCTAACTAAGCAGCTCCACAGCCAGTGCCTCCAGACGCTCCTCGCTGCATCAACTCAGGACCTTGTTCCATGCTCAGGGACATTAGTGTAAATCATGAGTAACTGTCCAGAACATCGGGCTGTAACTTAGAGCAGCTCAAGCCCTCTTTCTCCTTTCCACCCAGGATTACAGCATCAGTCGTACTCTGGTAGGTGGCAAGGTTTCCTCAGAGCGAGTTAACCAGATCCGGCTGGAATCAGAGGCTGCAGCAGGCTTCCTGATGACAGAGAGAGAAATGGGGGACTTGGCCCAAACCCTCCAGAAACCACATCAAAAAGAGATGTGGGCGAGAGCCAAGAACAGATGATCCAACTGTGAAAGGGCTCTGTATGTGTATGTGTTTGTGTGTGTGCGTGCGTGCAAGCCGAGGAGAGAGGGAAAAATCAAAAGAAAGGGAGAAAGGAAAGAGGAGGAGTAAGAATGAACAGAAGGATGGAAAGAAAAGGTGTGGAGGCACGAGATCAGGAAGAGCCCAGAACTGTCACAATGTGTGTGGCCTGCCTGCAGGCACGCGATGAACAACAAAACATGGTAACAATATATAATAGATGTCATGTGTTAATGATAAACACAAAACAGGAGAAATACTGGGTCTGTCTCTTAGCTCCTCCCAGCTCGGATCAAAAAGTGCTACAGAAACATGGGGCCAGACTTGTTCCAGCGAGGCAGCCCAACTCCTTTGACCTTGGTGGAGCCACAGCAACGTGCATCCTTTGGGAAACCTTGCACTCTCCCCCGTCCTCTGCTGCAAACCCGGGTGCTGCTCTGCCCCTGTGCAGGGAACCCTTTCACAGAGGCAAGGAGAAGGCAGCAGATTTCATGAGGGAGTCGGTGGAAGAGCTGTGGCTGGAGACCAGGAGGTTTAACTCCCAGTTCTACGATTTAACCGCCAAAGCAAGGTTTTAGCCCATCTGGAAGCAAAGCAGCATAAGCACGTTACAGATGGGGTCACGCATGCCAGCCTCCTCACTCGGCACTGCCTTTCCCTAAACCCATCAACAGTGGATGGAAAGGAAGATCTCTCTGACTCGGTTTTGCCCTCGCTGCAGGATGTCCCCATGGGACAGTTGTCTGCAACAGTCTGAACTGGATCACATATCTCTGCTCCGGGAGAGCAGCAGCTCACCCAAACTGGCTCCTCAACCAAGTCTACTCCTGGCATGCCCACCTCCAGGGAGTCAGCACTGGCAAACATCCTCTCACAGCTCCGTGGCACACCAGGAGGACAGCAAGACCCAAGGGTGGACATCCCCCTCAGATGTCCTCCTGCAGCAGGGTTAGTGATCCAGGCTAGGACAGAGGTCTCACCTGGGGGTGTTTCCCACTCCAGTTGTGAGCTCCCTGCCAGTCCCACACCAGCCTCATCTCTCTGCTTTGCAAAAGTCCCCTCCACACTCTGCCTAATGACTCCACAGGACACGGCTCCTTTCCCACCTTGCTGCCTCCCACTTATATGACCTGGCAGGAAGACTCCAGGTAAAGAAGATGAGACCCAGAGAGCAGCCAAACCCAAACCTCTTGTTGAGATCCACAGCCTAAGGGATGCAGAAAGAATACCAGGGCCTTTATACCCACAGGCATGTATCATATGGACTAGATGGTTGGACTAGATGATCTTAAAGGTCCTTTCCAACTTAGACAGTTCTACGATTCTATATGCCACATATTGTCAAAAAACACTTGAGGACCACGGGCAGAGATGAGAGGGAAGATGAGACAGGCAGCAAAATGGAGACAAGACAAGAAAAGGGAAAATGTGCGCAATATGACTAGGTGAACAGTGGGGACACCGAAAGATGAACTGGAATAAAACCAAGTCGCTTCTGTCCTTTAGAAGAGCTCTGGTCTTGAGCAAGGACACTAATACACACCTGGCCTTACCATCCAGAGCAGCTGCAGATGGGCAGGTAATGTGCCCAGCTCCATGTCCCCTGGAAGTTGGGCCATGCCCAAATGCAATCAGGGAAAGTTTAGACTTTCCTCCCCCCACTGCCTTTTTTTTTTTCTTCTTTTTTTTTTTTTTTTTTCCAATTTATCAGGAGATTGTGTGGAGCCGAGTGGCGCTCGCCTCACCCTGCTAAATAAAGCTTTGGTATTTCTGATAAAGCCATCAAATTCCTTATCACGCTGACACAAAGAGCATTTAAAGAGACACACACACTCTCCAGCACCCTCCACTTCCCAGTCCCAGGCGCCTCAGGGTAACCTTTCTGAGCTAAAATGAAAAGAGGGGGGAAGAGGGGGGTGGCTGTTTAGAGCCCTGTATTTCCCAAGCACCGAGCCCGAGCCCATGTTGCGAGGGGACTCGGCCTGTTTAACCTTTAAAGAGGGAGGCTGGGTTCTGTCAGGCTGTCCTGAATACTGGGACAGATTCGATAGCTCCGTGTAAATAATGCAAGCCGAGATGTGGCATCAATAGAAATGCCCTGCAACAACAGGAATATCGATAGCCGGAAAATGCTATGAGGAGGATGGCAAACCCAAGTGTCTGTAGGTACTTTCAAACGAGGAGAAGGGGAAAAGAAAAGGAGATACTGGGCTGTCTTGAAGACACAACTGGGGCTGCCGTTGCCCCTTGGATGTGCTTTTCCTCGTGATGGCCTCGGCAGGGTGAGAAAAGATGGGGCCGTGGCACAGCCCGGACTTTGGCACTGCCTTCGCCCTGCTACCCCAGCCTGAAATCTGCCCCCGTCCTCCAGGCGATGTGACAGCGGCGCAGGCAGCCGTCGGGAACCCCTGCTTCCCTCCCCGCAAACACAGCCTGGAGACATTCTCTCTCGTCTTTGCCACAGCGCAGGCTGTTGTTTAACCTTCAAATTTATTATTTTTAATTATTTTGATTTATAAAAGCGTGCGGCAGTTAAAACCACATTAAATAAACTCAGCGTTACGGCGCTTAACAAACACACATAACTTTGGACTTCTGAGGACTCCATAAAATAATCATCCGGCTGGAAGTCGCTGGAGCCGCCCGCCCGCGCCTGCCCCGGTGCGCTCTCGCCTGGCCGGGCTCTCCCGCCGCCGCACGCCCACGGCCACGCAGGCTCCTCCGGCCAAACGGGATCTGCGTTGGCACGGCCCCACCGCCGCACACAATCCCACTGGGTACCCTCCTGGCAGCCCCACTCGCACCCAGACCCCTCACCCTTCTCTCCTCTTCCCCCTCCCACAGTCTCCTTTACAGCTTGGCTTTCTGCCCTTCTTTCTCCAAAAGGGTGTTTCGGTCTCTGACCTCCCCTTCCCAAAAGGGTGTCTCATCCCATCTTACGCGCTGCTGAGATTCCAACAGAAGAGCTGATAATGTTTTGACACCATAAAAACCAAAGAGCATTAGGTCTCCACCACCTTAGCAAGGTCTCACACTCTGCTTCAAATCCAGCCCTGAACACTAGGACCTCTCCTTGCTCATCTCTGGAGGAGATGAAGACAAAGAAACAAGGAAAGAGAGGAAGGAGAAGAAGAGTCAATAAAAAGGTGAGAACACCTGCCTGGTAAACTCCACCTGGAATCCCATTGGGAAAGGCTGTTTTGGGACTTAAATCCAGTGTTAATGAGACCTCTGCTTCCCCTGCCTGTGCACACACCTCTGCAACCAGCTGGATGCTGAAGGATGGGCTCTGCCTCGCAGCCCTTCTCCCCACCTGTGGACGGATCACAGAGATGTGGAGAGCACACAGCATCGTCCTCCTCTCCATCCCTTGCCTCCAGGAGCAATAAAACACCCCAATGCTTTTAAATCCCAATCACCTGCTGTTTCTCAGCCTAGCAGGGCCATCCCAAGGAACTTGGTGGGTGGGCCTGAGACACACACACAAAGTTGAGGGAAGGGAGACTCTCGCTCCCCTGTTTCATTGGCATCTGCAGTAAAACATCAGTGATTTATACAGGAAGTAGGTGAAGAGCAATTATAATTGATTGGGAATCATTTCCTGATGGTGTCTGGGTGTGATTGATGGTGCCGGCCGACTGCTAAAGGACAGCAGGCGCTGAAAAGAGACAATTTGTAGTTCCCGTCCGCTGAGCTGAATGCACCACAAACCACGAAACCCTCTTCTGCTAGAAACTCCTGCTCTGAGAGATACGGTTCTCCCCAAACCAACCTGGCCCTCAGACCTTCTCCCACATAGCCCCAGCACTTGACGAGGGCGGCCATGCCTTTCTCTGAGCCAGCCGACCCCAGGCTCCAGCAGCCCACCTCCTGGTTCCAGTGATTTTTAAGAAATAAAGTATCTACCACCGTGCTGACACGTCCTGGTGATATCGATGGCTAACTAAGTGGCAAGACAGTGAAGCTGCACATCTCGGGAGTCAGGCAGGCAGTGAGGGGAAGCAGGGACAGGTACATGGCACACAGAGCCCCAGCACGTGGCTGTGCCAGCAGCATCTGCAGGGCCATGGAGGTCACCTGTCTGAATGCCAGCCAAGGGCTGATCCTCCTCTCCAGCCGTAACGGCATAAATCAGGAGTGAACTTAAAAGCCCTCTGCAGTTTTCTGGTACAAAGCAAGAGTGAGGACAGAGTCAGCCCATGGTTTGGAAGCGAGCAGAGGCCAGCTCCAGCTGATGGCTGTCCTCTACTGGAGCAAAGTGAACCAAAGAGATGGGACTGGGCTTGATCCATCTTCTGAGAGGCAGACACCTTCACCAGAGAAGCCAGCACCTTGACCAGCACAGGCTGTCACCTCTGGCTGTCTCAGAAGAGAGATGAAAGGGTTGTGGAACAAGTCCGTCTTCTGCTGCCCATCTGCCAGGCTACCAGTCTTTTTGGGGTCTCTACCTTTTGGTCAGAATTTGGTGATGATAATTTCTTGCAAGGTTCCCCCTCTCTTTGCTTGCCCGTGTTCTCTTCCCTGTGTTCAGAGCTTTAGTCACAGCAGGAGAGGTGTCCCCAAGCCAAGGAGCCCAAAAGCAGCAGACAGACTGGCTAGCATGAAAGGAGGAACGCAGGTCACAGCTCTAGTCCTCACTAGATGCAGAGTCCCTTGGTGGCCACGCTCTGACACTGAACCTTTCTGTGCCTCAGTACAGCATGATCCTGAGAACTACCTGCCTCTCATGAGAATTGCAAGGGAAAAATTACCATGTGAGACGCAAGTGCTAACGCACATCCTACACTTTGCTTCTCTTCTCTGGAACCTAACACATATATAGTACAGCGACATTTCACATCTCTACAGCAACTCACGCCTAAGCCCATGCTATCTGACAGAAGATATTCCTGAATGCCTATCCCTCCTCCTAAGGAAGAGCAGAACAAAACTCATAAACAAAACCTTTTGTTGAAAGTCACAACCGAGTATCCCAAATGCCCGCTTCAAGCAGAATTTTACACGCAAACAGAAGCTCCAGAAGCTCCGTGAACCTCTCCAGGAAACTCACCAGCAGACATGAAAGGCGTTTGGAGGCTGCAGCGATGGTAGAGATTTACAAATGGGGAAACTTAGTCACTGGAGATTAACATGATTGACTGAGATAGCACCGTCCTTGGCTGAGCCGAGGAGGAGCTCATTCCTGTACACCTCCTGCTCTAACCACCAAACCATCCTGCCTTGTGCTGGAGTAAGGAGAACAGCAAAACTCTGCCATAGTTGGAGCTCAGGAAAGGAATTTTTAGGCTGACAGGTGTTGGGTTTTTGTTTGGGGTTTGGGGTTTTTTCCCATTAAGCATTTGCTTAATGGGAAAAGGAGAGGATGGAGAGGACTGGATGTGGGGCAGACCAGGAGGACGCTGTGCAGACCTCCTTGCCCACAGTTTGTGTTTCATTCCCCTGGGAAGGCTCCTGTGCTGAGACAAGGGACCCAGACGTGCTAAATATAAAGGCTCCAGGATTGGAGAGGGCTTGTGGGTTGCTGTTCACGGGGAGGGGTGGAGGTAAAGGAGGGGGCTGGGTCACAAACTGCCTGCAGTCACAGTAGCCTGTCAATAAATTTTGCATTCACTTTACTTTCCGACAGGGATTCATTCCCTAATATGGGGCTGGCAGCTTTCTGGGTTATTTCGAGTGCGCGTGATAAAGTTCCCTGGATACTGATGGCTTCCTAGGATCAGGATTCTGAAAAAACCCAGCAACATGCCTTGATGTGTGGGGTGAAGAGAGGAACCACAGCTAATTGCAGCCTTTTCTGTCCAGGGAAAGAAGGCAGCATGGGGGTGTGAAACACAGTCCCTTCGCCGAGGACAGAGCTCTCTGGAGCTGGGAACCGAACATTGCTGTTGAAGAGAGTGCCTTGAAAATTTTATCATGTGCCAAAGCCTGTCCTGACGAGATTCCAGGCATGGAGGGAAAGCAGCCCTTAGACCTTCCACTGCGGCTGCTCCAAGAGTTCTGGCCCCTTGTGCATCAGGTGAACACTGAAGATGAGGCAGCCCCTGACCTGAGGCAGTTGGGCTAAAATATGAGACAGGCAAAGGGAAATCAAGGCTGAGAGAGATGATTTCATCTCTCAATGACTTGTTTAAGGTTAGATGGGTCGTGGCAGAGGCAAGAAAAGAAGCTGGGTCTCCAAACCAGCACTCACATGCTCTGGGTTGTACCTCCGTCCCCACCTCCTGGCAGTCACTTCAGACGCCCAGAGAGACCTGCTCCCTTGCACTCTGATAAGGCAAATTATCTCTCATCTATTCCCAACTGATTTCCTTAAACCTACCCCAGCAGCCCCCACGCTGCATACTCCATTACTGACAACTCTGGAGTACTTGTCTAACCAGAGCCTCTGCTTTGCCCTTACTCTCTTGGCTCCAAGACTGAGTTGTGTCTGGCATGTGGGGAAACTCCCCCGAGCAAAGGAGGCCTCAGAGAGGTCTGCTCATGCCAGGCTGTCCCATGGCGAGCCCAGTGCTCTGCCCGAAAGGCAGGTGGGCTTTCTGAACCAAATCTCCTCTTTTCTAAAGCACAGGAATGGGAAGTCCTCAAAATTGACCCCAGCAGATGTCCTCAGGGGTCCGTCTGTCTTGGATTAGCTTTTAAAAGAAGAACCAAGTAAAGCATGCCATGGATGATGTGCCGTGATTGCAAATGTGTCTGGCTCTCGTCACCTTCCCCCTGACCCAACCCCAGGCAGCGGTTCCTATGGAGAGTGGAAAATCCATGAAGAGTTAAAGCTGTGCCACCCAAGCCACTGCTCATGAGCGACAGGGAGCCCTCCACGGGCTCCTCTCCAAGCATCCCTGGGGCACAGGCCACTTTCTGCTGTGCCTGGCGAGGCTGCCAGCTCCTGTCACCCATAGCACTGGGCAGGGAATCCCAAGCTTGCGTTCCTCTGCAATACTCAGACGAGACTCCCGAGGGCAGCTCTGAAGGGAGAGGGACGGGGAACCTGCAAAACCAAAGCTGTTGCCACACCTGCTGGCTTGGAGCAGCTAGTCTGTGGAGACACCTCGGTGACACGAGCTTGGAGAGGGTCTTGGTCCACATCACCAGAGCAGCAGGACAGGACAGGACTAAGCTGAAGGGAGGGAGGCTTCTGTGTGAGCAGGGGCTGTTCATGTCACTCATGGGACAAGGGCCCTCACCGATGCCGTGGTAGCTTCCAAGGCAAAACCCAGTCACTCAGACCATGTTTGCAGCGGTTTCAAGTGAATACATTTTACCTGGAATTTGCAACAGGCAAGGAGCGCGCTGGCGGTGCCATACCGCAGCACAGCTAACAAGCGGTAACTTGCTAATCTGCCATAACATGATCATTTACATTCATGCGAACGTACCCTTGGATCCCATTGCAGTGTTAACCTCAGTGTCCTGGCCAAAATCCATCTCAAGCCACTGCATGCTGCCTACAGAAATTCCCCAGACAGTTTCAAAAGTAGAGGGTCAGGTTCCTTACATCCTGCCCTGGGCTGTTGGGCAGTGCTGCTGCCAACATGAAGGAAAAAATTACTCAAAGTCTAGGGTAGGGGTAGAAATCCAGGAGTTAAGGAGTGAACACTCCTATCTACCAGGTACATCACTGCTGATTTGGATTGGTGGCACTGGGAAAGATTTCTCCCTGCCTCCAATCAAGCCTTCAGCTCCCAAAGCCAGTCACAGCCCAGACAGAGAACAAGCTGTCCCATGGTTTTAAACAGATGCGCTGCTCCTGGACAAAAGCTGGATAAAAAGCAGTGTTGTCTGGAAACACCTACACACACACACCTGCAGAGGCACAGAGCGACCGAGGCCCCTGCATGGACCTGGGCAGCAGGATGGAGGCAGCTTTGTGCACAGCTCGCAGTGACTCCCAGTCCAGGTATGCACATGGCCACAACTCACATCTTCATCCCCATGTCCCCACAGGCACTGCCATGGGCTGTCTGGGGAGAGAAGAACTGCCTCTGGAAGAAGAGAGAGCACTAATGGAGACCCAGGTCACAGTTGTGGCAACCAACAGGGGAGCCAACATCCAGCCCCAGCCCTCTGGCACCTCACCCACCCAAGCTGGAGGCAAGAAAAGCAGGACCTGGACACGAGGTTCTCCTTCCCTGGCCCAACTGCCTGACCAGTCTTGCTGCCCAAGTGGCCAGGGCATTCCTCCAAGGCACACCATGGTTCCCCGGTAGCTACTGCCTGCTTCAGGCACTGAGGGTGCCCATGGCACATGGATCCTGCAGCCCTGCCATCCCAAAGGCCTGAGGCTGGCAGAGCCAGAAATGGAACAGCCAACAGGATGGCCAAGGTGCCATCATGAAAGACAGAGGACAAGAAGGGCCCTGTAGCAACCCAATTCTGTGGCTGGACAGAGCTGGCGGGGGAAGACGTTTTGGAAGTGCACTTGTGGCTACCCACCATCGGCATGGCCTCGAGAACAAAGCTGTGGAGAGAATGATGCAGTGCTCTACAAGCTGCTCTGAGCCCCGTCATTTATTTATTTATATTATTATTTTTGCTTTGGGCACGAGTTAGTTCTGGGCCACAAGGGGTTAACCACAAAAGCTGCTTTCTCTGCCTTTGCTCTACCTCAATTTCCACTGCTCCCATCACCTTCCTCCCCCACCCCCTGATCTTATGAAAAAAACCCATCAAAATAACTATTTTATGTCTCCAAATATGCAGATCATTTTCTTTAATGAAAGATGCTTGACGTCTCCGATCCAATTAATATGCAAATGCAGGCGAGGATTTATTTGTGACATTCTGTCTGGGTGAGAGAAAACAAAAAAGGCCTGTTAACCAAAACACTAATTGCTGTGACTGATTGTCACATATCATCATTTTCATAGGATCTCCTCCATCCCTGGCTTGCAGGGAGCTGTGAACCAGGACTCGGAGACTAGCAGACACCAAGGAGAAACAGGGCAACCAGCTACCTGCCTGGCACGCTCGGATGAGCCGGGGCCTCCTTCCCGCTGTACGCCAAGCCCCTCCAGCTTCCATCCCTCCCCAGCCCAACCAGTAGAGTCACTTGGAAGCAGCTTTTCAAGACCCCTCCAGTGTTTTCTGGGCAAGGTGCTCCACTATCCCCCTAAAGCCTCTGGAATTACTAGTGTTGGGTTTCTCTTCTTCTCTTTGCACTATCGCTTAGAAAACATCACACTGTCTCATGCTTTCAAGGAGAGGTGCTCATAGAAGATGCACCTAACTGGGATCTCACCACTGCTGCCCAGCTCAGCACTTCTGGATCATGTTCTCCATTCCAATAAGCTATTTTAATTCAGCAGTTCACCTGGGAAGTGGTTTTGGCCCAAAGACACTGAACCAAACACCATCAGACTGGGAAAGAGCACACCCAGGCTTTCCCATATTTAACTGGACAAATTACCTATCCCAACCATCAGGTACCCTGCATACACCAAGTATGGCAGGCACTGTTTACAGCAGGCACCATCTCTTTATCCACAAAGCACAGAGGACAGCAAGAGGGAGATGATGGGAAAGAGCACAGCACATCAGCAAGGCTATGTCAACGCTGCAGGTCTAAACGGCTGCCTTGGGTGCCATGGGCTGAGCAGCCACGGCAGCTCTGCGAGGGCTGCAAAACCTTCTGGAGAAGCTGAATGGAGCCCTGGGCAATTAGCCTGTACCAGATTCTCTGCTGCCCACACTGTGGCCAGTTGATTTAAAGCCACCGCTGAGCACACTCACGTGAGCTGTGAAGCCTTAGACATGGTCAAAGCCTACAAAAGAGGTGGGAGGCTGCCAAGCAGCTCTGCTCACCCAATGCTGCACAGACCAAGCATGAACATCCCCCTCCCTTACGTTATTTGGTGAGAAGAAGACCCAAAGACTACCATATTTTAGAGTCCAAGATGCATAAGGACGCCAGGGTTTAAGGCAGCAGGGTTTAAAAGCAGAGGTTCCCAGCTGCTGGGTGTTTATCTTGATACTTGCCCTAGAAAATCACCTGATGGAGAGCTGACTACTCATATGGATTGTTCCTCCTCCTTTCCCCAGCTACTCCTGCCTGCTTTCAAAGCAATTGAGAAGACATGAATTTGAAAAAATGCCCAGCACTAGGGTCAATTCTGCTGGCATTGAAGTGGCTAGTCAAACTTCTGGGACTTCAAGGAGATCAGGTTTAGGCAAACACAAAGCACATACAAATGCTACTGTGAGTATTTTCCTGCCATTACCTCCCACGTAAGCAATTGCTGGAATTGCCACAGGGAGATTCTGTGATTATGTACAGAAAGGGCATCAATCAGGCCAACTCTCTATTCAGCTGCCTCCCATCCATTGAAAGAAGTCTGGGAACGTTTGATCTAGAAGTTAGAGCACAGGATTGAGAGGCGGGTGCTCAAGCGCCACTCCCTGCTCTGCCAAAGGCTCATGAACACCTGTAAATTATTCATTTAACTTTTCCTGTGACTTGATTTCCCCTCTGCTTGAAGAGGGCAATAATGCTCCTTCGCCTTGCATAAAGTCTGAACTTCCGCTGATCTTCACAAGAGGATGAAGGGCGCTAGACACGAACTAAATGGCACCATGACTGTCAGAGTAGGTGCTCATGTTCCACTACACCACCTTCCACCACAGGATCCTTGAATTTTCTGCAAATCTCCATTAACCCAGCACATCAGCCCCCACAAGGCAGGGGGTGTTATCATCCTTTACACTCATGGGTGGGAGAGAGCTGAAAGGGCTGGGTAGTAACAGAAGAACATCCCGGCCCCATAGTCCTCACCGATTGCTAAATGGCGTTCCTGCGTGGGGAGGAGATCTCGCTGCACCCCCTCCAAGTCCAGCACTCCCTACCACAAAAGAAACACAGATTCACACCATGACCTGCAGCCGAGTGAGCAGCGGGCAGAAGAATCTAATTTAACCTTCAGGGTCTTAGGACAAGGCTGCACCAAGAAAGACAGCAGACTCCTGTCACCAATAAAACCAAAGGCAAATCTGGGTCTTAATGAAGTTTTGCCATTCGTTTCAACAGAGACACACTTTGTGTGGATAGGGCAGGTTGTAGCTTTAACGTGTTTTAGCTTATTAGTGTGAATCTGAGGTGCTCTCTAGGGTTTAGCTTGACCAGCTAATACATATCAAAATTAATTCTTACTTTTTCTACACTAGACTTTTCATAAGGGTTAGCAAACAACTGCTCTACACAAATCCTTTTCTTTCTTCCTTGCAAAGAGAAGACCCAGGAGATGAACCCTGCAGAGACTAGAAAAACAAATTCTGTTCTAAACCACACATGCTTTGACATCTGGTTTAAAACCGACCCAGGCCAAAAGGGACTGAAAGTTACTACTCTGATGGCTGCCCAGTGGTCTGTATAAAATACAGGAATCATACTCCACATCTGTATCCACATCTACCCCCTTAAACAGGTCAGAGCAGCTGTGTAAGGCGTGTGAAGTAATCTCAGGGAAAATACAAATCTGTGATGGTACTGATAAAAATTTCCCAGCACAGGCAAGAATATGAGATGGACAGAGCCAGGTATTCAGGCCTGAAGCAGGAAAACCTACAGATGTAGATGAAGCACAACATGTTTGAAGACTTCCTGCACCTCCAGATTCCTTGCTGGAGCAGAACTGGGGACATCGCCCTCAAAAGTGCTTGTATCCCTCAGTGTAATTCAATGACACATTTCCTGATAAAGTCAACTTCCAGAGGATCTGGCTCACAGACAGTCAAGGCAACAGAGTCAGCTCTGGGCTGAGCACCCTTGCAATGCAGGGACGCACAAAAACCAACTCGTCAGCACGCTCATCCTTTCAGCAGTTCTGGATTGCTCCCAAATGGGATGTCTGCTGCACCCCGCCACCCAGCTCTGGGATAAGGCGGCACTAAACTGGAAGAGGAAAGGGCCCCTGAAGAGATGCCTGAGGGATTTGGTGGGCTGGGAACCCGGAAACCGTCTGGGATGTGGGTGGAGAGATCAGTGCGAAATAGCAGAGCTGTGACACATACACTTTCCATTCATCAAACTCTGGGGAGAGAAAAAAAAGCTATTCTTTTCCCCGCGCACATGGGGAACTGAGGCACTGAGACCACCTGGGGACTCCACTCTAGGAGCCATACAAGGCCCAGCCTCCCGGTACTGCAGGGTTTAACACCCATCACGTCCATCCTCACAGCTCTCCTCCAAGCACGTTATCTCCACCGCACAGGCGGGGAACTGAGGCACAAATGGGGTAAGTGATTTGCTTTAGATCGACACAAAACTTGGCACAGGAGGGAGCCGAGACAAATCTCAGATCTCCTGAGCCCCAAGATAATGCCTTAACAGCCCTCACTTCGTCAGGAAAGACTCCCAGTTCTGTGATTCAACTAGTTCATTATCCCACCCCAAGAGTTTAAGGAAGATCTCCGTTCTGCCTTTTCTCATCATTAAAATGATGATTAGACCAGTTTCAGACTAGTTCTGAAAGCAGTCGACGACCTGATCCTGCTACGGGCAGGAGGTATGCTCAGTACATTGATGGCAACGCTGGATAAACCCCACAGGGATATCTCCAACCATAGATCCACAACATGGACAGAGTTCCTGTGATCTTACTTGCACATGGAAGAAGAAGGAGAATAGATGAAGGGGATCATGGCAGTCCCTTCTCAGCAAAAGGAATAGTCATGAGAGAGAAAGAGTTGCACAAAGGCCCTTGGCCAGACGTAGAAGACCAGCAGGAAAGCCTGTTACAGTTGTCCCCAGGTCCCCACCCCAATTTTAGCTCCTTGGGGCTGACAGTATCCCTTTCCACAGCATCTGAATGCCTTACAGCTTCAGCACACCCCGTCCCACAAGGCACAATACTCTTCCCAACACAGAGGCAGAGCAGTGAGGCAGAAGGAGGCAAAATCATTGTCTCCAGAGCCCCAGGAGCATTGGCACATCTGCCCCTTGGGCTAATGACAGACATGATCGCAGAGAGCATAGAAACCACCAGGCCGAGGGCTTTCCCTCTCATGCCATGGAGGTGGTCAATCAATCTGAGGACCTCTGAAAGCCATCATGTTGTGACCGCTGACACCCTTCAATGAAAACCAGGAGGTCCCTGAGTCCCATCTGTACAGCCCTCATCACCCCTGTTATCAGCAAAGGTGGCAGGAAGGGCAGCATCGTAGGAGGGGGCAGGAGACACCGAGGCAGTGGCATGGGAGAAGAGACAAGCAAGGGCTGGTAAACAACCCCCTCCCGTCCCCAATCCCAGTACTTTGAAGATCCGTGTGTTTTGAATTTAATTTTGATTTTCTCGACTTCAGCAGATTAAAGTTGAAATAACCTACAAATTACTTAATGTGTTGTAAATCTTCTGAAATTAAGGCCTAATGGGTAACACATGTCGGCAGGCAGGAGACACAGAGGGGAAGCAGGGTTTCTCACCAGCACGAGGAATGCTGTGGGGATGCGAGCCAAAGGAGAGGGGGCTGGGGCAGAGGATGGGGACTCACAGCCCGTCCCCACCAGCCTCCCGGTGCCCACCTTGCTTTTGGGTTGGAGAAGCCACCTCTGGTCTGTGCCATCCACACCTCCTGGCAAAGGGGACGCTGGCCACGCTGGGAGGTTGCTGAAGGTGGCAGGATGCTGGTGGGCTAGTGAGGGGCACAGATGCCACAGAAAATCCACTTTAACACCTCGTTTTCCACTCGCCCTCACCGCTCAGCCTTTCAGTGTCCCCTACAGGGCCTGTAGAGCCCTGTCCTCAACCAAGATGCCCCTTCACACCATCATCTGCTCGCAGGGACCTCGGGAAGACCTCCGTCACTTTCTGCACGGGATGCCTTGTCACGGGGCAGCCGTGGGGGTCCCCCGCAGAGCTCTCCCGCCTCCCCGGTGGCCTGCCCTGTCCTGCAGGGCCACCTCCATGCACCTGTCTCACAGGTCCCCGCGCCGGGCAGCCCCGGCTCCTCTCCCACACGAGCCGCCAGCTCTCCTGCTGCTCCTGCCTGCATGGGCTCCCCCTCCCCTCCCTCCTCTTCAGCAGATTTCTCTCAAGTGCGCTGCCATATGGTTCCAGTTAAGCCCCATATTTTTTCTTGTCGATTGAAAAGACACACTTTCCTCTGTGCCAGACAGTTTACAGATTGCTCCGTTGGCTCAATTTCTTATTGGATTTCTCAAAAAAACTGACATTTTAAATTAATTTACAGCCACAACAAAAAGAGTTCAGAATTTTAATGGTGTTGTAAGTAATTTTTAGGTAATCCGCTCCAGATTTTGATATTAACCTTTGAATCGGAGTTCAGGCAGCTACTATGTTACAGCACTTTAGTTGGCCTGGGTATCGGGGAGGGGGGCAGCGGTGGGGTGAAGTTGGGGGGGGGGGGTAATTTACTGCATGGCAGCATCTGAGGCTGAGCACATGGGAAAGCACATGGCGGGGGGGAGGCAACCCCAGTGCATGGCGGCAGCGGGGTGTGTGTGTGTGTGTGTGTGTGTACGGTGGTGACATGCGAGTGCAGATGTGCACAGGCTTGTGTGGCACCTACACACGCGTGCCAAGGGTGGCAAAGGCATGTGGGAGCGGGACACAGTGAGGTTGGCCAGAGGCCTGCTCACCAGGCTCAGGTGCCCGGGGAGGCAAAGCCAGGGCTGGGAGCACGGTGGGATGGAGACGGGGCTCGGGATGGGAGACAGGGCTGGGCACGAAGGGAAGCGTGAGCGGAGGTGGGCGGGAGGCAGGTGCTGGCACCTCGGCGCTGGCACAGATGGCACACGTGCAGGTGTGCCTGCAGCCGGTGCCCAGCCCTCCCCACACCCCCGGGTGCACACACATCATGATAGATACGGCCCTGCCACCTTGTCCTCCTTCCTCTGCCGTGTCCAGCACAGCATCTCATGGGAGGAGCAGAGCCAGCCACCACATCTCCCTGACCATGAACCTCTGCTCAGCGGCAGGACCAGAGTCCTGGTCATAGAATCATCATAGAATCACATGGGGTTGGAAGGGACCTCTGGAGATCATTTAGTCTAACCCCCCCACCAAAGTGGGTCTACCTAGAGCAGGTTGCACAGGAACTTGTCCAGGTGGGTTTTGAATGTCTCCAGAGAAGGAGACTCCACCATCTCTCTGGGCAATCTGCTCCAGTGCTCCACCACTCTCACAGCAAAGAAGTTCCTCCTCACATTTAGGTGGAATGTCTTATACTCAAGTTTGTGCCTATTTCCTCTTGTCCTGTCACTGGGCATAACTGAAAAGAGACCAGCCCCATCCTCCTGACACTCTCCTTCCACTCCCAGTGTCAGCCCCCCATCAGGCGTTCACTCACTGGGGCCACCCTTGAAGTTCATTAAAGTCAAAGCCGAAGGGCAAGGGACGCTGTCAAGTGCTGCAGGGAAGGGGCAGCAGCCCTAGGAGCTCTGCATAGAAGAGTGTGGTGTCTCTCTCTGAAGGAAAGCAACACACCTGGGATTAGAAACAACACAAGAAAAAAGCCACAGATACCGAAAATGCCCAGGGGAGGGGAGAGGGAAGAGAAAGAAGCAGAAGGAATGAGAGAAAGAACAACTAAGAGGGGGAGGAATGAAAGAAGGAAATAAAGTGGCAAACAACAGCGAAAGAAAGAAAAAGCAAATGAGAGAGCAAACGACTGAGAGAACAAATTGAGGAAGAAGGGAAGGAAATTAACAAATAATTAAGAACAAATGAATGAGAGAACTGAGACAGAGTGACGAAGGCACAAAGCAACAAAGTGAAGGAGACGGCATCGTTCCTCCCCTGCCCAGGCCAGCAGTTCCCGTGCATGGAACCACCGTGCCAAGAAATGGGATTTGCAACACCCGAAGCCTGGCAGCCGCCCTGCCTTCCTCCGAGAGCCCTCTGCAGAGCCTCACTTTGTTAGCAGCCAAGGGACCCCCGGCTGCCCGTGGTGCAACACGGCCCCCAGCACCTTCCCTTGAGACCCTGTGGGGCAAACCCCTCCTCAGCATCTCTCTGCAGAGGTGCCAGGGTTAGCAAAACGCCCGGCACCACCCTGGCTGGCTGCCACAGACCCTCACATCCCATTTCCCTTTATCGCTTGCTCTGCCTGGAAATCCCTTTCCACTTTCCAGCTGCATATGGGCAGCAAAGCTCCTGTGCCACCCTGAGCTGTGTTACCACCGTGCAATTGCCAAACCAACCGAGACAAAAGGGGAGGGGGGGGGGCTGAGTACGGAGCCGCAGCCCTCGCCAACATTTTACTAAGCTCTGGCACAGAGCAGACGGTGGCTGGATACGATGCCAACTTACTACAAGAACGGATTTTTAACATTCTTCCCCTCCAGGAGTCACTCGAGGCAGCCAGGGAACCTCAAGCAGAGACGTGAAGACAACAACGGCAGCCCAAGGTCTGCTCTGCTGAGAAACTCTGCCACGGGACAGAAATGACAGCAAGCCATGTCTTCTGGAGCACAGGCCACGGTGGCTACCTGCACAGGTGGGGACAATCCAGCCGAGGGAGCTGGCTGCATGCACTGCCTGGCTACGGGCCCTGGGTTAAGTCACATCCCACACTAGTGTCTCACAAAGCTCGGGAAGCATTCAGGAGCTACGGGAAAAGGCAACAAAGTCATCAAATCAGAGTCATAAAGGCCCAGCAGTGCTGAGGTGCTCCAAAGACCAGAAGAGATGACAGGAGAAGCTTTGATACCTGCTTGCCTCCACCAGGGAGGAGGGGAATAGACTAGGGAGGGGAGGAGATGCTCCCTTTGCTCCCCATGGCAGCTGGACCCCACGCCATGATGGGGAGACCCATCCTGCTCCCCTAACTTGGCCCTTGCCCCGCGCCATCAAGCTGCGACTTCCAGCCGCGCCACCTCCTTCGTTCACACAAGAACCTGCGGGATCCACGCACCCTCCTGCAGACCGAGGAGCTCACAGGAGCGCCAAGTCATTTCCTGGTCCCACATCCTGCAAGACGCGACGGTGGCTGATACTGCTGATCAAACCTGGCACGGAGCCACACGCAAGGACAACGTGCCACGTTCTGATCCACCGGGCACAGTGCCACGGGCAGAGGGACTCAGATGCCCCTCGGCGCCGTGCCAGGGGTGGGGAGGGGGGGATTCAGATGCCCCCCCTGGCGCTGGGCCAAACTGTGAGGGGGAGAGGGTTGGATGCCCCCTTTGGCACGATGCCGGGTGCTGAGGGATTCTCCCTGTGGCACCCTGCCAGCGGGAAGGGGGACCCTGCAGCCCATGTCCAAGCTTAGGGAAGTTCTGGGATGGAGGACTGGACTTCTCCCCTTCCCGTGCCATCTCTGTGCAGCGAAGGCACCTGCGTTTCGCTAACACAGGAGGCGGAAAGCGTTAGAGCAGGCTGGTGAGTCTCTGCGACAGGGATCCCCGAGAGCTCCCTGCTCGGGGCTCCTCTGCGGAGTGGGGCTGCCCTGCCACTCAGAGCACCCCTCGGCAGGCCGCCTCGCCGGTGATTGACTGGGGAAAGTTGCTATGACGACCCTGGTTTGAAAAAACCCTCAGTAGTTGCCAACTATTTGTGTTGTTGTTTTACAACTGTGGCCAGTGTCACATGAGCGGGAGCCGGCTGGGGGCCTGGGGACACAAAAGCGAATGGCTTTTTAATGGAGTGTCCTGCCAGCGCTTGAAGACTCAATAAAGAGGAGCTGGCGAGACCCCTCCGTGCGGAAGGCCCCGCGCACGGGGCCAGGGCCTCTTTGTAGCGCCGCGGCCGGGGTGGGAAAGTTTGGAGAAATCAGAAGAAAAGCCTCCCCCCGCAGCCCAGGCTCAAAGTGCTGTCTCCCTGGGGGACGGATCCATCCCCAGCTGGCCCTGGCCGTTTCAATGGAGCTCGCTCCGGGCGCTTTCCTACGTCTCGCTCAGGGCTGGTGCTGCAGGGATGGCAGAGGCTGGGGAAGATGCAGGAAGGTGCAGGAGGGGACACAAAGGGTTCTCCTGGGAGCTGGGGATGCTTTGGAGCAGGAGGAAGATAGCTCAAAGAGCTGGAAGGGAGAAAATGGAGGAGAAGGAGAAGGAGAAGGAGAAGGAGAAGGAGAAGGAGAAGGAGAAGGAGAAGGAGAAGGAGAAGGAGAAG
>JAOQGH010000008.1:3967162-4047962 GCA_025769975.1 Gallinago jamesoni | reverse complement strand
AAACCCCCCCCCCCCCCCCCCCCCCCCAGGATAATGGTGCTGTTACTCAGGGATTTACACAGCTCTGGCAAGGATGAGAATCCCATCCCTGCACCGAGCGGGAGCCCCCTACCCTTCAGCTTCTTGCTGAACGTCCTTCCAACTGCCCGGAGCACAGCATTTTCAAGTGAAAACTGTGTTAACAATGATCGATAGACAGAACAAGCAACTGGCTGCATGACACGGTTCTTCCTGGATGAGACCAGGGAAAATCAACCCGGCCGCTCCAGCTCGCGCTGTGCCAGCTCTACCGACAGGGACCCTCTGCCAAACACCGCCCGCCGTCCCCTTCCGCTGCCGTGCCAAGGCGGCAGCTCACCTGGCAGCCCGAATAAAACAGATTTCTTTATCTAAACTGGACGGCGACAAGCTAACGGGGGACCCGTCACCTCCAGCAAAGCGGGTGACAGTCTGCCCTGCGCAAGGCTGGACGCACAGACGCGGGATGCACCACACGCCGGGTACCAGCCCACCGGCACATCTCAAGGTCTCTGCCCACCTTCGGCGTTTGCCCACATGGTGCTGGGTCTCTGCCTGCGCTCTACAAGGAGCTCATCCATCGAGCACGAGGCCCTGGAGCCTCCACCTACCCGTACGATTCACAGCCCATAACATGGACGCTGCTGCTTTGTCCCAGGGACAGTAATTGTCCTGTCTGCTTACAGTTTGCTGTGTGTTTCTCCTCTCCACGCGCTGTAAGCAACATGAAAGCACAAAGTGGGTAAATAGGCTCCTCTGACATGATTGGGCACATCTCTGAATGTTTATGGCAGAGAACAGATATTTAGATATTTACAGGGAATATGTTTAGTCGGTGCCAAACCCTAGGTTTTGCTGTCAGAAAAAACAAACACGAGCACCGAAACTTGTCTTCAAATGGAAATCTGCACAGAAGAGAGTGATTTCCCCATCAAACCAGTTTTATTAGATATAAATATCTAATTATTTGTACCAAGTGCTGGGTTACCAAAGACTTTACATGAAACTTTTATAGCATGTGTAGGAGTCTTTGTATTTAAAAACCTATGTATCTACATATATACAAAAATGAAGTGATTTGAATGTCATCTGAAATATTCTTGCTTTTTCTCCTTTTTCCTGGATTTTTAAAATAAAGATTAAAAAAAAAAAAAAAAAAAGAAAGAAAAAGAAGAAATTCTGTCTCAGTTTGTAGGAATTTTCCTGGCCTTCAACACCTACCACTCCAGTAATGTTATCAATGAGACACTTGTACCTCTGAATTTTCCAGCAGGCTCTCTTCCTCAATCGCTTTTCTAACATCTCTTCAGTGCTGTTCTTGTGATTTTGTAAATGCACATTCACAAAAAACACATTCCAAAGACACTCCAGACTCACCAAAGCCCATCCTTCCAAAGATCAGAATTAATAAAATTAGTAAACATTGCAAGCACTACATACATAACTCATACGTAATACACAGAGTATGTATCCTAAAACACATATAAAATCCTTATGACTCAAGCCCAAACTCCTACACTGGCCCCACACAAGAAAAAACATTCACAAATCTACATACACACGCACTATATAGGCATATGCCCACACAACAAACACCAAGACAGAATAAAAACACACACAAACAGCTTGATAAACACACACATCTCACCCATACATACATTACCTACCCAAACCACAAAAAACAGAGCCTAAATATAAACTCCTCCCCAACAATACACAAACATCCCCCAAAAACACACCACGCACCCAAACGCCTGCCAAGTATAATCACAAATACACACAGCAAATACCTTCTTCAAAACACACAACTCATCAGAGGCAGCCTACTAACTACAGAAAAAAGGAGCTCCATGTGTATATTTAAAGGTTCAACACCTTATGTCAGCTTTTCATTTCTAAAGAGTGGGGAAAATGACAGACAGACAGACAGGGAGGGGAAGGAGAGACTGGGCAGGAGGCGATGGGGAGGAGGAAAATGGAAGTTGCCTTGTGGGGAAGAATATGGATCAGGCTGTCATCTGGAGACCCATCTTCATCCACAATTAATGCACTAAAGTTCTTTGTTTTTACTCTAAATGGTTTTAAAGAGACAGCAAAAGCCGTGCTCTGGATGCCGGGCGCGCGGGTACCTTGGCTAGCCTGGGCACTTTGAAACTGAAAAGGCAGCAGGTTCGGCATTGTGGGGCCAAACTGGAGAACCCAAGCACAAACTGGAGAACCTGGACCAAGTCGGAAAGAGAGAGGTTTGTTTTTTTTTTTTAAGATGGCTACACATCCTAAAAACTTTAACCCGTAAGGTCGCTGCTGGCACCCACCCAACAGGAAGCACGGCGCACAGCCGCACACTGCCCTGTCAGCAGCTCTGTCCTAGAGGGACTGAGGGAGAGGGATCAGCCCTGGGATCCCCCGCTCCGACCCAGAGGCTCTGCAGAGCAGCTGGAGAGAGCTGCGGAACGCCGCGGGGAGGGCCGGCACGTCAGGCCCCCATCCTGCCCAGCTCTGCCACGGAGCTGGGGCTCAGAAGGGAAGTCTCGGAGGCACGGGAGCGAGCAGGTGGAGAGGAAGATGCTGTGGGGAGAGCAAAACCTGTCACCGCTTTCAAGGGGCACGTTCTTCCTCCCCCAGCGCCGGGAGGCACCTGCAAAGCAGCCCGAGCCAGCGAGAGAGGCCGGTGGCACCGCGGGGAGAATGCTGCGAGTCGCCTGGGGAATGGCTCCCGGGGCCTCACACCGACACTGGGAAGAGCAACCACCTTCCATCCCACCCCCCGCACCCCCCAAAATGCACACCGTCCTCAGAACCAAACTCTGGAGGAACGGACGAGCTGCATTCTGACCCCCCCCATACCTCCTCCCTCGCGTGAATCAATACATCCCTACCTCCGACTCCCCTACCCCCGGGGGGGATGCTATGGTTGGGGCGGGGGAGGAAGAACTGAGAGCAAACAACAGCAACAGGAACAGAGTTGAGCCATTTCAATTATTCATACGCCAGATGGATTCTTTTCCTGCCCTTTTTTTTTTTTTGCTACAAAAATAAAAAAAAAAGGGGGGGAGAGCACTGATGTTTGGGGAGTGAAGGGAGGAAAACATATTTTCCCCAAAACAAAGTGCAGAAAAGAGAAGGGGAAAGCCCCAGCATACCCATCTCTGTGCGAGGAGACCACAGGGAGTGCGAGAGTTTCCACTCGCTGGGGAACTCACAAATGACTGATCTTTTATTTTACACACACAGAGCGAAATAGAAGGAGAAAGTGCACAAAAAAATAAGAGAGAAAGGGAAAGAGGGATGGTGACAGAGAGAGAAAGGGACACAGAATGAGAGAGAGAGAGCAGAGAGAGGGAGGGGGGGCAGGCAGAAGAGGGCTTTGACCTTCTGTGAAGGATATAAAAAATCCAGCAGCCTCAGGGGACACCCAACTATCTAGCATATTGCTGTTAAAATGTCTGCAAAATTTAATACACTTGGCATGCCATCTAATCAGTCCTTGGAAACCACGGTTTTTCTCCCTCCTGCACTCCAACTGTCTCAGACCTCCAGCATTTGGGGATGAGGTTGGCAATTTTCTACAGATGACAGAAAGTTTGGTGCATGCACACGGGGTAGGGATGGGGGTTTAATTTTATGTTTCATTTGCCCTTTTTTTTTTTTTTTTTTTGGAGGAGGGAGAAAGCAAACAGTTGTCATTTTCCCCTTTTAAAAAACAAAGTTTGTCCGGATTCCCGCTGCTGGACGTGCAGGGTCCGAGTGCCTCGTGCAGGCACACGAGCACGTGCACGCACCGACATGATGGACGGGAGCGGGCGGACGGACGGACAGATGGGAAGCGCCGCGGCACGAGCAGCCAGGGCTCGGCGGGTGCCAAGGGGAGCGTGCACGGCGGTGCTGGCACACCCCGCCAGCGCCCGCGCTGCAGGTGCGCTCACGCTTGCAAGCCAAAGCTCGTGCACGCTTGCCCGCACGCCCCAGTGGCGTGGGCACACTCACCACAGGGAATGGGCTGGGATAGGGGGGGGAAAGG
Organism: Gallinago jamesoni; assembly: GCA_025769975.1. Taxonomy (NCBI): domain Eukaryota; kingdom Metazoa; phylum Chordata; class Aves; order Charadriiformes; family Scolopacidae; genus Gallinago; species Gallinago jamesoni. Next base: position 4,043,923 of record JAOQGH010000008.1, on the reverse strand, counting down.
AGGGGGAAGGGGGAGAGGGAGGGTGAAACCAGCCCGAGGATGGGGCGGCACTTTGGTGCCGACGCTCCTTATTGAAAGGGACAAGCTGCCTACACCGCCACACAGCAGCAAAGGAAACAGCTCTCGGGGAAAACAACAACAACAAAAAAAAGCCCCAACCCTCAGAAGAATAAATACATCCAGCACTTGTTACCTCTGCAAATGTTCTGGCAGGAGTTCAGTGGGTTCAGGACGCCAGAAGAGCTGGGGAAAGAGTTTCCAAGCCGGGTGGGAGAAGGCCACCCTTTCGCTCCGTGAGGAAGGGAATGGAGGAGCCGGTGCGGAGCGTGGCGCAACTCAGGTGCCCTCAGCTATGCCAAGAGAGTCAGCAAAGAGCTCGAGATAGGATCAGGCCCATCAGGAGGAGAGGCCGGTGCCTCCTGCTGGGTGTGGAGGTTTATGACCTTGGTCATCCCAAGAGGAGTCCCTGAGAGGCGAGGGCAAGCACCAGCCCTAGGAGCCGGGCACAGGCTCTAACACTGAGGTGCTGCAGGGGCCCTGGTGCAGATGCGATCTGGGCCAGCTCATTCAGGCATGTGGACATCTAAGCTCCTGCCTGGCCAGCGTCAGCCACATGGACCACAAGGGGAAGACAGTAACCCGGGGCCCTGAGGAAAGGGCTGAGGCACCAGGCAAGGCGGGAACTAACCCCACGAACACCCTGAGACCCCGGAGCACAACGGGCACGGCTGCTCACAGACAGGCTTGTCCTGCAGCTCAGGTTCTTCCCAACCCATTGGGGCTATGTCATGGGAAAACCGCTGCGCAGAGGGAAACTTCTGCAACTTGGAAAAGACAAACCTTCTGGCCCACGAAAGATGGGGCTAAAAGGCTCCTGGGTCTTCCTTTTTTTCTGCAGAAGAAGGGAATCGATGAGAGTGAAGGTGTAGAAGAAAGCACAAAGGCAGCGGACAGTACTGAGAGGAATTATGAGCGGAGGAAGAGAAGGTGGTGCTGGGCCACTGAGGGGACAGGAAAGGGCATGGATTCACAGGACCACGGAGAAAGGACTTGAAAGTTTAAACCATGACACGGCCCCCAGATCCTACCCAGCTCAAAACTTTGTTCACTAAAAAAGCTAATTGCTGAGGAACCAAATAAAAGAAACCCCACAGGCTGAAAACTGCTCAGAGTCTTTAATTAGCCAAAAACCCAAAGTGGTTACAGGAAAATGAGAATGTAAGAGGGGATCCTGAGGGAGTACTTACACTACTCCCCCTTCTCTCCTTCATCACCAAACAGCCCAGGGTAAGGCCAGGGCAGCAGCCTCTTTGACAGCAGATTTGGGAAAAGCATTTGGGGTCGGTTTCTTTTTGCTGTCCAGAAGACGAGAGCCCCAGCCACTGAAACTCAGATTTGAGTCCAGCAACTAGTAACCCCGGGGGCTCCAGACCCTTCTGTTCAATCCCACCCCACGCCAGATGCCTGCTGGAGACACAGGGAATGCACTGAGACAGCTGCCTCTCTGGCCCCAGTTAGGGCCAAGGAAAATGAATTGCCCCTAGGGCCTAACCCTCAAAAAAGGGGGGAAAAAAAAAAAAAAGAAAAAAAGCTACAGGTTAGAAGCAGTTTGTTCTTTAATATGCTGAAGGATCATCCAAACAAATTTACCTATTTCTGCTAAATTCCACCAATAAATTCAAAGCTCTTCCTAACCCCTACACAGCCAGGCAACTGTCTCAACAGTCACATTCGCAGGTGCCCAGTAACTTGCCAACCATTTCTTCTACTGCTTTAAGAAGAAAGCACAGTGAAGATGAGAGAAGAAGTGCCTGAGTGTTTTAGCTCTTCTGCTGCCCCCACACACGGTTCACACCTTGCCCTTTAATTCCTGCCCAAGGCAACTGGACTGGGTTTGGAGTCTCACCCACACGATTCTCCTCACTCTCCCTTCTGCAAAGGGCTTAAAACCCCTGGTGTGCCCTGAGCAGCCAGCTCACAGCTCTTCGTTCTACACAGGCAACACACAGACCCACCGTGTGTGCACATGGGACGTATGAAGGACACACAAGCTGGAACCAGGGAGCAAGAGCCAACGGCACTGGAACATGTGCTCTGTGAATGGCACTGGAGTATGTGACCATCCCTAGGAGTTGGTTATGGATCCCTCAGTCATCCAAGCTCAGAGCTTGGTTTCATGCATCAAAACCAAAAAAAAAAAACACCCTCAAGAACAGCATAAATGAGAAAATAACATCTTATGGAGGAAGCTTCCAGCCCATCCTAATTTCCAGGCTGATTCCACCCTGCTCCAGCCTACCCCCTCCCCTGGGGCCTATCTAGCTGGGAAATCACAGACAATCAGGGAGGCTGTTCCAGCCAATTTCCTTCAGGGAACCTGCAACTTCCTCCTGGGACTGTCCTTCTGCTGGCTTATTACTGCCTCGAAGAAGAACGTGAGGGCCACAATCTTCCCCAGAACCAGCTCTACCTTTTCTCTTCTCTCTGAGGCAGCACTGAGGGTCACAAATCTGACACACCAGGTTTGGCCAAAGGTAGTGAAGTGGAGGAGGGCTTGAAGAATGAGACTGGTAACGGTAGGAAACACGGGTAAACACAGGCGTTATGCAGAGAGAGAGAAAGAGAGGGAGGTACTCCAGCAGGCTGTAAATTCATATTTCTAATTACTTCCTCATGTTTTTCAGCACTCCTCAGTCAAGTTTGATTAAAATTCCTTTCAAGGGAAGACGCTCCATAGAGAGAGCTGCAATGGAACAGGCAGCTCATGGAGTTTGCAAAATTGCTAGGGGTGGGCGTTAAGTGCAATAGTTTGGGAGCTGGGTACAGATCAGCTCCCACCCCGCAACGCGGCTGCATGTCCCGTGAGAAGCCACCCTTCGGACACAGAACACCAGGTCAGGTCTACCTGTTCTCCTACTGTCAGGGTACAAAATAGGACACAAAACTCCCATCCCTCATCCCTCAGACACAGAGCTGATGTGAGACAGCTTCCACAATAATATCCTTCCTAACTGGCAGCGAGGGCTGTCCCAGGAGCACGTAAGAACTTCCTATGAAACATATGCCTCAGCAGATGGGGGAAGCTTATGCTCCCTTCCACCTAAAAGTCTCTTACGCAGGGGCTAGTCTTCTCCACTGTAAAAAGCAAAGACCTCACATCCCCATTTGGTTATTCAAAGGAGAGAAAGCCTGAGATCTGGCAGGCACCAGTAATTTATGGGTAACAGAGATCTTTCCACAAGTATGAAAACAAGCGTAGTAATAGAGCAGGATGAAGGAGGAAGGCCACTTCTATCACCTTCAGTCCCAAGAAGACTTGGCATCATCATTACACGGTGCCAGCTCTCACCGGGCAGGGATGGTCTTCCCGGTGGACAGGAATGCTTAACAAAGCTCCCTCCGGAATATTTCCAGAAATGTCTTCAGAATGAAAAGCTCAAAGGTTTTTCCTCAGAATCTGTCCTATCACTAACTCACAGTTACTAGCTGTACAGGGTATTTCCATCTGATCCATTCCCTCTTCCTGCTGGCTGTAAGAACCTCTATTGCCTCCAATAAGGCAGCTCCCAGGCTCCTGGGTCCCCTCTGTGCTCTCTGTCCATCTACAGACAAGACGTTCATCCAGTGCTACGGCCAACTCCCAGCTGCATCTCCGACTCTCTGAGCCCTTCCAAGCCCCCAGGAAAATGGGTTAGAGTATGGCCAACTCTCCCTCCTGATCCTGCTCTGCCAGGCTCCCTGCAGGAAGGGATGCCCCAGGATGAGGGCTGGGGACCAGAGAAGGTAGTAAGCAGCACCAGGGTTTTTTTGTTTATCCTCGATGCTGTGGCAAGAGCGAGACGGAAGAGATGCTGCTGGTTATCAGCCGCTGAGTTCCCTACACGGCTCTGGGGAAATCATGATTATCTTGATGCCTGGTTTCTCTCCCCCTCCCCTCCCTGCTCTGAATATCTGAGTGTCTTAATGCTCATGTGAGTAAGGGACAGACCCTGCAACAACCAGCTGGGCTTGGAACAGAGCAGGTTCTGATGAGTTTCCTCTCTTACATGACTGTCAGGACACACAATTCACAGCTCAGCTAACGAGGAGACATGCGATCCATGGTACTGCCCACACTGTGGGCATGCAAACAAATGCAAACAAATGGTAAAACACTCTTTCTGGTTAAGTTGCTCTCCATCATGTGCAAGGCACAGGTCATGGAGATGAGTCCAGCCAGCTCTGCAATCCTCCTGTGCTTCCTTCCCTTCCAATCTGTGCCCAGCCTGTAAAAGAAGGACCTCAGGACCAGGAGAGGAGGAGGCAGAAAGATTCCAGCTGCACCTCAGATCCTAAATTCAGGACCACTACTGTGCTTTGGAACAGAAGTGCAGAAAATTAAGCTTAATGCTGCGCTGTTTACAAGCGAGATCTGACATTCAGACATGGTCAGGCTAGAGATGAGGTCTCCTTCATGCAAAGCCCTTTGCGTGACACAAGCTGGAAGGTGAGCAAACCAATCCATAGCAGGGAGACCACAAAGTTACCATCTTCTACCTGCAATCAGTGTGACCTCAGCCAACACAGTGCACACAGACAGAGCAATACAGATGAGCGTGGACAACTGGAGAGATGCCCAGTTTTGGGGAGCTGCATGGAAAGCATGTCTATGCAGGCAGCAGGGGCCCGGAGCATGCCCAGGCCCTGTTGCTGGTGCCTCTGGAGATAAGGCAGGTGGGGTGTTGGGTGCAGGTTGCAGGTGCTGCTGACCGTACGCTGGATGTGGGAGAGCGGGGGGACGCACGTGCCCCGGGAACAGGGGAGTGTGTCGGGATGCAAAGGAGGCAGCAGCCTGCGCTGCGTGGCAGGAGCGTGATGGAATGAGGCAAAGCCCTGCACCGTGTCCTCCCCGCTGGGAACGTGCCCAGGCTGTGTGTGGAGAGGGGAACCTCTCCTCTGAGAAACCCAGAGGTGGTTTGGGGTGGGGGGGGGGGGAGGGGGGCCTCCAAATCCGAAGTCATCCAAGTTTCTGAAGCAATTAATTTACTGCTGAAAGAAGGAGCAGGAAGAGCAATAAAGGAGCCTTTGTACTTAGGGTGGGGCAGGAGCATGGGAAGTCATTTCAGAGAATAAGGAGTTGGGGGCAAACAAAAACAAAAAATAAAAATAATAAACTGATTGACAAGCTTACAAGAAAAGCCACATTTTTAACATTCTTAATCCCTAGAATAAACACACAGGGAGGAACAAGGACAGGGCTGGCTGTCCTCAAGAGTGGTGCAGGCAAGAGCTTTTGTGCTGGTGGCTGCTGTGGATGGTACTGCCCAAGCCAGGGAGAGGTGTGTGACAGTGTGCAGGGGAAACAGGGCAGAGGACAGTAAAATCCAAGGTAGACACTCACCTGGACCTTAACTCTCTGGGTTTTTTTTTGTTTCATGCTCTGTGTACTACTGCTGTTCTAACACAATCAAAATCACACTAAAAACATAGAACCAAATGTGTCCCACCCAGTAGTAGAAATACAGTGGCACTTTGAGAGACCTACACCTTCTTCCCACCCGTCAGCTGCCTTAGTTAAGAACTAAATTGCATGACACTGTGTCCCCTCATCCCCTGCTTTTATCTGATTCCCATCCTCCCCAAAGCATCCTTCAAATTTCTCCAGGAGAGCAGGAGTTAAATGGCTGGTTTTAGTGGTAGAGACATGTTTAGGAAGGGATTGAATTTGCGCGTGGTACAGCCGGTTCCCTGTTTATTAATAAGCTATTTATCATTGGTGTTGCTTTTAATACCATTTTGGCTTAATGTTGTTAATGAAATATAAATACCCGCACTAATGATGTTGGTCAGGAGGCAGCGTGGGCCACTGGCAGCTTTGCAGGAGGGAGGCCAAACCGCGGCTGTGTGTATGAGAGGCTGCGACGGCGCGACTGCCAGCCCAGCCTTCGGAAGAGCCTCCCCACACACTCCCACCACAAGGCTGCCTAAGCACAGCAGGGTGAGGAGGGGGTGCTGTGGGGTGGGATGGGATGGGGTGGGATGGGGTGGGATGGTGCAGTGCTGGCAGAAGGACAGAGAGAGGTTTCCAGCAGCTCTAGACCACTCTGATAGCCCAGGCCCAAGCTGGTACCCATCAAAACTGCCCAGAAAAGAAGGTGGCTCAGCATCACAGTTCAGCTCCAGCAAGGCACAGGGTTGCTCCCTCTCAACTCCATGCCATTTGAGATCACAACAAGAAGTAGCCCCAGCCCAACATGTCTGTGTTGGGGACCCTGCAAGCAGCAAGGTAGCTGTTTAGATGGAAATAAGTAGAAGTCAGATGAGTTTCATTTGCTTAATGCAGTTGCCCCACTGGAAGAGCGATCTTGCAGGCTCTGTGCTAAGCTCCCCCAGGGCAGCTCCCACATAAGCCCAGGACCCCTTCAGCAAAGAGGTGTTGCCCAGCGACCACCTCAGAGCTGCTTGTGGCTCACGCCGGGCTGGCCGCAGGGGCTCAGGATGGCTTCAGGCCATGGGGTGCTGTGGGGTGGGGTGGGGCAGGAGGAGCTCGCCCGGCTCCTGGGACCGCCTGCTGCTCCACAGCCACAGCCTCCTCCCCAGGCCCATAGAGGGAAGGGGCCACGCTGCCCTGGGTCTGCTGCTGGGATGGAGAAAATAAAGGAGTCTCCGCCCTTGCAGGGAGCAACGTCAAAAGCCTGGCCTTTGGCAAGTGTTCAGAGGTTTGTTTTGGGTCTGCAGAGAGAGCTCACACAGGTCCCTCTCCATTAGCTTGTGTCTAGCACCGTCATGGGGCAGGGATTACAAATCTCCCTAAGAAGGCTTTTGGAAATCCCATCTTGCATTACCATTTGCATTAGAGCAGCCCCTAGAGAGAGCTGAGGCCTGGGCATGTTCTCAGAAAGAACCTTGGCCTGGGAGAGGTTTCAAGGCGCCAGAAGAGTCTGGTATGGAAAGACAACAGGCAGAACAGCTTTGGGACTGGTCAGCGGATAAGGAAGGGGAAAACCTATGCCCAAGGCCACTACCCTACCCAGCAGGCACACAGCTCCTGAAATCAGAAGAGAATCTGAAATGGACCTTCACCACCAGGAAGTCGCAGATCTCTACAAGCCTCCAGAACAAAACTAAACACTTGCCTCGGGTGCAAACTCCAAACCCCGTCACTGCCTGAAGTCACTAAAGAGGCAAATTTGGAGAAGAAAATGTATTACATTCTGTCTTCAGACCAATCTCCTAAGAGTAACTTGTCTTGATCCAAGCTGACCCACTCCACTAATCTCATTTAACAAGTAGGGAACCAAAGAGTTCCCTACAAGGCTGGAAGCCTAATCATACGGTGGGTCTAAGTGCAGAGGATGACCACACACCCCGTTACCCACCAACCCAGGGCCAGAGCCACTGTCTTCTCTGATCAAAAGAGGTACCCTCGTGCCCTCTTTCATACTGCTGCCCTGCCACAAAAGCATCATCTGTTTGCATAAACTGCACAAAGAAGCCTCTCTCTTCCTCTCAAACCCCATCAACACCCTTTTCTTCTTTTGCTTTTCAGTCTCCCTCTTCCTCTCTCCCTGGCAGCCAGTGCAGACGAAGGTACAACTGGTCTGTACTGGGAACTCTCCTGGTGTCCCCTGCCACAGGGAGCGCCATCAATTTACACTGTTCCTTTAAGACGTTATCTTTTGATTTGGTGCTCCCCCTTTCCCCTCCTCAACTAACTGATTTATTAGTTTACATCTCATAAATTGTAACCCCTCGCCTCCCCCTTCACCCTCCCAGATGCCATAAATCCCCTTCAGGGCCTCGACACCCTTCTGCATGTGGTGCAGCCCCCTGCCCCCCAAAGTCACCTCCGAGTCCCCAGGGAGCGCGGGGCTCATTTGCTGGGGGTTTGGTCTAGCTCGTCTCAGCAGCTAATCCCTTGGGTGGCTCCTGTCAGATTATTAATTAGCTAAAGCGGATCGGCCCTGGAACAACATGCGGTTGGACTTCAGATAAAACAGGACGGCAGAGGCTTGGCATGTAGTTGTTTAAAGGGACATTGTCCCTTTTTTCTCTTGCCTTCTCCTGGGGTGGGAGGAAGGAGAGGATGAGGAGACAGACTAGTTCCACAGCTGCTCATAACCCCCCCGCAGTTGGTGCCCGGGTCACAGGGCTGTGATGCTCAGAGGGGAATGGGCACAGGTCTGGAGATGCGAAGGACAGGAATGGCAAGCACCATCCCCACCCTCACCCTGTGGCAGCTAAAACTTTTCCATATGTTGGAAAAGCTTTAGGATCCTGCTGAAAGGCACTCAGCTGGAGGGACTCACTGTTCCTCGCTGCCACCTCCTTTCTGCCATCCCTTGTCTACTCATCGCTCCCTACAGAAGACTCAGTATATACAACTACCCCAAAAAACAAAGCAAAGGCTGTTCCAAGGGCCTGTGGTCATCCCCACTTCGAGAATAGGTAATTTAAACCAGAAGAAGTCAACCAGTTTGTATGTGCACATTTAAAAGCCCCCTTTCTTATGCCCTCCTGGGCAGGATAAAGAGTGAGGGGTCTCACTGGAAAGCCTGTCAAGAGCGAGCTGGAATGAGAGTCAGCGCAGCCGATGCTGGGGAGCAGCTCACCTCCTCACTCCCTTCCCACTTTGGATTGTTTTGACTCAAACCGATGAAGCTGAAATATCGAGTCACAACGGCACTAAACTTCATTACAAGCTCTTAACACAGATTACTTAATAAAAAACAGGCTGCTTTAATTGCTTTTCCCCCATTAGCATTTCTGGAGGAGAAAATTCTGATTAATTTGAAGAGGCGCATTTCCCCCACCCCTCGTGCTGGCCTGTGAACCAGACCTCCTTCCCACACCAGCCTTGTCCAGGAGAGCATCCCAGAGTGGAAATAGAGAGCCCAAATCCACATGACTCTGAAAAACAAAGGGACTAAGGGCCTGGATGAACAGATGGGAGTAATGGAGTGAAGCAAACAAGGGAAAGAAAAATCTCCTCTCTTTTCTGGCAAACCCATAAAAAGTGGCACAGGGGAACGAGCGAAAAATGGTTAGAAAAGAACAGCAAAAAGGGAGGACTGGCAGCACGGCAGGGTTCAAAGAGCAAATCCAGAAGTTGCTAGACTGATTTGGTGGGAAGCACCTTCACCCCTGTCTGCAGCTGGGAAAGGAGAGGCTCTACCAGGGGAACACTGTGTGGCTTTTCAAACTTTGGACCAAAAGCCTGGAACCACAGTGCTCTCTGTATGCACCTGAAACAGTCCCTGGTCCTCGTTAAGGCCCTGCTTGGACGGCCAGTTCCAGGGGAGGGTGTCTGCACTTTCCCCCTAGCTGGCCATGCCCAGGTTAGGATTCCTGGGAAGCCAGGGAGAGGTGAGGGAACCACCCTTCATCATCCAGCAGCTTCCCCTGGACTGGGAAAGCTGGGGTTACACATGCAAAGGAAGGAACCTGAGCCTTTTCAGGGGGAAAGAACAACAGGACAGGCAGCAGTGCTGGGCTGGGCTGCTACAGTGGAAGATGCCAAGAAGCTCTCCTCACTCCATCCCCAGGACCTACCTTCATCCCTAACTGTTTCATGGATCTAGGATTTCCAGCTACCTACCAGTTCCTCAAAGACTGGACATCAGAGAGGACAAACCCCCTCTGTCCCACACCATATCTGACCAGCTCAGGTAGGATCTGCACCGCTCTGCTGCCAAATGGCCCCGGGTAAAAAAACTCTACCAAAACCTTCTGGCTTTTGGGCAACTGCCTTCAGCTCCTGTTGGAACTAGCCCTGGCAAAGGAGGATGGCAACCAGGTTCCTGAGTAGGCTGTTCTCTAGGTCAGCACACTTTAGGGACGTGGTAATCAATCAGGAATTGCTCCCATGTGCCAACTCTTGTCAACCTTGCAACGCTTTATGTTTTCCTTAAAGCCTAGGATCTTGCAAGTTACACAAGAATTTTGTTTTGTACAACAATGTACATATAGAGCTATCCCTCCCTCTGCTCCTGCTGCTCTCTCACTAGCAGGGCACAGCAACCTGAAATGTGATCTGTGTGCATCCTAAACACATAGAAACCTCGGTATTATTAAGTCTTATAATTGGGGGGAGGAGGGGAGTAGCTTTTGACTTCTGAAAGGACAAGGCTAGCAATATTGTTTGCTCATTTTACTTTCAAACTCACCTTAGTTTGTCCTCTCCTCTGTTTTTCTTGTACATTCTATTAACGTACAGCTGAGACAAACTCAGCAAGAATCACAAGAAAGACACTGGGACAGATCGTAAACTGCCCTGGCAAAAATCAGGATCATTCTGCTGGCTGAAAATGCAGCTCTGCTGCTTTACATCAGCAGATGGCTTACCTGTGGCTCTTAATGGTTAATATGTAACTGCAGTAATAAGAAAAAAAGCCCCAGCATTAATACAGAATTTGTCAGAGGCAATATGCTAGAACAGTCCTTCCATATTAAGCTCAAGTAGTGAGATAAGCCTCACCTGCAGAACTGCCCCATGGGCTGAGCACCAGCTCTGGAATGAGCCCCCAGTAGAAGACATCAGAGAACAGATCACGTTCACTTTACAGTATTTGTTCATTTTTCAAATTTTTTGTTTTTATCAACAGATTTCTGAGAACTACATTTTGTACATGCATTTCCCTCGAACACTTATGTGCCTACTTAGCACTGATTGCTCCAAGTGCTTTCCAACCGGTTTTCCTTGAGGAACTCTGGCAGGTCAGCGTCCCTGTTGGCTCCCCCTGGACAGCTGCCTGATGGACGGACGGATGGATAGACAGCCCCACATACAGTCCCTACTGGAGCTGAACGCCTTCCTAAATCTTTAGTGCAACCCTGCAAACCTTTTCTTTTAACTAGCTGTTTCATTGGGGTGTTACAGTATTGCTGCCTGCATCCCAGCGGAGAGAACTGCCGTTGGATCCAGTAAGGACAGGAAGATGGTTAAAGGAATCAGGAGATCTGGCTTCTCCTCCCAACTCTGCTTCTGAGTCATTATTAGCATAAAATCAGGTTTGTTACATCAGTGAAGCTTGAGTAAATAAACCACGACTCATCACTGTGTTTTATTTTGCAATACCTCAGTGGGCTCCTCTCTACAAATAAACACTATTAATGCTCATTGCAATTGCAGGTATATGGGGAAGGAGAGCGATGAAAGCACCTAAACCAGTCTAAAACCTTTATGGAGAGCAGCAGGGTGAAATCGCAGCATTTCTGAGGATATTGACTTTCATAGGACAGGTATTTTAAAAAAAGGCAACCCTTACTTGGAGAGACTAAAAGACAAGTAAGTCATGCCCACAGGTCTGACAGAGCCGATGGGTAAGAAAGGTTGGGAAACATCCTGATCCTTTTCTGAGGAGCCAAGGCTGAAATCCTGACTCCACTGAGGTTTATGGCAAAACTTGTGCTTGTTTTAATAGCACCAGGATTTAACCTCCATAAAGTTCAAGTGTGAAGAGAGAAGCCTTAGGAAAGAGATGGCCATCTTCATCAGCAACGGCTCTAGGAGGCTGCGAGTACCACGAAGTCAGAAGGACTGAAGGTGGCAGAGAAAGCAAGGTCTGAACCCATGAAGGCCTGGCCCAGTCCTGTCTCCTCCAGCACTGAACACTTTTTTTCCCACCTGATTTTTGGGCAGGCTGGTCTCCTGTGAGACAGTGAGCCAGGCAACTGTCAGTCCTCACTTAAGCACTGGGCTTCTTTGGGGCTAAGCTGCTCCACACACCCAGACACGTGAGCTCCGTGCTCAGAGCTCCTTCAGCCCCAGCGGGGGATCCTGCCCCACTTATTTCCTTGCTGCTGGAAAACCTCTTCAGCTTTTGCACCTCAGACCACTATTCCCCTTCATGTGGATGGCTGTAGGTGCAGAATCACTAGCTGCTGGGCACAGCAGGGCTTCCAAAATGGCTCTGGGCTGTGCCTACCTTTATTTTGAAACTCAATTATTCTGTGTCTCTCAAGAGCTTTATAAGTGTTCCCTCCTCAAACTCTGGTATCAGGGCCCTTCCCTGAACCTCTGAGCCTTTTCAACCTGCTTAGATCCCGTTGCTGGACTTGGCCCTCCAGGAGGCTGCATTAGGGTCTGCCGTTATCCAAATGAGCAGGACGTGCTAAGGACCTTAGTGGATGAGGCTTCAGTCCCATTCCCAGACCAGATATGGCAAGGGCAGCTATAAGGCCTGCAGAGCACATGATCCTCTCTCCCCTCCTTTGACTTCCCCCCATTCAGCTTTCCACAGCCGCCAACCAAACATCTGATCGAAGGCCCGGGGGAGGGAGTCAGAACTGTCCAGTCTGGTTATGAGTGAAGGTCATTGATCTAGCGCAGACCAGGGATGCGGAAAACAGGGGAGGGAGGAAAAAACCCTGAGAGAGAGAGGAGAGAGGAGAGAGGAGAGGGGGAGAGGCAGGCAGAGACGGCACGCGAGTGAGCGCAGGGGAAGGCAGCGGAAGTGGCTGAAACACGGTTTCACACTCTGAGACCCAAGGGCTGTTGTCAACCCGTCCTTCATGCTCACATCTTGTCACACTAGAGGTCAGGTCTCCCAAGCGTTCCTGGAGAGCTGAGCTAGCCCATATGGCAGGCAATATGTTAACAATATGGATCAGCTGCTCGTCAGGGCCTGAGCAGATGGATGTGACAACCCTGCTCTTATCCCAGACAGGCTTTTAACATCTTCCCTCTCCTCAACTCAGCCGTACCGGAAGAGATCTGCCCGAGAACCGTTGCCTCCAGCCTAGGTGGACCGTGGGGCCACAGGTCAGAACAGGCAGCGTGGAAATGCCTGCCTTGCTTTATCTGGATGGCAGCAGGTAGGGTAGAGCCCCATTCAGACCAGTGCAGGCAGGAACCCGGCCAAACTTCTATCCAGCGCGAGCGTGCTGTAAACGGAAAGACCTCGCTATAATCCAGATACGTGCTATTAACTCCCAACCACGGTGATAGAGTAGATACTGTATTCAGATATATGTATATGGCATGTTACCACCAGATGCCACACGTTACAGTCTAGACTGAGTTTTGTAACTGCCTGGGAAAATTTTCTCTCACAGAACAAGTAATACATAAATAGATGTATATTTTAATGGGCAAGTTAAACTCCTCCTGGCAAAGGCAGGCAAGTTGATTTCATACACAGGCGGGTAAATTTCCACAATGATTTTGCAAGGCTGTTTCACATTCCCCAGCTCGGGATCGGAGCCGTCAGGGCCGGCTCTTCTGCAGTTCTGCAGAAGGCAGAGTTCCCACCTCACTCCCTTAGCAGTTGTGCCCATGTGGGGATCCCAAGGATCCCAGCAAAAATAACAGAGTCAGCCCAAGTTGACCCCCAAATTTAGGTTTACTTTAGGATTGAAGCAAGGGGAAATATTTTGCAAAATCAAACACAGGCAAGGCAGGTATTTCTAATCCTTTTCCACACTTTTTTTTTTAAAGGTTTTTTTCTCACATAAAAGGCTACCCTTCATGAACTGAACAAGAAAACTCCCTCCAACCCTTATAGCTTTAGGACTAAACAGCCAGCTTGTGCTTATAAACAGAGAGTGAAACAGCAATCACAGCCTAGGGATGGGCTCTGGAGAACGTGCAAACAGTCTCTGTAGCCCAAAGTAAATTGAGCTTGTTTTGAAAGTAGAAGCCATACAACTTGCTCCAGGGCTGAAGACTGGAACACAGGGATTTCTAGTCCAGAGCATGAGCGATCACAAAGCCACATGCCTGAAAGGCTAAATGCATCTCCTTCACTGAAGTGATGCTTGTAGAACTAGGGGGACCTCAGAAAACAGCTGGAGTCAAGGGAAATATTTCTATTGTCTCTAATGAGCTTCTGTCCGTCAGAAAACAGCCCCTGAAGGACACTCAGCTCTGTACAGGCAATGCACCCAGTAGGTACGAGGAGGAGAAGGCAAACATTGAAAAGGATTACTGATCTGCAGGAACCTGAACTGTGAGGTTCACTTCAGCACTTAAGGAATTCCTGATATATCAGTCTCCTTCTCTTGCCTTCTCAGAGGTCCTGCTCATCCCAGGTCCATGTCAGATGGACATGCAGGGCTTTCAGTACCAGGAGCTACACCAGCAGAAAGCTGTGAGAGGAAAAGCTCCCTCTGATGGAAAAATGGACCCAGAACCCATGCAGCAGCTTCCTCAGCAGAGTTTTTCCCCCTGGATCTTGGGCCTCTCTGGAGAGGCACAAAAGGATGTTTGGTGGAAAATTCACCTGCTGCAGTCAAACCTGAGATTTCATATCTTATTTGGTAAAACCTCAAGGCTCTTCATGTTCCACTACCCTATTCCCTGGGGCAGAGCTCCAGTTTGGGAAGCTCTCTCGCCTCTGAAGGCTTGGGAAGGCATGTGCCACTGCTCTAAAAGAGGATACAAGCACCAGAGCAGCTCACAAAGGGATAAAGGCTGGAGTTCCCTACGTTAACAGTTCAAAACCAAGCTTTCCAAATAAAGCATGCCAGCCCCTGGAGGAGTTTCAGAACTAGGAAGGTGTGGGAAGGCACAGTTCACCCATATCCCATCCTGGAGCATACTGTATCTACTGGCAGATTTACTGAAAGCACTCAGGTCTGTAGACTCTTAACACGTGGCAGGCACTGAGCCCTGCTGAGCCTTAGAGGATCACGGATGTTGCTCTTTAAGGTAGGGCACTCAGAACATGAGTAAATTCCCCCCGTGCCACACACAGCCAGGGATGGACGGGGATGGCTGAAGCCCCAGACCAGCATCTTAGCCCCGTGACTTTTCTTGTCTTTCCTCTTGCTAAGCCAATACAGTCCCTCCACCCTGATCCTTCTAGTTCAGGTCTCAGCTGTACCTGTGACTCACAACAGCTTTGGATACACCGCTTCGCCCCCGTATCATTTATGGCACAGCAGCAAAAGACAGAGGAACGTGGTGATACACAATTCCCACAGGCACTTCATGTTGCTGATCTTCATTCAGGCATCATCGTCATTTAATGGTGCCAATACAGCCTAGAGACACCCCCTGAAAAAACCTCTACTCCTTACAGAACAGACATAACAACATACCAAGCCCAGAGACAGCGAGGATCCTCAGCCCCTTCCATCTGCAGCAGTATGGCAGTGCCACCAGGTACCTCCCACATCCCCAAACCATTGAGAAGAAATCCATTATTCCACTGCTGTTATCCCACAGCTGCTTTCTTCTAGGCCATGTTGTGCCCTACCTTTCTTTGTCGAGAAGCTGTGACGGGAGCCAAGCAGTGAAGAAAGTAAAATGGCTTTTAGAAACACAGAGTCCCACCCCCTCACAACCTTTCTGAGTTTCCCACCGTGACCACAGACATCCTCAAACTCCTCTTCTTTTGTGAAACGAGTCAATCAGAAACTGTCCCACACAATACTTACCGAGGGGACTCCCGTGCTTGCCTGTTCTGGCATACTACTTAGCTAATTGTTAATACCGCAGAGCAGCTCATTAGGAAGAAGGAGGCTAAGAGAGGGAGCTATTCAAACCAGCGCTTTGCTGTGTCAGCTGGGTGCCTCCGTCTGTGCAGAAATGGGCAACAATGTCAGGGGTAAACCCAGCCCTACCTGTAAGCCCAAGACAAACCAACACCCCACCATGCATTTACCACCCAAACCAATGATTTTCAGCAGCTCTTCTGAACTTTAGAGGCTAGAGATTCCCCAGGAGCTGGAAGAGAGGTTCTGGAGAACCAAAATCATTTACTCCAGTCCTACTTCAGAGCAAAGGGTTTGATCACAGAACAAAAGCCAGTACCTTGCATTGAGAAGTCGCAGGCTCCACGGTCCATTCCAGTGTACAAAGCCAGGAGAAAAGTCAGGTTCTTTGTTTTAGAGGTGGTCTCAGGTGAAGACAGTGTGAATTTGATGGCCTCCCTTCACTTGGTGAAGTCTCTTTGCCCTGAGGAGAGTTTCAAAAGGAAATGAATATTCCCTACTGAGCAGTGCAAGAGCTCAGGTGAATCACGAGCACAAGCAATGACGCTGGCCTCAAATGCCACAGCCACCCACAGATCTCAGCCCTTGGTCACACACAACAGTCCAGCAAGGCAAGACATTTCATGCCCTGCCAAACACACTGCATCCCAATCTGCTTCTCTGTCCTGTGTGGTGCTGGCAACTCAAAAGTCAAGGTACAAACCACATAGACGACCACCCGTTTGGCCGCGCGCTCCAACTTTTCCCAGAAAACAATCCAGGTCAATCAGTTGCAGAAACAGCCCACAGAACTAAGCCACTTATTGCAGAGAGCTTCCCCCCATAGCCAGCTGAGCGTTTCTGCCCATGAGAGATCATGATGCCATCCCTCCTTTATGGGGCAATCGTTGGCTTGTGTTCGTCTTACAACTACCAGTACAACAGAGCTCTACCATCAGACTTGTACACCCCCACAGCAAATGTGACTCCTCAGCCCCAAAGACGTGACAAATACAACCAAACGAGACAAAGGAAGAATTATTATTTCCAGTTTAGTGAGGCACACAGTAATTAAGTGACCTGTCAAAGGTCACTTGGCAAATCTGAGGGAGAATTAACAAAATCTCTGAAAGTAAATCTCTGAAATTTTGGTCCAAGAGCTGGATAACGAAAGTCCCAGTTCCCTTCCTGTGCTCCTTGGATGCACACTGCTACCTCTGCAACTGGTTTCACCCTTCTCCCCGCTTTCTCTAGACAGCTAAGACAATTCCCTTCCATTTCCTGCACTGGAGGAAATGCATAAATACACAGATTAAAAGAACAAGAACTTTTACCTTACTTACAAAATTAAAAAATGTCCTAGCTTCAACATTTGACAGAAGCTCAGAAGCTTCAGACTCTTCTGTGAGGTGGGATTGTAGACTGGAGGGTTTTGTTGGTGGTGGTTTTTTTTTTAATTTCCATCAGACAAAAATAAAAGAAGCAAAACAAAAGAGGGTTGTTGAGATCAATTTGTGATAGGTGCCGGGCCAAAGAAAATGGAGCCAAAGAAGTCAGAACCCTGCAACCAGCAACCTTTGTGTCAATTTAAGCAAATATTGTGGCGTTTCCATGGCAATCCCTGTTTTGAATATCCACTACACTCACTTTTTAAAGGGCTTTTCCTGTTTGCGTTTCAACTTCAAAACCTGTAAATATTTTCAGCCTTAACACATCCCGACCTCCCCCAGCCTCCCGAATGAGATACTATCAAAGCCCTGACATGAAGGCTTCTGTCTGCGGTACCCCAAAGCTGCGAAAATTCACAGCAAAAGCAGGTTGGGCAACCCACCATGGCTGGGGATAGCAGAAGCCTGGCTGGACCTTTGTCCCGCTCTCAGCACGGTGCCAGCCCCTCCGCAGCAGTAGGTACAGGATCCCTGTTCTTTTCTTTTTCAAAACTGAGTGAAACGAGTCCTCGCAAACGCACGGCACCGATAGCATCAGCCCAAGGCGAGGAGCACGCGGCAGGTGTTTTGCAAAACCTCCCTCCATCCCGCTCTGCCAGCTCAGGCCACCTCTGACCCGCCTCACCAGCCACGATTTCTGCTCCGAGCCTCTTCCTGTGACCTGCTCGGGGCCGGCTGCTCGCACGGCCCCGGCGCTGCCCCCCGGCCTGACCCGCGCTTCCCTCCCTTCCCCTCTAACCTGAGCTGAACCGAAGCTGTCACTCACAATGATTTATGCCGTGCTGCGTCATGCGCAAGTGAGAAAGAAGAAGAGTCAACTTTGTCCTCACTTGCAACCTGGGTTAGGGTGGAATTTCTCGAGCTTCCTCAGCAGCAGCTTGCAAGTACCTGCCATGTCCCTCTGCCTCTGCTCCACCAAGACAGAGCCCACGGGGTAAGTCCTGGTGTAACTGGTGCGCCCTGGTCAGGTGCTGGTATCTACTGTCAGACCTGGTGTTAACCCCCTCCCCGAAGGGTAAAGCTGCCCCTACATCTAACGCTGCTTTTTTCACATGCATGGACGTGCACGAAAACACCTTCTGTTGTGCTTCAGAGACATTTTGAGGACTTTCATCTCCAAGCCCCCAGTTCTAAAGCATCAGTCTGTGCTGCCGGACTGCAGCCCCTCCCAGCAGACATGGGAATGCACTGGTTAATTCTGAGTTTCCTGGCTGTGATGGATTTGTGCCAGGCCTCAAATGTTAGCTTAGTGTAATTTTTGGGAAGTCAATTTCCTTTGGGTTTTTTTTCCCTTTTTTTTTTTTTTGTTTAAGCTATTTTTCCTCTTTTCTTGTAAATGGAAAAGTAGGAGCATTTGAATGAGCGTCAGGACAGGGCCATCCATCCATGGGCTGTAGTTTCCCAAGAGCATTTTACAGGCACTGTGGTACGTGCACAGAACAACCATGGAAACAAACACCAAGTGACTTCAAAAGCCGTTATGCTGAATGCCCACAGAGGCAGCCTTGCGGGAGCGGTCCTCTCTCTTGCACGAACAACGTCACCCCTAGGTCCTGACCACCTCTCCCACAATGCCGGGTGCATCTGATACCACTGGCAGATGATGCACGATACCTGCTCTCCTGGCCAGCTTCCAGCTCAGGTAATTACATCCTACAGGAGTTTCAGCTGGATATTTTATCCCTTCTTCACTTCCGGGGCTGAGCGGCTGCACTGGGAGTTGCTAAAATCCTGTCCAGATCCACCCCGGATGTGAGTGCGTGCCGGGGGCTGGAGGGAATTCTGTACATCCCTGCAGCTCCCAAGAGCCTGGTGCCACAGAAAACAACCTCCTCTAGAAACACACAACGACATACCTTCTTACGTACATCCCATAATACCCCCACCTAAGCTGAGGTGCAGAGCTGGGAAAACCAAACTGGCCCGCCACACCGGGAACTGACAATTTCTGGAGGCATGTGCTTAATGCTGCCCAACGGAGCAGTCATTTGGGACGTGGACACAGGCTACCCTCCTTCCTTGAAGTGGAAACTCTCCTCCCATCATCTCACAGGCTTGGAGAAATTAAAACTTGTGGTGGCAGTGGTGAAAGGCTAAAGCCACAGCCGCCGGTCTGCCTCGGCCACCGGCATCACATGCCACAAGGGATACTAGTGGTGTTGGATGTGCGGGAAAAGACGGGCCAGGCTTAGAGCGCCCATGAGAACAAGCCCAGCAGGGTTCACGACAGGCCAAAGCAAAAGGTGAGCATCTTCATTGTGTCTCTGACCCTCTCACCATGCCGCCACTGACAAGCCACGAGCAGGAGACGCTGGCAGGACAACACTGGATGCTCTCACCAAACCCTGCCAACACACATTTCAAAGGGCAGGCAAAGATGAGGGTCCCTCATCCTCCCATGAGAGCTGGTTTTTGCCATTTGCCACCGTCACAAGAATTCAGAGCCCTCTGAAGCTGTCCAAGACATAAGGAAATGCCGTGCTGACCCATTCTCCACCCAGGAGTCTCCATGTTTGTCAGAAGACTCTATCAAAACCTATGTTTCATGCCCTCTTTGTCATCTTCTTTCCGAAGATTCTGGACCAGATCCTCACCTGGTATAAAATCAGTGCAGTTTCGGTGGCTTCAGTGAAGTCATGCCAATTTAAACGAGTTGAGGATCCGGCCCTCCAAGTTACTGGAGTTGCCAGTTCTTCCTTTGGATAATCCCGAGGGTGATTTCACAGCAAGCAGCAGCACAGGCCCAGCCAGACTGGCAGGATCAGCTGCACTTTTCTACCCCCCACGAGTAGGGCGGTCTGTGGCAGAGTCCCTACGGTGAGACCCTTCTGGAGCAACACTGGGCGTTATCATCAGCTGCTGCTTTTCCTGAGTCTCCTTCTCTCTGTTGTTTAATGAGAGATAGATACAGCACCGAGTAAATTACTCCAGGCTTTGGATCCAGGTTTTCTAATTGCTCTTAGGAGGGGAGCTCTTGGCTTTCAGGGCAGCGTGTCATAGAGTGCAACGAGCACCCATGTATCTGGAGGGGGCGCAGGAGCAGAGCTGGTCACTTGCCCAGCAGTAAAACCCAACCAGGTTTGGGGAGTTGGAACAAGATGACCTTTAAGGTCCCTTCCAACCTAAACCATTTGATGATTCACTTACTACTCTGAAAACAGCACGTCTTTATGAACAAACCAGATCTGGTCTTTCCCTCCCTCCACTCCCACCAGCCTTTACTCCCAAAGAAGGTGAAGAGCCCATCACGCCTGGTGAGCCGAGTGAGCAGCTACAGATCCCTGCTTGCCCCCGGCTCTCGCCCTGTCACCTACCCACACCACGTCTCCCTGTGAGGGAAACAGGCAACGCAGGCACGGGGAACATGGCAAAGCTTCAGCAGGCACTGGGTGCGCAAGAACTTTCTGTGCTCTGCCCTCACAAGTCCTTCGCTATCCCCCCAGAGCAATTTTCTAGGCAACAGCGCGGTTGCATTCCCTTCCCTATCTCCTAATAAATATCATGCTAAGCAAGATGAGTATCTTCTTCCCAGACCAAGCAGCATGACCCACTTTCTGAATCAGGGCAGATGCAATTGGGCCCTGGAGTCCTGGACCCCTCCCAAAGCAGAGAGATTTTGTAACAATTACAGCAAGAAGCAGAAGGAATAGAAAAGTAATAAGTGATCAAAGAGTGCAGTGGTGGAGCTGAAGCTGTGGGGTAATTACTACTCCTTGCCATCCTACGCTCTGGCATTTTCCTAGGACACTGAAGCAAGAGCCACGTGCACATTCACACAACGTCTCTCCTCCACTGCCCTACATTCCTCAAAAGTAACAGGTCCGATTTCAAATTCTGGCTAATGGCTCAGGTGAGACAACTGTTCCCCTCCCCTGCACACCCACCCTGATTTTTCCCCTTTTCCTTTCCCCACAGCGGGACAGGAACAGAGGATTCAAATTCCGCCAGTGCAAGTGCCCTCCTCCAGCAGACCCAGACGTACCCATCTCCTGCCCTGCCCCAATGACAGCCCTGAGGCAGCTTTGCCCCTGGTGTCCCAGTGGTGACATCGGCCTCGTGTGCCAACATCCAGCTGTCTGTGAGCCCCACTCACAGAAGTGTCACTGCCTCTGCCCCCCTTGTCCCCCTAAGCCTCTCCCAGCACAGAGCTTCAAGAGCTGCTTGTCAGGCAGCAGAGAGAGGAGGTGGCTGGATCCTGAACCCAGCAGTGCTACTCTCAGTTTGGAAATGCTCCACTTTTCCAAGGAACAGCTGTGTACTTTCCCAGATGTAGCTGGGACCAGAGTATGACCCAACAGGCACAGAAAACAACTAACAGGAGGTGGGGTGAATGTCAGCAGTGCTTTCGTTGCTTGAACCCACAAATAAAACTTCCCTCCTGGAGGAGCGCAAGCCTCTACGGCCAAAAGCACATAGAAAATCCCATACCAAAGAGGACAATGTGCCATGATGTACCTGTGCCCACACCAGCTCCTGTACCATGCTCAGCTCACAAACCCAGGAGTCTCTGTGCCCAGTGGGTGTCAGGACACCCATCAAAGGGTCACTCTTTCATTCAGAGTCACTCATTCAGCTGCCTCTCCCAAGAAGCACAACGGGCAAGCCGTCTGCAAGTCCTTCGGCAGCACCCGGCAGCTCCAATGAGAGGAGACCCCCGTCTCCTCAGACAGCAAAAGACAGCACTTGCCTCAGAGCAAGTCTGAGAGACAGAGGAGCGACGGGCAGGGAAAGGAGCTGCCATCTCACCCAGGAGCTCGGAGCTGGCACTGGCCTTCAAAGTCAAGACTTCTCCCCTGCCCACTGGGACGCACCACCATCAAGACACCAGCACAGAAATACACACCGGTAGGTGCCCTGACCAGCACAAACAGTTGCCTTCATTGCCCGATGTGCCGAGATGAGGCAACAGTAACTTTTAAAAGCATTTCCATGGCAATTTTTCTTCCCAGCTAAAGAAAAGAATTGGAACAAAAAAAAAAAGAAATAGAAAAAGAGAACCCTTTCACCCAAACTTCAGAGATAAAAAAGGGCGAAAAAATCTTCATCTTAATTCAAAATCCTATTTGATGTGTCGTGGCATGAAAATGTTTTTCACTGCATTTTTTCAGTGTGATCTCATGCACCCTGCAAACGGGGTACGCCCAAAACACCAGGTATTTTATGGGACACAAACAGAGAGCAAACATACACAATTAAAAAAAAAAAATGGGATTGGTAAATATTTAAATTAATCAGAGCTGGCATCTGTGCAGCCTCCCCTCCCAGAGAGAGGGATGTTTGCAGCTTTGAAAAAATAAAAGCGAATAACATGACCTTTTCCTTCATGTTTGTTAGCTCACTGCAGTTTGGTGGGTTGGAGCAGCCCAGGAACCTCCTAAAACCAAGTCCAGCAAGTGCAGCGGGGGCTCCTCTCCCCCCCTGCCCGGCACCGGGGGCTCAGGGCTCCCTCCAGAGCTGGTGGGGACAGAGCTGGCTGGGGGAGCTGCTCCAACCTGTTTGCTGTCTCACTCCATAATGCATGGGGTTTGTTGTGTTTTGGGTTGTTGGTTTTTTGTTGGGGTTTTGTTTTTTGGGGTTTTTTTCTTGGTTGGTTTTGTTGGTGTTGTTTTTTTTTTTTTTTCTTTTCAGTTTAATTGTTGGAGGAGTTTATGAAGCTGTTTGCCAAAATACAATCGACTCCAGGGAGCCAGCTTACACAAAAAGGGTGTGTCGCCGAGCGAGGCCGTGGAGCCATGGAAACCACCACCTTTTGCATTTGCCCAGGTGAAGCCAAGGCTTTGCGGATGGCTTGTGAAATCGGCAGAGATCTGCAAGGAAGTGAAACACGTACATGCAAGTGTGCGTTAAGCCCTCGAAAAAGTGGCCCCATCCACCAGCACCTAAATCTCCCAGTGGGACAGGCAGAGACAGTTCTGCCCCTGCAGCACACGCAGATGTGCAGGTTGGCAAAACTCCTGCCGAACGGCTCCACAGCCAGAGAAATGGGGCTCTGAGCACATATACAAATAAAAAGTACCACCAGAACACATGGAAAAGTCTCCAAAGCAGGTATCACGCCTTGGGTGTTCGCTCTGACCCACAGAAGGAAAGCTTGCGGCGGTGGAAGGTGGGGGGGACTGGTGAGGGGAGAAGGGGGGGTCTCCTTGGGTCAGCCTGCAGCAGTGAGACACAAGGACCGTGCCGTGCAGGACCCCGTGTCCAGATGCAGGCGAGTAACTGAGGGGGGGAATGTTTGTCTTGCGAGCTGGCATGTGAAGGCGGGTGGCTGGAGAGGGACCCTGGCTGCATTCTTCTCAATCTTAGAAAAGAAAACAGAGAATTCCTCAGAAGCACTGGCTGCCGGCCTGACGGACAGAAAACAACCCGGGAACAAAGCGCAGAGAAGGGATTTTAAAGCCACCCAGCTCCTGTGAGTGCCTGCTCCAGGGCTCTCCTGCTCTGAACTGCGGCTCTTTTGAAAGAGGTAACATCAATTATTCCCAACTTTCAGCTGCTGAAAGCCTGCTGATGACATTACAGGTTAAAGGATCTCACCCACCCTGGTGGAGACAGTCAGAGAAGCGAGCAGAGGGTAAAGTCTCACCAGGCCACCTCCTGCCGATGAGCACAGAGCACCCTGTGGCATACGGTACCACCTGGAAAAGCTGAACAGGCACAGGGAGTCCACAGGAACAAAGTTCCAGGATCACCCTCAAAATGAGACCTGGACAGAGCCAGCAAGAAGCCAGATTTCTCTTGCTCTGGTCTGACTTCAGTCTGCCACGTTAACAGTGGGATGATTCGATCCTGGTGCTTCTCTTACCTGGAGTGAAAGCTCTCTGACCACAAACCACCTCAAGAACCAGCTCCTGCACTTCATAAATCCTGGAGAGAGGAGTACAGACCCCTCAGTGTAGGAGAGATGAGGGCAGCGATGTTTCTCTCAGTGCAGGGAAGGAGGGAAACCTTTGAAAGCCCATCACTAATTTATGACTCACTATTGGCTTCCAATCATATATTTACATCAGATCTGAATTTGTCTCCAAATGCAATGACCTGGCCTTTTCCCACTCAGAGCCCCTTGTTTTCCCCTTTCATTAGAGAATCCCAAGGCAGGTGCCAGCCAGACACCCGCTGAGTACTGTTTAAGTGACAGGTCCCCAGGGCCACCTCCCAGCGAAGGCAGGGCATGTGGCATCAGGCAGGACTCAGGAACAGCACCCAGGTGCTCCAGCCACCGCCTCTGTGTCTGGGCTGTCCCCAGGCATAGCCCCCAGCCACTGCAGAGCCTGCTGCTCCCTAGGGACGGCAGACAGAGATAAGGGACAGGCGCTCCCCCAAGGGTGACCACGGGAAGGGCTCAGCAGGCCCACGAAGCAGGCAAGTGCCGGTAAGGCTTGGTGCGTCAGCCCTTCTGGCATCGACCTCCCAAACTCATTCAAATATTTCCCTTTTTTTTTAATTTAATGTTCCCTATAATTCATCTGTCCCAAAAGATAATCAATAGAGGCCGTAATGAAAATTTGAGCCATATTTTATGATCCGCTGCAGGAGAAAGGGCCACATCAGCAGGACTAGCCTTGGCTTCCAGCATCATTTCTGTGTGCGTTTGCCTGCTCGCTGGCCAGATTCCTCCCTCTGCCTGCCCGCGGCTGCTGACAGGGGCAGCCCCTCCAGGAGAAACTCCCACCCTTCCCTCCTACTTCAACCAGCAGCTGCTCCAGCCGCAGCTGAAGATGTACGCGTGGGGAAAAGGGAGGTTCCTACAGAGTGCGAAGGGCCCTGACCCAGCAGCCTCGGGGAACTTCCCAAGCATCCCTCAACTTCTCAGCTCTGAAACAAATCCTATGGCCCTCAACCAGACCCTGGGGGGAATATGATGATCACGTTGCAGGAGCTGAAGAGTTATTTCTACCCTTCACAGTAATTCCTTAATCCTTGGCACTACCTCTTAGTCAAGCTGGGCTTCGTGCTCCTCTTCTCCCAAACACCACCCAAGAGTGAGGGCAGTCATTCATGGGGGAAGAAGAGCTCCAGGGGCCTAAAGCACATTCTCACTTCTAGCTTAAATCTCCATGTCCAGTCCAAGAGGAACCTCAGGCAATCCCACTTCTCTTCATTCCTTTTAGGCACAAATCTTACAACTGCTCCACAATCCTTCCATTTTACTATAGCATACGTTAATTTGGGAGCTGCGCTGACCTTACTTCCCCAGGTGGGTAGTGGCGAAGAAGAGCGAGCACGTCTCAGTGCCAGCCTCCACACGCTGCTGTGTGGTTTTCGTTCCACATTATAAATCCCACAGCACTTTCAAGCACCTTCATCTGTTCTCCCAGCACACAACCAGCAGGTTTGTTGTTTTTGCACATGCACACAGACGCGTCCAGGGCTGAAACGAAGGCAAAAGCCTCAGTCCTGTTCCCGGAACCCTTCTCCACCATGGATTCCCAGCAGCGGGTCCCCTGTCCTCCCTCTAAAGGCTGGAGCATATTTCATTGCCTGAAGCTGCCGCGTCCGCAGGGAGCCGGAGGTAACAAAACCGTCTTTGATTTGGCCAAGGGAAAAATATCAGAAGTGAAAGGCCAGATGAGGAATTTACAACAGCAGCTAAGGCAGCAAAAATACAAGCGCCTGACCAGAAGCTGCCCTCCTGCTCAGCAAGTCATGTTGCTCAGCTTCCCATGTGTCTTGGAGGGGCAGGACGTTGCAGAGAGCACAGCCAGAAACCACCAATTCTCTACGCAGCCGAGCTGCACTGACACCCTCGCGAGACCCTGGCTAAACAGCGCTCAGCCCTGAGGCATCAGCTGGGAAGCCAAGAAGCCTCTGCTCACCCAGAGGTGCAGGTGGTGATCTCATATTCTCTTACCGCTTGAGACTCATGCCTTTCCTATACCAAACCGATGCAGCAGCATCGTGCAGGTATATTGGTGATACTCTATCTCTCAAGGGAAGCTCGAAAATGCTCTCTGTCCTGGACTGGTAGCTTGAATCCCTGTAACCAGTGGTCAACAAGAGCAATAGCCAAATATTTCCACCTTTCCTTTCTCTTGGAAACTCAGAAATAAACCATCTTTGCTTTAAAAATACAACAGCAGATTCAAATTAACTGTAGTTTGTAAATAACGTGACAGATTTGCAAGACAGGAGGACTGTGAATCCAGAGGACGTGGGTGAGCAGCTTTGTGCTTTAACCTTATAGACGAAAGGGGACTGAAATCCCAAGCAGAACTGGGAATAGCACCGTGGTCTCAGAAGCCCCGTGTCAGCACCACATACAGCCTTCCCTCTTTTTCAATCCCGCTGCCAACAAAGTAGGCCTTGTACTGCCAGAGAGACCTGCCTGGGAGAAACTTGGGGACAGCACACGGGGATGTACCACGGCTGCTGCAGTCACTGCTAACTTGCCCCAGATTTGAACTGGTGACCCTTACTAATATCATCCAGTCCCTTGATATCCTCGGGGAGCAATCAGCACATTTTATTAACCCAGCCAATTTTAGAAGTGCATACGCAGTATTCTAGTTACTTGTTACAATTATGCATTATAGGTCCATTTCTTACATATGCTTATGCTGAAGTGATGTGCAGTACTTTAAGACAGTTATTACACCATCAGAGCAACTGCATGAGGACCACGGCGCTGAACAAGCTCCGGCTTTCTCAGAGCCCAGAGCATACCCAGTGTCTATGGACATCACTTGCAGCAGAAATAGTCTAACCTAATATAAAGCCTCAGAGATCCCCACAACTAAATCCATTTTTTAAAATGACATGTTTCCACCTATTGGTCCCCGGAGTGAACTAATTGCTTTTGCTAGTTTTAAAAGCCAGAGTTATTTCACTGAAAAAGAATGAGCGAGTGCATGGGAACTCAGAGACATCCTCAGATTTGTGATGTAAAATCACCATGTATGCAGATAGATTTGCTGCCCAAACAGTCAAATTTCCAGCTTTACTGCATGACATGCCACAGGGGAAATCTTCACTTCACAGAGAAGGTGGGAAAACAAGGAGTTAAAGTAACCTGACCAAACTCAAATAGCAATTTAGTCAGAGCTAGGAGAATATAAGATTTCTGTCTGTGCTCTAACCACTAGGTTATCCCCTTCTTTGATAAATAAACTTCTCAGTCTAAGGGGAGGCTGCTATTTCCACTTAAAGACTTGTGTTTTGGTTTGTGTTTTTTTTTTAATTGCCTTTTTCTTAAAATTCATTTTATTTATTTTTTTGAAGATGACACCCTACAAGCGGGAAGCTGCTCAGCAGGCGACCAGTCCAGGACCACGCTTAGGTTACTATTTTTCTGCATTCTGAAATAGCCAAACAGTCTGACTCTACCACCCCTGCAAACACACCCCCACAGGTTTAGATGCTCTGGGGACAAAATTGCCCAGCGTCCAGTTCTAGACCTACCTGCTCTGGAGTATGGGCTGGATAATCATTTACAGCCCAGAACAAATTATTTACAGACAATAAAAATATACAAATTATGTATAGATAAAAAAACCTGAAAAAATCCCAAATAAAAATTAAATTAGAGGGATAAACTCTTCAGGGACGATAATTAGAGAAAAGAAGTGTATGTCTTTTCAGAAACCTGTACTTACCTGTAGCAGGAAGCAACTGTACGTTCTGGGTGCAGAAGCACATACTGGGACATGCTCCTCACACAGTTCTTGTGAAAACCATTGCTCACTGTTGATCAGAAAACCAACAGAAAGCAAGAAATCCCTACTTCTTTCTCGGTAAAAGCAGTTCAGCTCCACCATTTGCTGGGAAAGTTTTAGGTAAGATTCCTTACCCCAGCTCAGAGTAAATTGCTTTTTACTCTGATGAAGCTCAGCTCTCTTTTAAAGGAACCACAGCTGAAGGTGACCATTGCTAAATTTTTTATCATCATTTTATGAACGTGTTTACCTTAATTCATAAATGCTGTATAGAGTGAACTTGCTTATATTTTGTTTTTCATACTTAAGAGTAATTCAAAGACATGGATTTTTAAAAATATGTATAAGAAATTACCTCATACAAACTTGTACTGGTTTAATGCAGAGTTACTGCCCTTATTTTTATTTGGATTTTGTAGAAATTTGTTACTAATTAATTAGAACTGAGCCAAAATAATTGTTTCCATGCAGGCTATCAGTTTAACTCCCACATCTCAAGTTAAACAGGTATAAATGTTTTATACATAAAAGGCTTTGGATTATATAATGCAAACACATCTTCTCCCTTTTTTCAGCACTTACTCTCCAGATTTCCTTTGGGAATTGACGTGTCGGACAGTGGGAAAACGATCAGTTTCAGGTGTGCACAGGGAGGTCTCTGCCATCGTGTTTACAACGCACATGAAGTTTGGAAAACTTCCTTAAAGTAAGCACTTTCTCCCCAGGTTCATTGTTTAATGGATGTTTTCCTTTCAAGATTTTTATTTATAAAGATCCTTTTTTGTTTTCCAAAACCCAGGGTTTATGGAGGAAACATTCTGTCCTCAAATAATCATCTCCACGCAAAGGAAAGCTGCTTAAGATGTTACCCACTTATTGCACACACATACTTCTACAAGGAGATTCTTAATCTTCACCCACCCAAGATTAAGGCAATGCAAATTATGAAATCGATACCAATACAGACAGCAACATCTATTACAGTTTCAATGTTTTTGTTATATTTTTTCTAAACTATTAAAGCAGTATGATTTTAATGTGATTGTTGTTGTTTATGCAATACAAATTCTCTGTTGTTTGATGCTGGGACTGCTTATGCAAATGCCCTATTTTCCTTATAGAAACCCTTCCTTTGACACCTCATGTGAGTAAAGAAAATATTTGAGTGCTTGCAAGATGAGGATCCATTTATATTTAAGGCTCCATTACTGATCAGGAGGCAAAGAGTGTCCTTAAGGTGGCTATAAATTACAGTTATACTAATTTTAAGGCCCTTAGTCTCTGTCCTAGTGATGTAGCAGAAGAGCTTTCGAATAAAGGAGATTCTTCTCTCACAGCAGTTTCAGTTCTTTTCTTTCATTAATCAAAACCTATCCTACATATATATATATATGTTTTCTCTATATATGTATGTCTGAATGCCTCTTTGAGGTTTAACACTCCTGCACCTAAGATTCAAACATAACAAATCAAAAATCATTTTGCAAGCAACTACAACAGGCATTTCCAGAAGTTACATCACATAACAAGTCACGCAATTAAACTTTAATGAAAAAATAAAAACAAAAACAGCAAGCAGCCCCTAGTGCTTGCTTTGTCTTTCAAACAATCTATCATAAAAAAGCAGGACGTTAAAATGGAAGAACCTCTGACTAAAGCTGTGCCGTAAACAATTTTTTCCTAATGAATTCCACCTCTTTACTCCACTGAATCAGCAGAGCCGGATGGAATTTCTCTCCTCTCTTCCTTCTCTCTGTATAAAAGGATGTACTGCTGATAAAACTAGTAACCCATGAAGATCACTTCCCCGAGGTGAGATGCCTCCTGCCAACATTTCTGCTTTCCGGGGGTTATAGTCTAACACCCTTCCTCCTCCCCGAGACACCGGGCCTCCCTCTCGGAGCCAACCCCTTGAAACCAGCGGGACCTTTAGTGTTGTAACGTGAGCGCTGGTGCAGGCAGGAATAACAGAATGTGTCTTACGGCAACTATCAATGCTCATGCACATCCATACTCCTCTTAAAAAAAGAACGGACCCAGTCCTTCCAAATTTCTAAGCACCTGCACCTCAGGAAAGATTCAGCTGGAGCTCGAAGTCTTAAACACCTCTCCAAGACCTGCCTGAACCTCGACATTCTGCTCCTCTTCTTCAACCTCACCCTCAGCTTATATTTTTCCACACCTGCAAATGATATGCCATAAAAATCAAACGTTTTATTTCACATCTGCTGAGACCCTATCATTTGATGAAGGGTAACTGTGGTACACACAGGACAGGGGAAGAGAACAGGGCTGTCATTTCCAAAATATTGTTAGGAAAGGCAAAAGGGAAGCAGAAGAAGGGTCACAGTTGGACCATGAAAACCACTAAGGCCCTGGGCTGGAAGAGACACACACAGAGGCACAAACACTCGAGGAGTACCACTGGATCCAGCTCATTCACGGCTGCAGAAACAGGACTTAGCACGGGGAGAAGTAAATTCAAGCTCGTACAAAGAAGAACAACTCCAGCCTTCCTGTGTCTGTTATTTTTTTTTTTCCTAATACTTGGATTTTTGTATTTTCTACAGTGTGTAATAAAGCCAAATCTCAACTTAAGGTAAATTTTAGAATGTTTGATGTAATAAATTTCTCACCATTTATTTTTCCCACTCTAGCCGTTTCAGACAGTGACATAACTAGTTTGTTGAAGGTGTTTGTTTTCCTGAACTCACCCCCTAAACCATCTGGACCATACATAAGGCAGAGGGAGCCTGAAATAAATTTACAATTAAAGTCAGTAAAATGCACAAGAAAAAAAATATATTAGGAAAGTGATTTGGTCATATTTTTGTCTTTAAGAATTTTTTCCCTGTTTGTGTAATAAAGAAAAGTTTGGTCTAATCAGTAACATCATTATTATTGTAAATCAAATATCTGTCCACCAGAAAAAAGTATTATCTCACAGTTACAAAGCACCTTTCCTCCCCACGTGTTTTATGACAAGGTAAGGTCCGTGCTGTGGAAATGCAGGAGCCACCTCTGAAGCAGCAGAGTCTGGTCAGCAGGAGGTGGAAACCCAGCTTTGGTCAAAGGGAGAGATTCTCACCACAGAGTGAAATTCCTCCTGTGCAGGGAGCCAGCTTATCCTTATAAATTATGAAATAATAAAAAAAAGAGAAGCCCTAAAATCTCATGCGACTATCCACAGACAACCACCGGTGACATTTAACTACTTTACAGTTTGGGGCAAAATCTAGGGGCCTGTCCTATTGGAAAGAAACACGAGTAACCCTCTTTTGTCATTACAATAAACACCAATTTACACGAGAAGGCACTCAGATCTTTCCTTCTCAAAAGCATCCCAAGGAACAGCTGCAAGAAACGTACAGGATAGCTCCTGGTTTTTAAGACAAATGAGAAAGTTCAAGTGAGAATCAAAATGACAGTGACCAGAGGATGAAGAACCCCAGGCTCCTGGTCTGACCACATCCCAACGCCATCCCTGAGCACAGGACACCGCCAGGCACGAGATGAAGCACAGCAAAATCAGACAGATGCTGGTTTTTAAAAATGTTTCTGATTCAGAGGCTGGAACCTGGCAAAGTCACACTCCGTGCAGATTTGCCGATATCCACAGCTTAGAGAAACTGCTGTCTTTTCCCTGTGCTTCTGCCCTGATCATACATGAACCTCTTGCCTCCCCAACCACTGAATGTACTGGGGTTTCTCTTCTACGCAACAGATTGCTTCCTCTAGCCCCAAACTTGCCACAGGTAAAAAAATAAAAGCCAATAAATTTGGTCAGGGTGTAGCAGGTTGCCTTAACAGCAAAGCACAGAGCAGTGCTCTTCTGTAGCTTAAATTAAGACCTATCTCCAGCCTGTCGTCCCATCCATTTAACATGAACAGAGAAGAAGATGTCCCATCAAACAGGAACTGGGCTGGGCTATGAAACCTGGGATTAGACATCTGGAAAACCATCTGAGAAAGCAGGCTTGGGAAGGCAGTGGGGACTGAATACCTTATCCTGCCTGTCTGGTAAACACTTCCAGCCATCCTAGCGCACTCACCACACATCCTCCCCACCTCAGGTGTGCAACAGGCGTGTAGAGACACAACCTGCTGGTGACAGGAAGGAAGAGAGACATGAGGAGGGAGTGGGAGAGCAGGACAAATGAAATGAGGCAGGGGAAGACCAGGTGACAAGTACAGCAGGGCCAGAGAGCAGAGGTGGCAAAATGGACTTGACAAAGTATCTCAAAGTACTGCAGGAAGCCACATTCCACCTGGAACAGAGAGCAAATCTGGGAGCCCCAAACCTTGGGTGCAGGTGTGTGGTAAGCTCTCAACTGGGAAGGACTGGTCAGTAGTTATATCAAGCAAAACAGTCTATTTCTGAGACCAAACACAGCCACAGAAGAGCTCTAATAACTCAAGAAGTGTTTTAAACCCTAACCTAGCTGTCTATGTTAGAAAGCATTTCCTGCTTGCAGTCTGGAGCTTTCCAGTTTCCTTGAGGATGAAGAGTGATGAGTCCAAAACACTCGTCTGATAACGAAAGAGAGAAAGAGAGAAACCTCGTGGGCCTGGGGGTTCCCACGGCTGCCTTCGCTGAGCAGTTCTTCCTGCCTGGAGCCGGGAAGAGTTGCAGAGGGAGATCAAACCTGCCCTGCAAATCCCAAATCCAAGTCATGCAAATTCAAGCCTTCCTCCAAGCACTGATACCAACACGGGGACTCTGACTTCATCAGATGGATGAAGGAAATGGAAAAAGGAGGGGGGGCCTTACTGCCTACACACACATACACACACCCCACCTCAGGCAATAGAGGGGGTGTGAATAATGGAGCAGGTTCAGCAGCCAACAGCGTTCAGGGTCGAGTTAGTAATCCTCTTTTTCCATTTCCGTTTGCTATTTGATGTAATTATAGTTTTTGATTGAAATCCACCCGGAGT
The DNA here is from genome assembly GCA_025769975.1 of Gallinago jamesoni. Taxonomy (NCBI): domain Eukaryota; kingdom Metazoa; phylum Chordata; class Aves; order Charadriiformes; family Scolopacidae; genus Gallinago; species Gallinago jamesoni. Next base: position 4,011,492 of record JAOQGH010000008.1, on the reverse strand, counting down.
GTAACCCCTCTGCTTAATGCACTGCTTAAATCCTTGGGTACACAACCATGCTGCTCCCCAGACTCGCCTGGAATAGGAAACCATTTCAATGCCAAAAATAAGTCTTTGCTTTCTTTGGTAACGCCCTCAAGTCCTGGCTCAGCCTCTGCTACACCCACCAAAGGAGAAAGGCAGGGAGTTTAGGAGGGCTGCCTGATACCACCCATGGGCTAGTTAGTGGCTTTGTGCTGGAAGTTGAACCTGCAAGAGGGTTTAAAAATTTGCGAGGCTTCATTTAATACCCAGATGCTGGGAGAGGTTGCACAGCGGTAAGAACACAGGACCTGGAGCCTGGCCTCGACTTCCCCAGTGGATTTGCTGCTATCCCAACCAGAAATAGTAACAACCCGAAGGTCCGTCCTGCCTTCGCATGGGCTTTCTGTCCTGAAAGGCCTCCTGAGGATAAAACAGATAGATGATATTCATAATCCAAAGGAGGGCTGGGAGATCTACCTCTCTGTAAAAATCAGATCGCCGGAGCTGGTTTTTCCTCTCCAGCTCACTCTGTACCACTTGGCCAAGAATGCAGGGCAGCAGCTAGACCAGGAGGCCAGATACCAAACGAGCACATTAGCAATTACATCCCACAGAAGCAGCAGTTCACAGCAGTGCGAATGAGCTGGCAGCAAAATCCCTAATATTTCTGGACAGAAACTGCCCAGGAATAACCCGTGTTTTGGGTGCCCATTAGTCTGCTGGATATCAAAAGAAAAAGGGTTCTCTCTGAGGACCTCACACCCAAACCAGTACCTCAATCACCATACAAAAACCTGATGTGGGTTAGGGAAGTGTGTAATATATAGACTTGCTCCAAAAAAGCAACCTGTCCTATGAGGTGGAGTCAGACAATCCCAGAATAATGAACAAAGGTACAATTTCACTCAAGATTCAGAAAAAAAACATTAATTCTCCTATACAGGAGAAACTCAGCATGGTTCCCTTCATGCTAGTATTGCTTGCAGACTGAGATATGTGCAAGGTGAACACAATTGGAAAACAGCAACTCAAAGCCTTCCCCAGCAGGGGAATGGGACCTCTGAGATTGAAAAAAAAGTGATACTACAACTCCTGTTCCACACCTCCATTCACACACGGAGAATGAAGCCCCTAAAGTTACCCTGTGAGATTTTCAAACCTGCTGCAGACACTCAGTCCAAGAAAGTTACTAAGCTTTGGATGCTTCTACACCTTGAGACACCTGCCTCCAAGAGGAACGTGGCCAACTCAACACAAGACCTTTGGAACCAAACATGACTCTCTGGACCCGATTCTCTCCGGCTTGGCCTTTACAGCATCATTTACGTCAAGGTCAAGCAATGGCAAAACAGTACGATAAGAACAGCGCTGTTTAAACAACTTCACGAAGGTGAAAGGGACCAGATAATCTGCCCAGCCCTTTCCATTTCATGCTGGAGAGGAGTCCTGAGTGAAGCAGGAGGTCACTGAACCAGCCTCTTAGGCTGGAAGCACCTTCACTGGCAGCACTGTGACTCAGCGGTGAATCAGAGGCAGCCTGTGCTTGGCTGCTGGATCAGACGAGCTACGGGAGGAAGATGAAGACAGCAAAGCAAGAGAAAGAGAGACATATAAGCAACATGGGAAGTGGGGGTCCCCTGGGCTGGAAAGCAAAACCTGCCCAAAGCTTCCACATTTCTAAAAACTCTCTGTCGTTGACAGGATATATTAATCAGTTGAGCACCTGCTGGTGCCTCCTTCACCAGTAGGAACCATATAGCCAGTATGGGGCACAGAGCAGTGTGCCCACAGGTACCTCTGCTGCCCTTCTGCCCCTTCTTGAGGCTCACTGGCAGAAACCAGCTTTTCAAACAGCTCTCCCCACTCTGCTCCAGCCCTTCCTCTCAGTGGGCCCAGGCAGCCAGTTCGTTCTCTCTCCTCATCAGATATCTCTGTCTCTCTGAAATATTCAGATGATTTGGTTTTGTTCTCTTCTCCCCCACATCAAATCCTCCCCCTGCTTGTGGAAGCAGTGGATTTCACCCAGGCACAGGAGGCTAATTTACACCCTTCAGGGTTTAAAATAGCTGTGGCGTAAATGAAAAGTCCAATTTCTTCAAATTTGCATTGTAAAACCATCCTTCAACTTCCTTGAAATAAATTTTACTATTTTATTAGTGCAAACAAAATGGTAATAAAACACTAATACAGCGCCTTGTATCCAGGGGAAGAGCTAAAATTAACATAGACCGAGCAGTGTTTGCTATTACATTCAATTACCTTTTTACTTGAGATTTACATTCTCATCCCCTTAATCTCCATAGTAGTGGCTTTGAAATCGTTCCCCACAGTTGTTCCTGCGTTTGGAATGGACGCCAGGAAAGCCGCTCGCTCGCTCGCCACCCCCACTCCCGCTGCCAGCACCCCCAGTGCCAGCCTCTTCCCTCGAGACCCCCGGGCAAGTTTCCCCATCGCGTCTCCAGAGAGCCTCAGCAGCCAGTGCATTCACCTCCCCCTGTTAGTCTCGCTCAGGCCTTCATTTCTAAACTCCAGACAAATACACTAGCAGCAAAAAATACAGCCCCTGTTCCATAGCTGCCTTCCATCTGGCTCTGGAAACTGTTCCTTAATTCTCAGCTACAAGCCGTGTTGCAGGCAAGTTTTATTATCTCCACTGTACAGCTACAAAAACTTAAGGCAAAGACTGAAGACCGCAGTCTGAATGCAGAGGCTCCCAGTTTAAATCTGGAATAGAGTATTTTGCAGTGGAAGTATTCCTGCTTTTGCCTGGGACTCACTGAATTCAGACTTTGCTCTGGAGTTATTTAACTGGGATCGTGCCCTGCAACCCAGGAGCCCCAGATCCACGGGCTTAGCAGTACATTGAGGAAAAGAGCAGCTCCAGGACTGTCTGATGAAACTCAGAGAGAACCCGCACTGAAAAGAAAGGATGTTAAGGACACACATCCCAGTAAACGCAATACAGGGAATCCACTTCCCCGGTATCAGGGGAAAAGTTTTAATTGGCAGCATTTTTAGATGCTTTCTTTTAATATACCAGGCATGTCAGTGCTTTTGGCCATTATCAGAAGAACGGCAAGCCTTCGATAAGACACGGCAGGAAAGTGCCGTGTTGGTCCAGCTCCATGCAGTGACTTTGATTCTCTGCCCTTCTTTCTGCCTTTTCATGTCCGTTTTGGACAACCCCCCTTTCACAAGCCAAGTCAAAACATTTAACCTCTCTTTGGAGCACATGGCCAGCACCTGCCTTACAGGGGATATCCACCACTTTCTTCACCAATTTTGATAGAACAGTTTGTCATACCCAAAGGAGATAACAGAGATTAATTAAGCCCTGTGTAGTATATTTCTAGTATATATAATTCAACAGCCTTTCGTCCCAGCCTGCTCACTACCCAGATATTCCAACATTACAGGACCACTACAACACTGGACAGAGTCAACAGCTAAAGAGAGGTAAAGGGCTACTTGGGAAGGTACCGGCCAGCATCCAAGGGAAGAGCATCTCCTGAGGGAAAGAGGTCACTTGACCACCCCCCAAGCCCAACCGTATTGAACTTCCAACACATGGACTTCATGGAACGGCCCAACAGAGAGAGCCATCACGACCTCTTTGTATAGGAAAACACTTGTAATTGCTCTAACCAACTTCCAGGCAGCATGGGGGCACTGCGGGGCCCTGGTGGTACCCAGAGTAAGCACTAATGACCTGGCTGTAATGACCCTGCTGACACTTAACCCCACCAGAATCCATTTCGTCCCATATAGCACAAGGTCACTAATTTCTAGTGCCCCCTGGGCAGCTATCCCACAACTCCCAATTCTTCTTTTGAAAGAATTGCAGATGATTCAGCAAGAGATGCTGTGCCAACAAGAGCCTGCTGGTCAGAGAGTTTTCCTGTGACAGGGAGGTCTATGTCCTAGCACTTAGTGGTAGTCAGGAGTCCCTTGACAGCTGCCTTCAAGGTCCTCTTCCTTTCCTCATCAACAAAACCCTCTGGTTTCTGCACTTTAATTCCATAACTTGCATGCCTACCCCCTAAACTGCTCATCTGTGTTTCCTCCTGAATAGCACAGTCCTTCACCCTCCCCCTCTGGCCATCTTGATCTTCATGGCTAGAGGGGAGGGATCATTCAAAGTCTATTGGAGACTCCTAGAAAAACCGATAAATCCTCCCCATCCAGGTAACAAATGTGTCCCCAGGAAACCTTTCATTTGTCCACCTTCTAGAAGGCAGCACACAAAGGCCCTAGTGCAAATAAAATTATCACAAGACACCTGAACAAAACAAAAACACCAAACAATAAAGAGTAGGAAGAAGAAACCTCCCCAAGAACACAGGGCGGGGGTTGGTTTCAGCTGGTCTTCTGCCCCTTTTTTCTGTTCTCTTTCCCCCACTCCTCTGAACAAAGGAAGTTTGTTGTCAGGCTCAAACATTTCCTGGGCCTTGTCCGAGTTCCACCTTGTTTTCTTTCTCTCTTCTCCCCACCCTGTACAAATAAAGCAAAAACCAACTGGCACCACCTGTGATGAAAGGACAACTAAATGCAGAATTTTCTCTTTTCTTTCTTTTCTCCCTCCTCCTTTTTCCCTTTTTCTTGGCCAGAAGTTTTGGGCAAAGGACAAAAGGTATTGTTGGGTAAGCATAATTCCAGTGGCTGAGTCACACTAAGACACTAAAGTTCTGGCTGCTGATGGGGTGAAGTAAGCCAAGCTGCTGCTTCACTAAATGCAATGAAAATGCCAGCAGCACCACTGCAAGCTCTTTCACAGCACAAGGGGCAAATAGAAGATTCTCACAGTAAGAAAAGGTGCAAAGAAATCAAATAAAATCCTGGTCCAAGTATCTTCACCCAAGAAATCTCAGGAGGAAAGACTGTCACACAGAAGAGGCTGGACGGGCTCCTCCCTGAAGACTGTAAAGATAGTGAAGGCCATAATAAAGATAGTTATGATCCATACTTACGATGAGGGAAGGCTAAGATGCTCTCTTCAGTTCTCCAACCAGGCCTAGATTTTTCTGATTTCATGACACAAGTCAGATCAACAGCTGGTCAGTCTTACAACTGGCCTCCTTCCCCCACAACTGTAAGCTCTTTGAGGCAGGGGGCTCACATTGTTCCTGTGGCCCCAAGCACAACCGACCGGGCAGGGGGCTTCCAGGCACTACCACGATGCAGATAATCATCAGCCCATTTCTGGCTGCAAATTAAACGGTGCCCCAAGCGGGCACTTGCTCGGAGCACGTTCAAAAGCTCACTGTAGACCCTGCAACTCAATGGTGCATTTGGGGGAGCCGGAGCACTGGCTGTTTGTTTATTTTATGATGCACTTTGGTCTCTCTCAGTTGCGCTGTTATCCTACACCTGCTCGCTCCCCTTTCTCGGGGCTGATAACAGGCAGTACGTTGTACGGAGTCGGGGCCTGGCCTGGCTCTTTTTGTTTTTAATGAGACAAGTGTATTTGGTTCCAGACTATCAACACTCAGGGTCAGGGAAGAGGCAGAACATTTCCCCGCAACAGGCAATAAGTTCAGTGGAACGATGTGTGGAGCAAGGTCCTCAAATGGATCTAAAGAGGACAAACATCTTTGTGGATCAAGCCTCCCTAAGGCAAATCCTGGTTCCCCCGGTGAAGCACATCTCCTTTTGGAACCCACGCTCACCCAGGGTGTTACGCTGCTGCTGTGCTTCTTTAATGTAGACATAGGCCTGGCCTCTTTCAACAGTTCTGGCATCTTTTCATGGCAGACCCCATGACACACGGAGGCGGCTGAGAACAAGGAATCATGCTTTTCCAGGAACGGGGAATCCAGATTTTCTGGTTTATAAATTTTCCCATCTGGATTTGTTTTGCTGTTCATAGGGTAGATCACCAGAGATAAGGAAAGAAAAGTAAAGAAATATCAGAGCAGTGGCAGCCCCAACGGGCTCAGATGAATTTCTTGCATGTCACAATCTCCTGTTTGGGCAGAAATTTGAATGCATTTTCTAGCAGCAACACAGATAAACTGGCATCTCCCCAGGGGCTGTTTCATTTCTGCTGCTGCCTAAGGGTTCTGTAACGTAGGAACTGAGGAGCTTGGACATGCCCGCTCTCAGGACTACCTCCATAAGGACATGGTTAACTTCTTTGCCACTTGCATGGCAAAAATTAAGATCAGCTGAGACTTCTTAGAGTGAAGCCCATTAGAAGAGCCTATAGACAAGCAGGTTATTACTTGAAACAGCTGCAATGAAAGACTGTGTTGGGAAAATCCTGCATAGGCTCCCGAACAGCATAGAAAGGAATGAGTAGGTTGTCTCCATGTAACAGAACCAGTAGCTTCAACTCTCCTCCATGGCACAGGGCCTGTCGGAGCCTGTTCTCTGGGGAAGAGTCCCCCAGGATCACACATGGATGGCCTGGGAACAGATCTGCCAAGCCCTACCAAGCTGTCCCCCTGCTCCCAGGTAAGACCAGGCCCTACAGGACCTGCTGGGGCCGCTCTTCCCACCTCTGCAGCCAAGTCCCAAGGCTCTGAACTGGCTTCCAATGCCACTGGCTGTCCAGGTACAGAAAGGCACCTGCGGACTAAAGAAGATATGGGCCTGGACCCTAGAGATTACAGAAGATAAGAGCAGCCTGAGGAGTGGAGTCAAAGGGCCCGGGGGCTGAGATGCTGTGTACGTTTGTCCTCCCCTGCCACCCCTACGCTGATGAATTTACACAGCAAGGACAACTTGGTAAAGACAGCACGGCGGTTGTCAGCTGGGAGCCTCTGCACACTAAGCTCCTGGTTAAATGTTTTCATCAAAACCAGAGCGAGAAAGTGCAGAGCAAACACCACCAATTAGAGGCTGGGATGAAGCGTTCCTGCCAGCAGATCTGGTGAGAGGGGCATGAGTCACCTTAACCCTTTGGAAGCCAGAGCCAGCACTGCTCCACAGGGGCAAGAAGGGAGACAGGAAAGGAAACCTCTCACAAACCCTTCAGTTGCATCCACTCATTTTCATTTATTTGTAGGAAGTTGAATTTAGGAGTGAGCACTCACTGTGTTTGGAGCTGTATTATTCTCATAACCTCTGCCCTCACCATTCTTATACCTGGAAGAACCTGAACCAGGCAACCTGCTCCCTCCAGTGAAGATGGAGCTGGCTTGAAGATCCAGAGAGCACCCCAGGGCAGTTGAGGAGGTCTGGGGTTGCCATCCCTATCTTCCAAGTCCATTCCAGCAAACAGAAAATATCCCATCAGTTTTGCTGAAGGCTAAGGTGTCAATGAGAGTAACACAGCAGTACTCCATGCCTCATTCCAAGATAAAAGGATTTGTCTTGGACAAAATGCTTCCCCATCAAAAACATGATGAAACATAGTAAGAGGAGAGCTGGGATGAGGCTCAGGCAGGTAAGCCTCCCTTCCCCTGTACTGCGTCTGCCTGGCCGCTGTTAATTGTCCAATTTCTGAATATATAAGAGGTGATCAAAATTTAACTGTGTACTTGGGTTAAATTCCCTTTCAAGGAAAATAACACTCCCGTTTGCAGCAGGATTCAGTGCCGACAAGCCAGAAGTTCAGCTTTCTAGGAGCATCGAACGTTGCAACATGACAGGTGTTCAGAGAGGCCGGTCCCTTCCGCAGCAACAAACCCTGAAGTCAGAACAAGGCTTTTGCCCTCAGTCACTCAAACAAACACCCACTGGCTCCACCCCAGCACTGGACCCAGGAGCTGCTGCAGGAAAGGGCCCCGGATGCATATGGACCAAACTCTGCCCATCTCCTACACGATCCGGCACCGCTGCGACAGGAGGCATTTTGGAAGCTTTCTGCAAGGGAATCTCCCCCCGGCCAAGGTCCCTGTCCTGACGTGAGGGACAGAAGCAGGCAGAGGGGCCGTGGACCTGCTGCTAAGGAGATCAAGAGGCTTCCACCCAAGGCAGGGAAGCTAAAAGCTAAGAAAGGATAAATTAACACAGCAGCTTATACTGGTGAGATCCCCTTCAATTTAGGGTGCAGTCAGGCTACGTGTGGTGAGGTCTAGGATCTGGCCCTCCACAGACACATGTGTCCAAAGCTGGGGCCCCCAGAAGTTGTGAATTTCCAGCATACCACGACCACTGGAGCAGACGGTTTCAGATCCTGCTGAGCCAGCTTGTGGCTGTATTCAAAATTGAGTAAATTTACAGCTGTAAGCTGGGAGTTTATACAACCCGTAACTTGTTAGGGATGGCTGACCAAGCCAGAACGATCGCTCCCCAGCTGACAGGGCTCTGATTGGTTAGACCTTTGAGCGCCTGATAGATTTTATTATTTTTCTTTTTCTTTTGCGTTGGGGGGTGGAGGGGAAGGTGGGGTAGGAAAGGAAACATCTAATTTGGTTCTTTTCCTCACCAAAGGCAAACTGAAATTAAATCTCAGGTTCAATCCATCATGGATTCCTCGGCGCATCAGCTGGGGACTGTCACACATCCAGTGACCATCTCTTTGGACAAGGCTGCTGTATTTTTCTCACTCCGTGCAGAGTCTTGCAATGCAAATAACTCCACAGGATTCAATGTATGATCACCAGAGTTACCAAGGCTGCTCTCATGCTGGCCCCTTTTGCGTGGACACTTCCCATTCATACCAGACCCCCCCAAACTACTGCACTTCAGCCTGGGCTGCAAGAAAACGTGGTCTGAGTTGTCCAAGTTTAGTGCAGCAAACACAGTGCCCCGCAAAGGCCTTCCTTCCATCTCCTCTGCAAGGATAAACAGCTGGAGCAGTATCAGCGCTGAAGTGATCTGAACCTGGATTCACAAACAGCAACACAAGGAGCCTGCCAAGTAACGGGCAGGCAGCAGGCAGGGAGCGTAAAGCAGGGCTCCAGGAGCCCTCTGATGGGAACAAAATCAGCATCGTTCACTGTGCCTGCGAGTGGGAAAGCTGGCCAGGCCGAGGGAAGCACAGGGCTTGCCTGCCTCAACCCCAAATCCTCTATTTTTATTACAGCGCGGTCCCAGTTTCTGAAAGGCATTTTCAGCAGGAAACCCAAACACGATCCAACTGCCACAAGGCTGGAAAAAGGGTGAGGGGGCTCCCCTGGGGCTCGTTTTTCTGTGTGACCACAGACAAGACAAGGACAGTCACACCAGCTTCAACGATACACACGTTCACGAGCACAAGGTGCTCAAGTGTGATGAGGGGGACATACACCTACCTTGGTCATTACACAGCTGCAGGTTCTCCATTCCCTGCCCTGGGAGGATGCAGTTTTTCTAGGGCATGGCTAAGGAGCACTAACAGGTCTCCCCTTCACCCTCCACTCCGTCCTGAATACGTAACAGCCCAGAACATCAATAGTTTACACGAGTTAAAGAGCCAGCTGAGGCTTTAGGGACCCACTCAGGCAGGATAAAACACTCTTTAGCATCCAGCCACCACATAAGAAAATTAAGTAAACAGGGACCTTTGGTGAAGTCTTAAATGGGAGACTGAAAAAGGGGAAATTTCCTCTCTCCCTACTCTGTGAGCAGGGATCACACTGCCTGCTGCCGCTCCCACAGTTTAAAATACTTAAGTCCTCCAAGGTGCAGCTTAATTTTCTTTTTTAAAAAAGAAAAGTGTCAGTCTAATTAGATAAATCCTCCAAGCACGTGGCCCGGAGTTCGTCATGGAAATTAACCTCCTTGAAAGATCACAGTGACTGAAATAAGAAACTGTGTGTTTTGGCATAGTGCAGTGAAATGGGAGATGCAGGCTGCATTTCATACACCTTCCCTTTCATAAACCTGCCGCGTTTCATATCTGCCCTACTGGCCCTTCGCTCGGCACCAAGACTTTATCTCCAAATGCCTGTTTGCAAATCGCTGCTGAGAGGTTACAATAACCCCTGGGAGAGATTTTGCTGGCTCACCAGTGTGAAAGGACACTGCTCCCCTGGTATAAAGCTGGGCCAGCCTGAGGCACTGGTGGAGGGAGGGGTTCGTCACCAGCAGCCCTACAGAGAGGATGTTCTGCAGACACAGCCACCATGGGGAGGCAGCCAGGCTGGGAGCCGTTTGCCAGCCTCGGAGCTGTTTTGCCAGCCTCATCATCCAAACACGCAGACAAGCATGATTCTGTGCACCCCTCGCTCTCGCTGGCACGGGGATGGGCTGAGCAGGGCAGGAGAGAGATACCTGGAAGCCACAGGCTGCGATCACATAGCTCACTTTGCATTTATGCCACCTACATTCACGTCTTATTATTCAGAAGGCTCTATCTCACCAGGCTGGGAAAAGAGTAGGGCTGGGAGTCACACTGCTTAGGAATAAAAAGCCCTGGTCCCTTTGCTATTGGAAGCAGAAGCTAAACCAGAAAAGAACCGGCTAACAAGTGAGAATCACCAGCCATCCCTGCCTTCCAGTCAAGAACCAGACCAGAACCAGATTGTTTTGCACTTTCAGGAAATGTTGGCCAGTCAACTTTTCTCCCAGGCCACTGGACAAACTTGTGCTAGGGTCACACCCTGAGTGTTTCCCGAGGACTATCGCAGGCCTCTCCTGAGAAACACAATGCAATTTAGTACATAACTGAAATAAGACCCCTGCCACAATTCCAAATAGTCTGTCCCCATCAAGGGAATGTAAGGATTCTCCTTCTAAGCTTTCCAGTTCATACCGTCCTTTCAAAAGATAGTATCCAAAATTAAAAAGGCCCTGAAAAATCCATAGAGTTAATCAACCTCCTTCTTTCCCAAGTGTGATGGATGCTGGTACGCGCTACGCTGTGCTGCGCTCCCAGCACTGGGAGCAGCCCTGCACACAGAAGGATCAGGACCAGCCTCAGAGACCATCTCCGAGGTGACTTCTTGTATTGTCATTGAAATGACAAGCCCTATGGCTCGGAATTTGGAAGCAACCTATTTTGTTTCAAAACAGCATCACTGGTGGCACAACAAAAATAGGATACCTTCTGGAGAGAAAACTAAACTACCCCAAAATGCCGTGGCAGGCAAGGAGCCAAAGGCTCCAAACTACTGACATCTCTGCAAAGGCAGACCCTTTTCCTACAGCACTTATTACACAGGAGGCCTCTACAGCTGGACGGCTCTAGAGCTCGCCCCGGGAGCACAGACTCTTGTACCTCCGGGTCCTATTCTAGACCAGCTCAATCACGCGTGAAAGGTATTAGCTGACACCTCATCAACAGCCAATGGAGAGAGCGAGCGTGAGGGGTTGCAGGCAGATCCCTCAGTACAAGAGCCTTGCTACAACTCATTAGCTGTCTCAGGAAAGAGTTCAAAAGACAGGCCATGCGCAAAACTGGCATTTGTGTCTTCTACCGCTCCCTCCAGCTCAGGGTTGAGGCATGCTGGAAGGACACCACCAGAGAAACCAGGATGAACTCAGCCCTAATACAGTTTCTTAGCGGTTCTCTGCCAAGTACAGGCAAGCCCCGCAGTTCCATTACTAATAACTTAATACCTAATAATATTACCGATGTAACACTTAACCTTGAAGCCAAGCACCTGGACCCAGAAGAAATCAGCATTTAGCAAGACTTCCGCCTCATTGTATTTGGCTTGTCCTGCCAGCTGATCAAAACTCAGCATCCCCAATTCCTTCCCACCTGCTCCAAGGTACATGGAGCCATTTAAAAAAAAGGTAAAGCTTCTACTTCAAGCCAGGAGCTACATGCTGAACCAGAGAGACAACACAGACTGCAGGAGGAAAAAAAAAAATTTGAGTGCTATTCCACCCCCTTCTCTAGGCTCTGGATGCATTAGGCAAATTCCCAATTACAGCAGTCCCTTCTGCCGGCAACTGGACTGGAGATAAGAGATCAGAAAGAAGGGCCAATGGGCATCACTGGAGGCTCAGCACCTTCCATTACACATCAGCACAGTAAGAAGGATTCTGCCAACACTGAAATGTTTTTTTCCAAAAGGAACACGCACACCCTTTGAAATGGGTATGGTGAAACCTGCCTGGAGAGGGAAGGACCCAGCTACGCAGGCAGGTTCCTGACTCCTTATCATCAGAGCGAGCAGCCCAGCCCCTAAAATTCACTTCATCGGTGTCCTCTTTCTTACTGTTACTCGGGCTCAAATCCTCCAACGCGACTGCAAAGAGGTAGCACAGTATCTCAATCCACAACGGTCTGAAAGGCATCTCCATGTTTTGCTGTCAGCCTGAAGTTTGAATAAAAGGAGCCCACCAGAAAGAGTGAATGAACATCTCTCCGGCAGCTGCCTGGCAGAGCCGTGCCTGTGCTTTAAGCCACCTAGTGTCCGAGCTGCGCACGGGTGCGTCCTCCCCTCGCAAGGAAAGGTGCGGGGAAGGCAGATGCTTGAGGAAAATTCAGGCCAAGAGAAGGAGTTGTGACATCCAACAAGAGGGAAACGGGAAGCAGCTAAAAGAGCAGGGCGCGCAGGTTGAGAAGAAGCGAGCGAGGTGCCACCCCGAGCCGAGGGAGCAGGCGCCAAACCGGAGACACGGCAAAGCGTCCAGCCCAATATCCCACCCTGGGGCACCTTCCCCCTCGGGAGCGAGACCCTTTAGCACTGGCCCAAGAGGGGAGGACAGCAGACTTGTTCCTCAAACTGAACTCTGACAGAGAACACGACCGTTAGAGGCCAATATTTCAGCCCCTAGATCCAGCTGGGCTGCTTCCCATCTCTGGGATGCAAACTTGGAGACAACTTTCCCCGGCACAGGCCTGTGGAACAAAACGGAAGCGTCCCGGAGGCACAAGCCCAATAACCCATGCCCGCTCCCTTAAAATCCACTTTCCTCCACATCTCCTCTCCTGCCCCCGCAGTAGCCCCCTCCTCCTCACTCTCTTTCTCTGTGTCCTCGAGACTCCTCTCACCTTGAGGAGTGTTAGGATTACCCAGCATTTACACTCAATGCTCCTCTTTATTCCTTAAGACTTATTAAGAATGATAATGAGCTCCAAAGCAGTGACACGTCTCTCTCTCTCCCCCTCTGTCGCGCTCTCTCTCTCTCTCTCTCTACGTGCCTTTTCCGTCAAAGGCACACAGGACAAATCCGACCAAAAAAAAAAAACCCTGACAATATGGATCAAGGACACATGAGGATTTATATTCTACAAATCCAGCCTTTTTTGTTTTTATTATTTCTACTCAAATTCCACCCTTCCCTCTTCTTAGTCATATTCTCCCCCCTCTACCCTAACCCTCTCGGACTTTGAATGTGAAAGAAGAAGAAGAAGAGGAGAAGAAGAAAGCTGCTTGCCTGGAAAACCTCGTTAACGTGGAGCTCTTAAACGGTTGATTAATTTTAGCAAAATTTACGACGCGCTCTTGCTTTTCTTTGAAGCTGCAGCCTTATATACCAAAAGCAAGTTAACTTTAAGATGCCTCTTTGCAAGCCCACTGACCCCTAATTCTTGAATGCCCTGTTTAGGTACACAAACATACAGGAGAGAAAGAGGGTGGCAGAGGACGGAAGCAGTCGCCCTGCCGAGGGCTCAAAGTGGTTCGATTTGAATGCCTTTAGCACAGCCTAACAATCACAACCTGAAAACTCCCAACTTCTAGCTATTTAACTTCCCATAAAGATTAAAAAAATAAATAAATAAAATATCACTAGTCAGTCCTTCAAAACCAAAAGGAAACAGGGAAACATAAACACCAATTCCAAGAGAAGTGTCTCCAAGTTACATCTGCTCACGCCACAGAAATGCCAGGCTCTCGGCTGCATTAGAAACATCAGGTTCTCCCAAAGCCACCTTTAAACCAGCTACGTTTCACCAGAGGGGAAAAGTGAACCTAAGGAAACGTGATATACAGATTTATACATATCCTGAACTATACTTCAACATTTCAGTTGTCTCCCCAGCTTCCTCCTAGCCAGTATTTGCTTTAATTCTTTGTCTCCCTCTGCTAGACTCTGCTTTTCTGATATAGACATCAGGAGGTTAAGGGCTCAATTATCAAGTCTGTTGAATCCTCAGCTTCACGTTACTTAGGGGGGTTCTCTGTTGCTCCTCGGAAACTACACTGCAAAAATCTCTTTCCTTCTCGGCTTTTCTTTTTCCTAACATGCAATGTCTATTTCTGACACACCCCCACCCGTGAACCCACAAATCTATTTGGGGTAAACGGAGAGAAACTGGGAATAGCTTTGAGAGACAGAAACATTAATAAAAATAAGCCTGAGAGCGCCTCGCCAGACCGAACCTGAAGCATTCGCGATCTTGAAACCTAAAGTAACATCCACATGGAATTTACAAAATATGATTCGAGTGGTTCTAATTAGCCCCAGTCTGTGGAAAAATTGGAAGGAAGCGGCTCTTTGATTAATGTTACAAACCAGAAAGGAAACAGATTTTAAAAGTTAAAGTAGCAGCATTGTGGAATACAGAATTATTACCAGCATACATTTATGATACCTGCTTCAATCAGATGGCTTGGGGTTTTTAGGGTTTTTTCCTTTTTACTTGAAGAAAAAAAAGAAGACAGGATGCAAGTAAAAGCTTTTGTTTATGGAAGTGTGCGGCGCTTTTATCTCCCAAGGAATTTATATAGCTGGACTGTGTATAAATCCTTCTGAAAATGAAATTAGCAAAACCAAAAGAGGGGTGAAGGTGCTGGGGGGGAGCAGTGGGGAGGGGGGGAATTCACCACCTCAGTAAATCATAGTGGATAACCAGTCCCTGGCTTGGACAGATAGCAAATTCAGCTTTAATAGGAAGAAACAGAGTTGGAAAGGGAATGGACAAGATTCATACCTGCAGCAAACTCCTTGCAAAAAATGGGGGGGCTATTTTTAATACGCTTTTGAAAGTCACTGTGCAAGTTTGCTTGGGCTTGAAAAGAAAAAGGAAATAAGTTTTTTTTTTTTCCAGCAAGCTTGATTGTTTTGGGTGGAGCTCAAGCGTGTGTGTATATATGCTGTATATAAAAATGAATTACTAATTCTTTCCTGGAAACTGTTTGAATTACAATCTGCAAGATACAAAAACACACCTTTATTTTAACACTGATTTTAATACAGATAGAAGTGGGGGGGGGGGGAAGGGGGGAGGGAGGGATAGTGAGGGGAAACGTTTTTTCCCAGTACACAGCAAAACCCTTAAGCAAGAATAATACCTCCCCACACATAGCCAGAGACACACGCACACACTTTGCTCAGCTGTACAACCACCAACTGAACTCCAGCTTTCAGTGGCTTTTCCCTCTACCAAGGGCTTCGCTCTGAAACTGCAAGAATGACAACGTCATGTGTGTGGAAAGCTGACACTTGGAGCTTTTAAAAAGAAATGAGGAAAAATAAGCTGTTGACTTCTTGGTTAAAGTATTTTCTTGTTCTAACTCATGTTCTTATGTCACTGGGCTAAAAAAAAAAAAAAAGAGAGAGAGAGGGAGAGAGAGATATGACTTTCCTTGAATGATCTGTTTAACCTAAGCCAGAGGAAAAAAAAAGAAGTCATTAATTACTTATGTGAGCTATTGCTTCTGAAAGACAATAAACCTGCCTGGTCGCCATGGATATGACATATTTGCTCTGAAAACAACACAATAATTAGCAAAGGGGAAAGATACAAGGAGAATATGCAAACTCCTGAGTTTAAAGCCATAGTGTTTCCTTTTTTTCCCCCTCCTCTTTTTACTTGTCAGAGTCAATTCTGTTTGCAATTCAAATCAAACAAATAAACAGAATATTTACAAAAATTTTTTAAATGATCCACCACACTGTGAATCACACACACACAAAAAAAAAAAGGAGGGGGGGGAAGAAAAATTAACAAGGAAAAAAGATAAAGTCTAGTATGGACAGATCATAAACCTCCTAGGTGTTTTCCATATACGTGTGTGTGTCTATATATGTATGTGAAATATAAATGTATATAAACATACACACAAAACCATATAGGAGTTATAAGGGTTACATGCACTATTTCCTCTAGGATTATTCTTTTATTTTTGAGATTATTACAGAAACATACTGAGAGGAAAAACGTCTCTATTTTAGGGAGTGGAAACATTTGGAAGATACACTAAGAGAAAGTACAACAAGGTGGTTTTTTTAGTGTGTTAAACATGCATTGTGCTGGTAGTATTTTCTTTGCAAACCTTTTAACTTTTCTCCAGAAGATGAGCAAAAAACCACAATTGGTGGGCACCGTGCGTCAGCCGGATCAACACCCCAGCTTACCATGAGTTCTCAAATTCTAAGCATTAAAAAAAAAGAATATTTCTCCTATCACCTTAATTACTTTTTATAAAGTGATATTACACTGAATCACATGTAATAATGCAATGGATAAGTTAAGAAATAATAAAAACTCAGTTACATGCAGAGAGACTTCTTTGAAATAATTTATAAATGTTGCAGAGAAAATGTTGGGTTTTTTTTTTAGATTTCTCTCTCATTAAGATGAGACAAAGACTATTAAAACCTTCTCTAATGCGGTAGCTTTCTGGATTCTGACCTTCCACATTTAGAAACCAAGTAATAAAAACACCCTAACAAGCACTTTATCTTTAGAGATATTTGACTTTGAACTTATTTTAACATTAAAAAGACTTGGGAGGTATAAAAATAACAATATAGTTGCCACAAGTTTCTGTTGTTGTTGTTGTTTTCACTGCTAAAAAAAAAAAAATCTTTGGAACAAAATAAGCAGATTAAGGAAACATCCCTCTAATTTAACTGGCTCTTTTTCTATTTTTTTTTAAACAATAGTTTTTAGCTGGACTCTTTGATCTTGAAAGGGTTCTGCTATCTTGTGTGATGAGGGGGGGAAAAATGATCTGTTTTAAATGATGATGCAAAAAAAAGGATCAAAGCCCTGACTTTCTGTTAGCCATAATAAGCTCTGTCTTGCACAAAGCTTCAACTTCAGACTTTAATATATAAAATATACAGGAGCCCAATAAAAGCACTGAAAAGGTACAAAGTCTGAAAACAAAAGGGGACGCTGCTCCTTTAAACGTTTTAGTGCATATGGAGTTTGATTTCTGAAAGAGATCAGTTTAACATCTCCATAGAAACCAGCAACAGATTATCATCAACAGAATAAATAACTAGTCTAATAAATTAAACAGGAGGCATAAGATCTGGAAACTTGATTACTGAAGTTCAACAATATTCCCCCATAAACTCTTCCAAACCACCTTTAGGGTAGCTAACAAGGTGGCAGCGACACATAAATAAAGAGTAGGTGGGAAGCAGGCAGGACTTCTGGAAATGAGAAGTCCAAAACCTTCGCAAGAAATTATTCCACGCTAAGAGTCAGCAAATCAATAGAGGAAATAAATTCATCAATGAAGTTTTGGGAGAGACAAGCTGCTCTTCCAGGGAGCCGGCTGCGAGGACCCGCTGCGCAGAGCGGCGCGGACGGGAGGGGGCACACAGAAGGTGGACGTGCAGCTCCTGGAAAAGTTTCACCTTCCCAGCCCGAAAGGGCAGGAGGGCTCGGGGTGGATCGATCGAAACCGCCGTGATGCGGAGCAGCCTCCGGCCGCAGCCCACCCCAAAAAGTTTGCCCGAGAAGTTGCCCGCCGCGCAGTCGGCAGCCACCGGCCCCGCGGCGAGCGGCCGCGCCGGCCCCCACGCCCGCCCGAGCCTCTTGACAGCTCGCCCGCCGCCCCCGGCCCCGCCGCCGAGCCCCGCTCCTCCTCTGCGCCCCCCGCACCCCCACCCAGCTCCGCCGGGACGGGCGCTCCACGGCCGGCGGCGCTCGGGGGTCCCGGTGCGGGACCGCTCCTCGCCTCCTCCGCCCGCGGCGCACCCCCCGCCGGCCCGGCGCTGAGTGACGGCTCGGACACCTGTTCCCCCGTCCCCAGAGCCCTCCGACGCGGGCAACGGCTCCCCCGGGAGCCCCGGCCCGCGCCCCCCGCCCGCCGCTGCCCCGCCGCACACGGGGGGAAACGGGGAAAGGGGGCGAGAAGGGGAAGGGGGGGGGGGGCTGGGGAAACTTCCTGGCTCCGGATGGCAAATCAGCTGCGCATTCTGCAAATGCCACCGGGTAAAAATAACCTGCTGCTTCGCCCGGGGGGCCGGGCACCGGCTGCCCCGAGCCGCGCTCCCAGCCCGCCGCGGCCCCTGCCCGTCCCGTCCCTGCCGGGGGGCTGCGGCCGTCCCGCTGCGGGCACCGGGCAAAGCGCTACCGGCCCCGGCCCGGCCACTTTGCAGAAAGTTCCCCGGTACGGCACGGTACGGTACGGCACGGCTCGCCCCGCCGGCACCCGGCCCTGCCCGCCGAGCGCTCCCGCCGCCGCTCGCCCAACTTTGCTGCCGCCGCTCTCCCCCCCTATCCCCCCCGCCTCCCGGTGCCTTCGCCGGGACCCCCGGGCGGCGCGGCGGGCGGGGGCTGCCGTTACCTGCGCCCAGCGCGGAGCGGGAACACGTGTTCCCCCGTCCCCTGCCCGGGCTCCTGCCAAAGTCCTGGAAATTGACGGGCGCCGCTGCGGCCCCGGCTCCGCCGCCGAGCGGGCACGGCGCTGCCCCGCCGCCGCCGGCCCCCCGCCGCCGCGGCACCCCCCGCCGCTGCCCGCCTCCCG
Organism: Gallinago jamesoni; assembly: GCA_025769975.1. Lineage (NCBI taxonomy): Eukaryota > Metazoa > Chordata > Aves > Charadriiformes > Scolopacidae > Gallinago > Gallinago jamesoni. The sequence continues at coordinate 3,993,001 of JAOQGH010000008.1, read as the reverse complement.
CGGAGCGGGGCGACCCGCTGCCGGGCCGGTGCCCGCGGAGGCTGAGCGCTGCCCCGCGGGAGCCGGGCGCGGAGCGCGGCGCCGTGCCCACCTGCCGGGCAGCGCCGCCGGCCGCCCGCCCGCGCAGCGCCCCGGCCCCGGCGCCGCCGAACCGGGGGCTGCCGGCGGCGGGGCCGTAGCCGGGGCCGGGCGGGAGCGGACGGGCTTACCTGCACTTGGGGCTGCTTTGGGTGACTTTCCAAGTCAAGGGAAATGTGTGTGTGTTTGGGATGGAGGCTGCAGCGCGCATGCGCCATCAAACTTGCCCTGATCCCGGATTTTTCCTCCTCGCGCTCCCCTTTGCTTTGATTATTGAATTTTCCTATTTCTAACAGGAGGGCGGGCGGCGCGCAAAACCCGGCCTGGAGCCCGCGGCCGCCTGCCCCGGCCCGCCCGGGGAGGGAAAGGGGTAGGGAGCGGCGGGGAGGGAGCGGGCACGGAGCGGACTCGGTCTCCAGGCAGGCAGGGCAGGCAGGCAAGGCAGGGGCACCTGCAAAACCCGGAGCGGATCGCCCTCCCCTGGCAAGGGAAAAGGAAAGCGTCCCCGTTTCCCAGCCCGCGCGGGCAGCTGCCCGGCTCTGCCCTGTCCCCGCACCGGCCGCCTCCTCGTCCCCATCCCTCCTCCTTCCCAGCGAGGCACTGGAAGTTTTATAGAATTTTCTATTTTGCAGCCAGGTGACCTCTGCTCGCCTTTAGTTCCCTAAGATGGGACTCCATGCAGATCGCAAACAACTAGGCTGCGTGTATTTCTTTATTTTCCAGCTGTTTTTCCCAGCCATAATGTTCAGTTTCTGTTTTACAAACTTCTAAACTTTGGTACTTTTCTTTGGCTTATGTCCTCAGTCCGGATTTCGCTCAAGTTTAGAACTAACCAGCATCTTGTGGCACCTCCAACCATACTCTTTCTGGGTCCGGAACGCTGTAGTACCCGCCTTGCTGGCACTTAGGCACAGGACTAACTTTTGGAGAGCTGGATCCCAGAGAAAATGTCAAGGAACAGAGGCGCATGGGCTGGGCTGGTTTTGGGGGGATGTTTTTGCCGGATCAGGGCCAAGGGTGCCCCTACATTTGCATGCACCTGCATTTCCAACAGGCAGGCACCAAATTTCTGCGTTAAGAAACTACTTTCTTCAGCTCTTCCCTTTTCTTTCTCAGCTCTCTCCGAGACAGTCAGTAGATGTTTTAGCTACGACTGCACACTTGGTAGTGGTGGTTCTGCAAAACCATCCGCACAGACCCTTTCCTTCATCCCCCGGTTCCCTCAAGGGGAACCAAGAGCCTCTCCCTGCACCCAGCGCTGGCGATGAGTGACACCCCTCCCTGCCTGCCTGTCCCCCCCCTGTCCTGGCATGAATTAAGTCTGCGGGACCGCGCGCAGATGGGCACATCTGCCTCCATCGCAGGGCTCGCAGGAGCCCTAGGCCCAAGCTCATGCCAACCTGTTAACTCTGGAATACCTTTACTCTGTAAGCTCTGGAATACCTTTACTCCCTGGGAGCGGGGAGCTCTGCGTCAGCACACCCACACACCACCCCTCGCAGGAGCGCCTCGCTCTTCCCCTGCGCTTCCCTGTCTGGGTCTGTCTCCACCTGTTGCCTCTTGTCCCATGCTCACCCTGGAAGGTCTTTGGGGCAGAAACCACGGTTTTGCTCTGGATTTGTCAGTGCCTTGCACAACGGGGCCTTGCTCCGCAATCGCAGCTCCTACATGCTATTGCCACACACATAAATAATAACAATAATTTATAATAATGGACTAATTCCTCTGATTTTGATGCGACTACTCATGTGAGTAAAAGTGACTCACGTATGTGAGTGTTTGCGGGAACCGCTGCCAGCTCTTGAGCTTTTATTGTGAGTCTTCCAATATTTGGTGTTCTTCTTTGATCCCCAGCTCCTGGAATGACATGTTTCTAGCACTTGTGTTTACACAAGGAAGCTTGGAAATGTGGCCTAGTGCTCCCAAAAGCCTCAGAAGCCAGAGGACAAATAAGAAACTTCCAAAGAAATGGATTTTTAATAGATTTGGAGAAAATCCTATAATTTGGCAGCTCGGGGAGGGAGCTCACGAATTTCAGACAAGTTTAGCAACGTACATCTATTGAGTTAAATATTTAGGTCCCTGGGAAGACTAGACTTTTACTAACCAGGCTGAATTTACAGTGGAGAGATATATTTCTGTGGGAATACTCAGAGTGTTTAAAGTGTCTGTGCTTTTGCAGAATCTGGGCTTTTGTTTACTTGAATATTGTTTGGTATTCGTCATTCTGTAGTTATTTGTTTTTACCTGCTCACAATAAGAAAGCAGGAAAATGGGGACGAAAATGGGATAATTAAAGTAAATAAGACTGCGTGAGACTGTTATAACAACTGTGGCAAGTCTATAAATTGCTGAAAATAAAAAGAGGAAAGTTCTTGGATTTGTATGCTGGAGAGACACCACCAGGTTAAAAACCAGGTGTTTCTGAAAGTGAATGTCCCAACTTCTGGTACAAAAGTATAAAAGAGCAGGTCCCAAGCTACGAATTCTTGCTTATGAGGCATCCCTGAAGAATGAAGGGTTGGGAGAACAGGGCCCTTTAATTAAATCTGCATCGTTACTTTTAATTGCATTTACTTCTTATTATTTTCTCTTGTTCGCTTTTTTGCATTTCTCTCATCTGAAGTGCTGAGCGCAGACTGAATGGTCTTTCCTTCTGCTTGGAACCTGGCTCATTTTGGACTACTCTGGAGTCGTCCCGGCTGGGAGAAGAGCTTGGGGACAGCCAAGTGTTTTCGAGGCGGTTGTGTTTATCACCCAAGAGCTCTCTCCTGCCTGTGCTCCCCTGCACGCATTGGGGGGCTCAGACACCCTACAAACCGTACCTCCGACAAGATCATCAAGCCTCCTTCCAAACCACACCTTGCCCAAAAGCCTTTCTGCGTGTGTTTTGGAGCCCCACTCCACACGCTGAACCTGTGGGTTTTGACCTTTTAGTCCCCGCTTTCTGGCGTTTGCTTGTGCCCAGCCCCATTCAGCCCATCTGGCGTTTGCCACTCTGGCTCCCAGTAAAGGCCCCAGAGTGCATGGCTCCTCAGACAGAACATGAGGTAATGACACCTTACGCGGCCCGTTCTAGATAGAAAGAAAATAATTTAGCAAATTGCAAATGATGCATACTTAACTATTTATGCAGCATCTTCCTGTCATCAACCCAAAGCAATTTTACTTCCGTGTTGAACAGTGGATGAAAATGTTCTATAGATTTAACCATTGCGGGAGTTCCTTTTAAGTGGTGCAGTAATCTCTCTCCAGCTAATTTAGTGTTGTAATAAGGCACCACCCTCACAAGTCCTTTGTGTTCTTGTGTCAATACTGCCCCCAAACCATAAGTGCTGGCATCTGCATCTATCATAAAAGTGGGTCTGAAGCACAAAAACACTAAAAAAGGAGCCATACGGCCATCGGCAGAGCAATCTCAAGAGCCTTTTACCAATGCTGGACATACCCGATTTCATTCAGATTTCCTCTAAAATATGATTTCCCTTCTCAACAAATCTATGCTATGGTTTAACTATGGTTTAACAGCACTGACAATTCAACAATAAACCTTCTCTAACAGAAGCAGAGGGAGATGTACCTGGGGAGCAGGACAGTTCAGTGCAGATTTGGTTTTCCACTTGCCAATGGGAGTTCCTTGCCCACTGCTCAGGATTTGACCTGAACCAGACCACGTCTCTCTCCTTGGGATTGAAGACCTTTTAACCAAAGACCTCTAATCAAAATGTCTCTCATTTTTGCTCTTTTCTTTTTTATGTATACAACACAACAATGGAAAAAATCCAAAAGGAGCGTTGGACATCACTATCATTCCCTTTCCCCTTGCGGTTTTCTTTACCAGGATTTAGTAGAACCGTACACAGTTATGGTTCCTGTCTTCACTGTTCCCTCCTTGCCTGAGCGTTCAACAAACAAACAGTTCAGTTGCACAAGATCATTGGCAGCTCAGATTCCACGTGCTTCTCCATCTCCAAACAGGTTTCATCTATTCCCAGTCTTTCTTTAGCTACCATAGCATGTAGCGATACCATTAGTCGCTGCCCTTGGGGAGAGGACATCCTGCTCACTGCAAGCTTACTGCCCATAAGACATTGGTTGTATTGAGCTACATATTTCAAATAAATTTCCATGCACTGAAATTGTAGGACACCTTTCATGCTATTTATCATTCAGCAATTAGCAATAATAGCATCCAAACTCATTATTAGGTCGTCCTCTATGTCTGCTGTCCACAACTCTGCATTAAATGCAGAAATTTCTCTCTTAAACAAAACTTTGTGCATGGTTCCCCCCCTTTTTTTATGGTCTCTTTATTTCCACACTGGGGTGGGGTGGTTACAGCTTGGGCAGTGATGCTGCAATTACCTGTGGGGCACAAGGACACAGAGAGAGAGTATCTGTCACATTCCTTCCTGCGCTGCTGGGCAGTAGTGAGATATGAGCCCGATGAGGTAGTACAAGCCATACAGAATAGAAGCAAAGAGAATATTTAGACATGACAGGACAGCTGTTGGTAAAGCACATAGGCTACGCCTTTACTGTAAACTAGACAGTAATGTATTTTATTCACACCCAGTACATTACGCAGAACACGCTCCATCTGGCTAAACTCTGCAAGTGCAGCCAGAAAAACCTTTACATACCCTTAAAAAATTACTCACACAAGAAAAATTATGCTAAAACAACACGAGAAGGGGCCAGATTAAAATGACAAAAGCACACAAATACATGGTGAGGGCTCTTAACGCTGTCCTCAGCTCACCCTGCTTTTTTTTTTGAGGGGAAGATGAAGGACTGCAAAAGGGCTTCCTGTTGCTCTGAGGCGTGTGGCAATAGAGAATCAGGCCTAGATACCTTGTTCCTGACCACTCAGACCAGGTGGCACACTTTACACAGGCCTACATGCCACATTAATTCCACAAAGGGGCACTTAGTCTCTGGTGGGTGAGAGGGAAGCCGCGGTCCAGGCTGACCAGTCCACCAAACTGGACTGAAACAGTCCTCTATTTCGTACTGACCATCCACTGGCCATCAGGCATCACGAGCCTTTCCAAACCTAGCATAGACCAAGGTGCTATCCAGGACCTCTCATCCTGCTTCACAACCCGTTGGAAGAATGAAGAAATCACTCAGACATGCACTAGAAAAATCTTGTGGATTTACTTAGTTTCGTAATGGAAAATGAAAAGTAATTGCAAAGGAGGAGGCGGCATTTTTTCAGCTGCAAGTATAATATTATCTGCTTTCATTTTTTATCATAAGTGTGGCACAAGTAATCAGAGGATATCATGTGGTCATTGTTTGTCAAGTGCCATTTTCTCACGGGCAACTATTTCCTTGCATATGCCCACTTGAGAAGAAAAGAGAAATGGATTGGATCCCCATTGTACCCTGGTCCAGCTCCTCAGCCCAGAGCAGGTGTTGCTTCACACTGGGAGTGGTGGGGCAAGACTTACTTATAGCGAAGAGGATCAGCCCTGTGTTTTGAAACTTCAAACTTTTGTTTAGAAATACATATATTGTATATCAGTATGTAAGTATATAATAAAAATATTGAAACCATGTGGGCCAAGTCACAGGTGTACAGACTGACACTGATTTTTGGCTGCTATAAATGAGGGTAGACAAGAATTTACTCAGCTTAGAGTCTGTCCTTATCTGTTTTATTTGCCTTAAATCTGTATAAAGGTTCAAGCAAAAGACTTGGCATTTAGGAAGAAATATCTGGCATTTAATCCCAGTTTTGTCCCAAAACTTCCCAGTGACTTCATTATTCTGTGTGTCTGGGTAATAACCAGTGCTTTGGGGCTTAGTCCTCGGGGAGGCCACTAAAGGCAATAAATAAATGGAGAAGAAAACAATAATAAATAAGCAACAACAATAATAAAACTGGAATTCAAGTGTGAAGTTGTATGTCTGTAATAGCCTGCCCGTGTTAGAAAATAATCAACTAAATAGCAATAAATAATAAAAATTTATATTAACAATTCATTTGTGCTGATACAGACCTTGAAGTTAGAGTTCATTATATTAATTTACTAATTAATTAAGCACTACATCACCTGGCACCTACATAGGTTTTATTACACTTTATAGATGGAAAACTTAAGAGTCTTGCCTAGGGACACGGTGAATCAGTGGCAGAGCCGGACACAGAACTGGAATATCCTCCGCAGCTCTAAGTCTGTTTACAGCATAAAGCTGCTCTGATTTTCTGACTAATTTAGTTCAACAGATGCAATTCTCAGTGTGGAGACTCCAATTTGGGTGCAAGAGGGAGTTATTTTGTTTGAGCTTAAATCAGTCCTTAATTATATCAAGCTAGTTATATAAATGCAGTTTTAAAAATATCCTTGTAGGCATCTACATTTCAGGCCATTGACTTAAAAACACACCTTTAGTTTAAATGCTGCTATTTTCCAGATAGGTCCCAAGTCACAACAGTTCTTCAGATCCTTCCTACCCACATTTCACCAGGAAACTTGATCTGTTAAACTGAGATGTGCAATTTTGAATGTCTTTCACTAAACAGTGCAAAGATCGGCGAGTGCCCTGGTTTTGGTTAAAGACAGAGTTACTGCAATTTACTTTGGCCTTTTAATAAATGGTTTAAACGTCTTCAAAGTCACGCTTTGCAACCAAGCTTGAATCGCTTAAGGAGTCGCCACTAAGCAGCTGAGCTGCTCTGTTTTAAGTGCTCACAGCCAAGTTAACTACAGGACGATAACCCTTCCCCACTCCATCTCTCAGGTATCACAGAGCGCTTTTATCAAGGCGCAATTATCTATGGTCTTTTCTGAAATTTGAGCCCTTCCAATACGTGTCCTGGGCTGACACTTGCTCCCATTTGGTCACCTCACACCCCGTCCTGGGCAAGAGGAAGTCTCTTTGTTATCTCTGCCTTGCTCAGTGTCTTCTGTGGCCATGCTGGCACCGGGACACGGGCACAAGGAGTTGTTTGGCCTCTCCTTTTTTGCCAGCGATGTGTGCTGGGATGGCATGGGGGGCTTCACGGGCTGACCAAGGGAGATGGAGGCAAACCAAAGGGCTGTGTCAGGAATACACAAGAACTGCACAGGGTAATGGGAAACATTATTTATAGCTTGAATGCAGAAAATCTCCCCTTCCTCCCCCCTCACCAACAGACAAACCCATGTCCAGTAATGACAAAGTCATTACCTTTTTATTATTTTTCAATAGGGTTCAGATGTAGCGTGTCTGTTCCTTACAGGCTGTCCTGATGGCTCCGGGCTCCCATCTCTCTGAGAACATTCAGCAAAACACATCGAGTGGGTGTGGAGCCACCAGCCCGGCTTTAGAAAATTTGGGCCTTACCCTCCCAGCAGCCTGTTATCTCACTTATTAAGGGAGAATTATAATGTTTCCCTTCCTCCCAAGAGGCATTTGGGACTACAATAAAGGCCTTGTGAGAACTGCTGCAAGATCAAAGCAGGGATCCCATTGGAGAAGTTCAGCATAGTGCTGCTCCTGATAAGATATGGTTTTGGGGCCTCTTAATAGAAACTATGGGCTTTTCAATATTTTTTTTCTAGCATGAATGCTATCCTTGAAAAAAAAAATTTCATGTGGAAATCCTAAAATTCTGTGAGCTTCAGATGCTGAAAAGATGGAGTTTGGGGGCGATTTGGTGGCTTTTCAAGCTTTCCATCCCAATGTCCTATGTCCCATGACAAGTCCCTATTTTGACATGCTTTTGCTCACTGATTATTTCACCACTGATCATTCTCCAAAAAGCTTCTTCCTCGTTTACCTGCTGCTTCTCTGTAACTCAAATCCTTCTTTTTTCTTGCATTTAATGCTCTATCTACGCTTTGTCTTTGTCTCCTGCTTTTTAAATGTCCTTCCCCGACTTCGTATCTCCAGCAAGACCCCTGTGTGCGGGTGTGATAACCCACGTAGCACCCATGTCTCTGGGATTTATTTTGAGATCTGCTGCTTGTTTATTTATTTCCCTTTTAGCACACCCAGCAAGGCCTGTGTGGCAGGAGATGTGAAGGGAGGTGATTATGGGAGACTATTTCCCCTCGCCGCTCATTCATGACAAACAAAGAGCAATGATTGATGATTAAAAATGCATTCTCTGGGCTTGTTTTCTTTTGTTTTACCATTATGGAGATATTATAAATACTGAATACTAATCAATCCAGACCTGGCGGGACCTCACAGACCTTCTGCAATCCCAGGGCTTTGCTCTTCCTTACAACCTCTGCAGCTTTCCCTTCCCTCCTTTGTTTCTAAATTAAACACCTAGAGTCCTCCATCCCAACCAAAAAGGATTAGGTGAACTTTGGATGAATTTACAATGTCTTTTTGGACTGGCTGGGCTCTCGCCACTCCCAAATAGCCCCACTCTTCCCTGCAGGGACAGTCTCTGTGTTCAGGCACCCTGACATTCCCCTACCCTTTTTTGCCCTGCAGTGGGGTGAAAACAGAAATTCACCCCTCGGATCAAAGGAAAATTCTTTTTATTTAGGAAGCCCAGAGTGCCACAAATTTACTTTCAAAGTGGGTGCCTTTGTGGAGAGGAGAAGAGATCAGGAACTGCCTCCTCTAAAAAACTCTCATTACTGCTACAGCAAGGCTGGATTTCTCCCTGGGCATTTCTGTGCAAAAGCCAGAGTGCCACATCTGATTCCGCAACATTACACAATGTCCAGATAAACAGCAAACTCGGTGGCGCTTGCATTCTTTTATCTTTATTCAGTGAAATTAACTGCTTTCTCTTTCTCTTCCCACACCCCCACCCTCGCCTCATTCTCCCTCATTCACGTAAAATAGAGAAACATTGCACTGGTCACTGCAAAAATTGATCAAAATCATCTATCCTAACTGAATGAGAAGATTCCTCTTCCCTTCGGCCTAAACTAGTACTTTTCTCTAATCAGCTATTTCCTGTGAGATTTTTCCAGTGTTCTGCTCCCTGCTGAAGTCAACATTAAATCTCCCACACAGCAAAGCTCTCACTGTCTCTGGTGGGAGCACTGTTAGGTTGAGGCTAAGCTTTTGCAAAAAGTCCCCCACTGAGAGCAGACTGAGGTCCCTCTTCTGCTCTTTACTGCACATGGGCAGAGCCGAGGCGGTGACAGAGACCCCGTGAAGCCAGCAGAGTGTGACAGCAGCGCAAGGGGTTGCCTGTGTAGCTCAGATTACTGAAAATAAACTACAGTGGGCACTGACATACATTTTTCTTAATATGCTTAGAACCAGCCCAGGAATAGCTGAGCTCAGCTGGAGCGTATCAGGAAGGAGAAGGAAGAGAATCTGAGCTGGGCTAGCAAGAAATTTTAGTCTGAACCATATGGCAAGAAACTGCAGTGTGTTCTTATCTTGAAGCCTGAGGATTTATTTTATGCACATAATTCCCTGATCATCTTGATGTGGCATCTCTTAGGAGGATGGTGTTACACTATCTAACCGCCACCACTGCTGGAAGTTGACAATCTCTCTATCATCTTAACTTTCTTAAATAATTTTAAATATATATCTGTGTTTATAAAATATCAAGGGCCTGATCCCATTGAAGTCTGGGGAAGGAGTATAATCAGTTTCAGCAGGCACTTGGATCAAGCCCATAGATGTTCCCTACTCTTCTCTTTTTAAATACTGTATCTCTGCGTTACATCTTTGCATGCTACTCTTCCCTAGCATGCACAGGATCTTCCTCTCCCTTTGAAATCTGTGAAATTTTTCTATGAGAACAGCATTTTTCTGTAATCTGTGTTCAAAAATGGAAGCCACCACTCCCAAGTAATGACGGAGCCTAAAATGCTGATTCTTAGTCAACACACTTTATCCCTCTGTGTCTCCAAATTTACCTCTTTCCCCCTTCCCAGAGCAGTGTGAAACCAACTCACAGTGAAGGGAGCTTTGCAACAGGTAATGATAATTAATATGCTTCAGATTTTTCTTAGTTTAAGCCTTGAGTCCGTAAGCAGCCTTCAGTTGCAATGTAATTACCACCAGTTCACCAACAAATTCTGTTTTGCAGACTTGTTTCACCAGATTTAGCACGCAGATTGATTCAAGCCACTCTTTGGTGAGCCTCTGCAATGGAATTATATCTTTACACAGTGGTCTGTTCAAGGGAAATATTGTTATTGCTATATTTTCAAACATATACACTTTCACCCAAAGATCCTAACTCTTCTGGCACTTTATTTCAATGATACCACTTAGCATAAGCTTGGCAGAGTAAGAAATGCGTGTATATGCATGTCTGTATGTATATGCATGCACATGTACTACACCCACCCACACAAGTTACTAATCCATTGGCTGATGTATTTATGGCTATTTTGCTTATAAACCACTGCCCTCTAAGAAGCTTACACCCGCCTTCTGCAACCACGGGAGATACTTGCTTGCCTCAACAGTAAAAGTCTGCATTTCAGAAAGAGAAAGACTCAGTTTGTAACCTGGTTGAGGACGGTGACCTTCGTGCACACAAAGATCGGTCTAACAGTCCAGTCCAGACCAGAATCGCCTCTTGGAAACATTACCTTTAAGGTTTGCTTTCCTTGCTGCCCGGTTAATGCACTACCCACCCCATTTCTCTGCAGTTGCAGTGACCCCCAGAGGCCAGTCCCAAGGAACAAGAGGAACCACCCCTCCCTCTGGTGTCAGCTGGTGGCTACTCATTTCTCTCCTCTTCAGAAGGTTTTTCTGATATTCTTAACTCTTATGAAAACCAGACTACGTTTGGGTTTAGGTAGCATGGTAGAGCCAAAAAGCATCAATCAGAAGCTATATTAGAGAATAAATACTGAATATTTTATCTGGAAAAATGAACCTAGAACCTAAAAGTGAAGAGATGGGAAATACTGCTACGTCCCACCTGGATACGCTTGGTAAAACCATGGCAGGGCTGCTTTCTGCTACGTGCTTCCCAGTGTCAAGAACACAGGCTGGGGCAATTCTTCAGCCCATGATAGCAAAGAGGTCAGACCGAAAATCACACTGGTCCTAGGAATATATGAATCAAATTACAAGGTCTGACGACACCGCACAGTACAATGCTGGTTAAAGATACCCAAGCTACTGCTGAATAAGTACAGCAAGCAGTGGAAAATTATCCCAGACAGATCACTGTACTAATAGAGCTGTACCCTTCTGATATCAAGCTAGCTCAGGTGTCTCTAAAAGGCACTGCGCTGTGCACTGTACATATATACTAAATACTGCAACTGGTACTTCTACTCTTTTTTCATTTGTACCTCGGCATCCTCACCTGTAAAATGGGGGAAAAGATCACTACCCCATTCAGAAGGAGCTATGAGACTTATTTGATGTTTTTTAAGAGCCCTGAAACCTCAGAGAAGGGCAATTTATTGGTCTTATTTTCTTGTGATCACACTATTCCCACAGGGATTGTTTATTTCTCAGCTCTGGGTTTCAATTTATTTATTTCTCATTGTGTTCTGGGTTTCCATACAGAGCAATTTCCACTAGCAAAGACTGAAGGGACTATTTTCCCTTTCCGGCTTCAACTTAACAAACGTACAGGCTGATAAATCCTCTTGTGAAAATCCTACAGGGTGAAACAGGCTACAGATCAAAGGGAAGGAACATTTGTCCTCTAGTATGATACCAATACCAGCAGAGCCTCCTCACCTTCAGAAAATGATCCTTCATAAAAGATCACGTCCCACACTCCCACTCTCAGTTCCCAGACCCAGACTTCTGACTTTGCCACATATTTCTGCCACCCAGATCTGCTGTGGAATCCGGCTCTATTGGCATTAAAGGTTCTGTTTCCTTGTGAAAGGCACCTCTGAAAACAGTAGTAAGAGAGCCAGCAGAGAGAACAGTACCGGATCCCAAGCTCTGTTTGGTATTCGGAGCCTGTGGAGAAAACCCAACCAGCTCTGTGTAAGAAGGGCTAGCTCCACCTGGGAAGGCCATACAGAGAGCAGCCGCCTCAGTCCGTAGGGTACTCGGATCTGAGCAGGCTTTCCTTGTCTCTGCTTTGGTCTGGTTCCAGGTAGCTCTCCTTCCTGTTCCAACAGCACAAACATGCTGTACCTGAGACACCTGTGGAAATACAAAGGTCACTGCTCTGCTCCGTGTGAGTGTTTGCCAGAGATTGTTCACAAGCAGAAGAAGGGACACTCAGCGCACCCAAGGACCTGCTTTGCTATGATCTCCATGTGATGGGCTCAGCCCTGGGAGAAGGGGAGAGCAGAGTCCTAGGTAACCCCAGCTCAAGTCTTGTTGCTTCCACGTACTGAAGCAGTTATAAATTCCAGTTATTATAACACTTCACAAATGGTCTTAGGCCCTGTCCCAAAGTCCTTGCTCTAATTCAAGTACCAAGGAAGGTGCTGAAGTTGAAATTGTACAAAATCTGACCGAAAGAAATCAGGGATGTAAAATGGCTGGGCAATTTATACAGCCAAAGTCAGACAGGGTATTTAAGGTGGAAAGTGTCTGACATCTTTATATTTCACTTGACTCTAACACACATGGCAGCCACAGGCTGGAAGAGTAGCTGAGCACATGCTTAACCAGAAGTACTGGAAAGGTCCCAAATGGTATCAAAGAGTTTTGAGCAACTATTGAAACAGCTATTTTCAGGGATTTATCTTATGTGCTTAAGTCTTGGATCATGATTCACGGATACATCTATTCCCTTCAATGGATTTAGGGGAAAACTATGAGTTTTGGTTTTGCTTATCTATCCTCTGTCATTAAACGGTTTCTCTCTGGGACCGTTATGAAGTAATCTGAACGTCCACAATTGGTTCACGTACTTGAAAAAGTAGATACTACAGTTACGTCACGAAAATTTGTAGGAAAGGTTTGAGGATTGCCTGTACATTAAGTGTTTGTACAAATTATCTTAAGCAGCTGAATTAATACAGCTTAATGTTCCCCTCTCCCTAGCAGAGACGCGGTGCCTGACCATACTCCTGAGCAGTTGCAATGGTAAAGTAAAATATATTTGTCTGAACCAACATAAATGCCAACATGGTTCAGCCAGGCAAATTTTACTCTAGAACTGCACTGATAATTATTGTAGCAACTTTACTGGTAACCTATTAAGCTGAGGTTTTACTTGAATTGTACCCTAATACCAATAAATTTGGGTTGATGCTATTGGAGACACACTGCCTTTCCATGGATTTCCACTGAACAGTTTATCAGTTTCAATGACTTAAAATGATAAATCGGCTTCATATCAAGCTGTCCCCAGCAGACTTGCAGCAGTTCATATAGCCAGGTTTTAAAAATCCTGTCCTTAGTTGAAAAGCTCTAAATTTTAAATTTCAGTCTCCCTAAGACTTAAAGCACACTTAGTCAATGAATGTGCAAACCAGAGCAAACTGGGTAGCTTCCTGCAGGTGAATGGAAAACTAGTGCAAACTAAAGTAGCCTTTGCCTCTTGTTATTAAAATTAAACTCTGTGATAATCAACACTTAGGACGAGCATCTCAAAACTGACTGTATAATTTCAGGGGCTCAGTGGGAGCAATGATCGGAAATCCCTGTAGGCACTTTTATAAAAACACCCCCTAAGAATGTAGCTAAAATGGAGAAAACAATTCAGGTGAAAAATTAAAAGGAAAACTCTAGAAAGCTTAGGTGAGACGCAGCTGCTAATCAGTCCAAAAGGGTGGGGAAGATAATTTATTGCTATAAAGTGGACTTATGTTCCCTTACCTGTGAATGTTATCATCTTTGATAAGCCATATACATGCATATTTTATATTTCTATGTTAAAAAGCAAAGTACAATCTTATTAAAAAAAAAAAAAAAGGGCCAATAACTGCAAGGCAGGGTTGCCCATGGAGGCAGGTGCGTGTGTTAATGAAACGCTCGTTCCTCCCTGCCCCAAACAGCCTGCCTTTATAGCCTGGTCACGAGCTGAAGTTACTGTAAACATGGCCTTCTAAAGTCACCAAAAAAGTTCAGCACCCCTTGCAGGAAGGATCAGTTTACACCATCTAATTTTTCTGTCTGACTAATACATTAAGTCAGATATCATTTCCTGCTCACAGACCGTTTATCCATTCAACCAAGCTTTCTCCCTGTCCTCTTCTGGATTACTTCTTGAATCTTTCTGCCCCTTTTCTGTTCCCTGTTTTTCCACTCTGCTCATTATTTTTGCCACAAGCAATTTCCCCTGAGCTTTTTCCAATATGAAGCTGAACACCTTTATAAGTATCTGAAATTCCCTCTGGCCCAAATCCCGAGACACCCATTCAGTTTATATTCCAGAAAATTTCTATTGTAGCCACTGGGAACACTGAGCTTCCAGCACGTCTCAGGATCTGACCAGCAGAAAAAGCTCAGGGAGGAGAGTAAATCAGCAGCCAGACTCCAGAAAAGGGGATAATCTCAGTGTCCATCGGTGATGAGCGCACAAAATCCCCACTACAACTGCGAGGAAGAGGAGTGCTCTGTGGTGCGCACGAGTTGTCTGTCTGCAAAGAAGCACAAAACACTATCTCCTGTTCTTATGTAGTACAGAACAACTTCTGGGCACAGAATGGCTGTTGCTGCTACCAGAGAGATGGCAGCCCAAACACTTAGGATTAATGGGAAGCAAGGAAGAAGGGGCTGGTTTGAAAAAAGCAAAGTTTGCCACTGTGGAGAGAGATCAGTATCGAGTGCCTGCAGCGTTGTACGAGTCTGCTGGGAAGCAGAGGAGTTGTACTTCCCTGGGAAGTGGAGAACGCACTCTGTATGTGCTGCCCACACATCCATACTGCCCACAGGGGGCAACAGTGCCCAAAATATGTGAAGATGGGCAAAATTTAATCAATCCCAGCCCCCAACAAGGGGTGGCTCTGATCCAGACACCTGTCCACTCACCCAGTCTCAATGTGGCTTATTCTCAATGGGTCAACTCGGGGAGGCTCACTCCAGGAAATCTACCACTGATTTCAGCTGGATTTTACAGCCTCCATGGTCTAGACTTGAACAGCTTTCAGTGGACTGTGGTGGGTGTCTGCTGCTCTCTCACCGTGTCACGGGGCTTGAAGGAGAGGGTGTCCTATTAGCTCATATGCTGTGAGGCTGCAGCCCCTTGGATGATCCTGGCTGGAATTTCACTAGTCCCAGTAAAGCTCCCTGCAGACAGAAAGGGGAAATAGCTCTGTGCTCTGTTCCCCTCCTGCACCCAAACATGGTATCTGTGTCCAGGGAACAATGACTTAAAAAGGACTTCAAAAACAGGCATTATTTGTCATCTGGAAGAGCTATAAAAAGAAGCACTTCTCAAGTAGTGAGTGTGAATACCATTACTTTACAGATTCAAGGGAAAAAAAGCAGATAACCTTGGGGAGACCCGACCTTCAAACAGGTTCAAATAACTTTACCACGCTTTCCCTTCCTCTCTCCTACACAGGCACAAAATTACATACATGCACATGTTCCCACACGTATATACTCCCACACAAACACAAGTTTTTAGACATGCATATGCTCTCTCTCACACACACACAAAAAGCCTTTTGCACAGGTTCTCACACACAGGCACTTGCCCACATCCATGTTTCTACAAGTTTTTTTACACTTGCAATTGCACTCTCATGTGCACATACACACACACAAAGCATAATCTGCAAACGCAGTATGATAACTGCAAGAGAAAGATCAGACCTCTCAATGCTGAGTGCGTTGGAATTTATTTTGGAAAGGAATTCCAGTGTTTGTTCCATACCCAGAGTGTTTGGATCATCAGAATATAATCCCATGAATTTACATAGTTAAAAATCAGACTACCTAAAAAATAAAAGCCCTTACTTTTGCAGTTTCCTATCCCTTCAAATCCAGCTTTCTAGGCAGTCTGCATCAGCAACAGATCCTAACAATACTTTCAGAAAGAGGCACACGCCTGTCTGAGGAGAGTCACTATCTGCACACAGATCCACATCCCGAGCAGAACTTTGGAGGATGTTGCTATTGCAATCAAGCCCTTGATCTGCCACCGGGGCAGATCTGCGTGGCTGGTCCCTCATGCACCCCTGATGGTCTGACTGGCCACCTTTGTGCACTTTGCACGTGCTGGGGGTACAGCTATCACCCTCCACCAGCTATGTCACACATCCAGCTGGTGATCACTCAGAGTACCAAAACCAAGGAGGAGATTGAGAATAGTTAAAGTCTCAAAGCTGGCGGGTATGGTTACCCACTGTGGCCTCTATTGGCCAGAATCAACCAAGACAAACATTCTTCTCTATGATTTTCCACATCAGCTGAATATTCTGCTCGGGTGGGACCTGCTTAAGACCATGGCAACACTAACAACAATGCTCTCTGCTCCTCTACTTCCGTGTGAGTACCTCAGAGTTCAATGCACATACTCAGCGGCCTTATTCTCCAGTGTATTTGGCCCCTTGACTATACAGGGATTTCAACTTGAGGTACAGGGGTTCAGTATTTCAGAAAACCAGATCTTACCAGCTCACCTCACAGCACAGAGACAGACAGTGGTGAGTTTCCTCAGTGGTGAGTAATGGTGCTGTGGCACATGGACATGGCATATGTTTTGAAAAAAAAATCTTTAATGTAAATCCCAATGTTATTTCACAAGTATGATAACCGATGAAAAGAACATGGAAATGTTTTCCCTTGCACCATGCAGTAAAGAAGTGGCACAGCAGGGTGAGGAACTCAAAAATCCTGTTCCCTAGATCCTGCTATAATCATTAGATAATATACGGTGTTCCTCCTTGCTAGGGAAAACAATGATTTCATCATTTCCATAGGGGGGGAGTTTGGTGGAAGGCAGGCCTACAGCCAGCTTTGCATTTGTTCTACTGCAAAACAAGGTATGCTGCATATCTCATTTGGAACTCACTCAGCTTAATTTCAAAAGACTGGATAACACCCATGCTGGACTTTCCCCTTCTGTGGTTTAACTCTGATCTGCATCATCCTCTGGAGAAATGCAATAAAATCAATCCAATTGCTCCATATTTTACCTATTGCCCTGAGGCCCAAAATTCAGTGCAGTGCTTTGTGAATTTTGGTGGCATTTAGTAAAAATCTCATGCTAGCTATCAAAACAGACTCATTTGGGCAAAAGAAATCTAGGATCAGGGTAGGATCAGGTGCTCAACTGCTTGTTTCTGCTGTCTTCTGCGAGAAGAGAGGAAAAGCCTTTGCAGGGTCAGGCAGCAACTGCAAAGCTCAGGATGAAAACCCGCAGCCCGGTTCCACCTGCCTCCATACACACCCAAAGACCTCAGCTGCTGGCTCCCTGCAGCTGCTGCTGAGCTTCTGAGGGGTCACAGAGTAAAAATCTACTTCTGGAGCGCTCACAGCACAGGCTGCTTGGGGCTGGGGTGGCAGCCACTGGAGTGAGAGCCACTCAAGTGGTCCTGCTCTGTCACACAGGCCCAGGTTTTAAGCTCTACTTGCTGTCCTGGAGAGCTGAGATGACAGCACTCCAGCACCAGTTACAATGCGGTGTCTGGCAGTTACAATGCGGTGTTTTTTCCAGTTCACAACTGAAACCAGCCAAGCAATCCAAAACCCGGTAAAGACTTTTGTCACTCCTGCTTTCCTTGGGAACAGTACAACCGCCCTTACAGAACAGACGTACCTGCTCTTCAGTGGGTTTGGCAAAGGGAGGGATCAGACTTGTATTTTTATTGCCCACTGCAAGGGAAGCGGCCAGGAAATCCAGGAGGTTGGAAGAAAAGAGAAGACAGACTGCAAGGCCAGCGTATTGGTATCAGAGTTTCAGCTGCTGGTCTAAAAGGTCTTATCTTACCATAAACTTTGACCAGAAAGAACTGAGCTGCTGTTAAAACAAGCAGCAATGAAATTCACATGAAATTCATCAATAAGAAGAGTTGCCTAGACTTTGAAAAGCTCTTCGGGTCAGAAAGCAATGCCTGGCCAGTGAAAATATTCCTACTGACCAGACATCAATAGAAATGGCTGTACTGACTTTCAGAGAGAGCAAGAACACTCCATGGCATGGGTGACTGCTAGAAATGCTACCTGTCTTGGTTATCTACTACAAGGACTGTTTCAACTTGTAAAACAGTGGGAAGATCTCTCTCAGTAGGTCTGGCTGACTAGCAGAGAGCCCCTTTGGGCTAGAGACTTGGCTGGAAAGGCCTGTGCCTTGCTCAGTCTCAGAGTATTTCCAGCTTTAGAACAGAAATGATGTTGAGACCTTCACAGTTAGCTCCAGAGGATGTGACAAAAGGTCTCCAGAAATCTTGTGAATGGCCAGTTGTGTCTTTGAGCACTGCCTGCCTCTGCTGGCATCACGGATGTGATAAAAATCTTGCAGTGGAATGGCAGTGAAGCAGAAATTTAAAAAAAAAAAAAAACCACTCTAGTGCCTGACATTCTTTTTAGGATGCCAATAAAAGATAATGTTACCTGTAAAACGTGCAAGCTGCTTCTAGCACTGCGCCTCCCTCCTCCCTTACACCCTTCTTCTGAATTTGTACTACCCCAGCAGTGGACAGAAACTCAGGCGAAAAGAGCACCAGGGCAGGAATGTCACAGACAGACCCTCGAGACTCAATCAACAGTTAAAGGACACAGTCAGTGAGAGAGGTTCTGTGAATCTGACAGCTTTGCCTCCTGCACCATTTACAGCCTTGGTGGTTCCAAGGAAGCTTTTGCACTCTCTGAGATTTGGATCAAGCTTTATCTCGATGGATTTTCTAACACCCATGTCAAATATGAGACAGGTATGAGGCAAGATGAGGGAGATTAGGCTGGGAGAAAGAAAAGGCAGTCAGCAGAGTAGGTCAGACTCACTGTGTCAAATGCAGCTCTGAGAGCGCTCCAGTGGGTTGTGTTTGTCCCAGTATGAGCTGTTTCAGCTGCCTCACACTCGTGCATAGTGAGAAGTTCAAGGGCAAATGCTTTGATTTGGAAAAATCTCCCTGTTTGCCAGAGACATAAACTATTCAGTGAGGTGCTCAGAAAGTTTTCCTGCACCTCTTTTAGTTGAGTTTTCCTGTGCATTTGGGATGCTCCTGCTTTTGGGATCTCCATATGTAATATAGATTAAATACAACTTTATGCTGATGCAGTGAGTTTCATCAGAGGATCTCACAGTGTTTGCAAGTTAATTAATTAAACTCTCATGGCACCCTACTGCTAGTATCACCATCTTATTTAGATGGCAATGGAGGCACTGAGAAAGAGCTGCCTTATTCTGGACCACCCAGAAGGTCTGCAGAAAAGCTGGAAAAAGAGCTCTGCAGGCCTGATGCTAAGTCCCTTCTTTCACTGACTCCACCAATTCCATCCTTTCCTCCCTGCCTGTTATCACACAGGCTGAGGATCTCTGTTGCAGTCTAATATAACATGAAATAGTTCAGCAGAGGAGATTTTTGAGGGAGGATACAGAATTGCTTTTGGGCAGCGAACTATGATAATTAGGAGGGGTCCAGGGGGGGAAAAAGACGAGGTTTATTCCTTGGTCTGAATTGAATTGTACAAATAGTGCTTACAAGTCTTTTCTAACTCTGGCAGAGGACACCTTGGACTTGAGCTTTGCTGCTTTCATCTGCCTTGCAGCGCCTCCAGCGAACAGGATTTATCTGAAAGAGGCATTTTCCCTGTGGGAAGCTGCTGTGGTGCCTTTAAGATTTGGAGTGATGCCCTCTGAAAGGGAAGCAAGAATATTTCAGAGGGACTCTCTCCTTCAGGAAAAAAGCCCAAACCATGTCTTTCCAAGACGGGGTCAACTCCTCAGCCCTTTATCTGGAAGCACTTACTACACAATTAATGGAAGGAACTCTCATCAAATAAGGGACAAATCATAAAATTAGGGAGATGGAAATTAGGCATGGACAAATGATCCAGGTGCAGAGGAGATTTATGGGGGAGGTTGTATTATAGCTAATGATTTCTGCTAATGATTCTCCAAAGTATAAAGTGGCACAGAGCCCACTCTCAATGGGACGAGAGAAAATCCTGCGTGCAGAGTGAAGGGCATTCCTCTCAGGAGTGGAAGCTGGACCCACAGCATGGCAGTAGCATCAGACCACTCTGTCCACCTCCTAACCCAGACATGCTGGTTGTGGAACTCGCCAGCCAGAGGGCTGTAAGAACAGTGGGGTCTCTCTGCCGTGATGAAAGTCACCCCAAAAGCAGCATCTTTTCCCACGCCTCTCCCTCAGCTGCTTCAAGAACATCCTATCCCAACTCTTTACACCATCTTCTTTTTCCTGAAAGTAGCTCCTGATACAGCACTCGACCAGATGGAGGTTCCCCTGCCATCACCACTGATCCAAGCTGCAATCTCACTGCTAAAGATGTGCAGGGGGAACCTGGTCCTTCCCAGCTCTCCTCTTCCCTGCAATCTGTCCCAGGGACTGTCCCAGTCACATAAACAAAACTAGGTGGGTCAAGTTAAGCTCTGGTGCTCACCAGAAAGGATTTGCCTCAAGGGGTAAGACATTTCATTAACTCTTTCATTTTCTGTTTGGGAATCTCTCCTACTGACAGTTATTTCACCTTCCCCCTGCAGAGTGGCAGAGCTCCATCATAACCCTGAAACCACACAGCTTGGTGTCATCAGCAAACTTGCTGGGGGTGTGCTCAATCCCACTGTCCACGTCATCAACAAAGACATTAAGCAGCACCAGTCCCAGTCTGAGGAATGCCACTCATCAGCCTCTAACTCCTGGTAAAATCTGGGTCTTAGAAGGTTTGGGAACACCCTTTGCCATCTTTTGTGATGAGGGGTGTAGTCCCAAGGAATGAGGCCCTAGAAACCTGGGCTCTATGCTTGGCTCTGCCCCTCAGCACAACATCCCACCTCTTAGTACTTCTGTGAAAGTAATAAGCATTGTGAAATGAAAATAATGATCCTGACCTGCTTCACACAAAGCTTTGAGATTTAGGGATAACAACACTAGCTAATCCAAGTGGAGGATGTTATTAATGATTTGTAACAATCAGACTCTTAGCAAGCAATTCAGCAACTATTTTCAGCCACAAAGACAGCATTATTCCAAAACTTAAGAATGATTTTTCATTTGTCAGGAAATGGAAATTATAGGATCTGAATTTTTGGAAGAAAATACAGGATGGGAGAGTTGTAAGGAGACTGGAGTTCCTTTCCTACTGTCAAGGGGGAAAAAAATAGGACAATTAAGGCTGTGCTACCCTGCACTCCCCTGGGAGCCCTGTCCTGCCAGCGCCAGTGATTGGTAGTTTGGACTATTACTTCACTGTTCTTGGAGTAATAAAAATTCCTGGTGAGTTTCATTTGGAGCTCTGATCATGAATGGCACAATGATTCACAGAAATATGGGTAGGATTGAATGCCAAAACAGTACCAAGTAAAATCTGCTGAGCTGGTGGGTTCATGTATTGTGGGTTGTGTTCACCCCTCCTCAAAGGAATTGGATATCTCTGCCTCAGGGAGGAGATGAACAAACGGGGGGAAAAATGTAAGAGAGAAGGAAAAAGATTTGAGACTACAAAAAACAGGACATGGAAGTAATAGGAGTAGAGAGCTACACGGAACACTGCAGGACGAAGTTGCAGTGGCTTAAATCAGTAGGTCAGTAGACATCTGGGTCATTGATGGATGTTAGCAACTGATATGGTGAAGAGATACATGCATAAAAGCCATAAAGGAGATATCCTGGGTCTTAACGCATACGGCAACCCAGGAGGGCTAAGAACAGGAGAAGAGAGTTAATCTTGTTTGTCCAATCTCTCAATGAGCCACTCCAATCTCTACTAGCACAGGAGACTCCTCTTCAGGGCTTGTTTCTGTTTATGCCCTACTGGATGTATCCTAAACTCGGACCATATAACAAGAGGTATCTCTCTGCCCCTTCATAGTCGTTAATTACAGCCAGGGTCCTAGTCTAGTCTAGTCTATAATTTGGTACACGGAGCTTGCTTCAAAAGCCCTTTTGTACCCACAGCCTTTGAAGGAATAGAGGTTTTCTAGAGACCAAAGAGAGCTTCAAGTCTTCTTTTCCTCCTGCTGGGAAGAGTTTCGATTAACACTGACTGCAGTCATGAGCCATACACCTCAGAGAAGTGTCTCAGTGAAAGGAAAAGACTGGAGGATTAATGAACAAGGAGAGAAGGGTGGTTAAAAATGAAGAATATGGGAAAGAAAATGTTCCCTAGTATTATGTCTTGTTTTCTCTCTCCCGTGTATCTTTGCTCTGTCCTTAAGCCTGACAGGACGAGGACTTTCTTAGTCATGGTGTTGGGGTTTCTTTTTCCAATATGAATACTTGTTTCCTACCTCTTTTCTTTTTTTCTTTCTCGGTGTTAAGAAGGTGAGGTTGAGCAGTTCTCCTGTAACTAAGATAACATTCACTGCATTCATCTTCCCAAATCTGCTCTCACCCAATGCCACACAACCCCACACCAAGTGAATTTCTCTGTACCTGTGCCAGGGAAACAAGCCTCCATGAGACCCCACACAATATTCGTGATTGCCAGGCTATTTAAGATTCAACACTGATGGGCAGCACTACAAAACATTTCAGATGGACAGACAAACAGATAACGCTTGTGTTTAAATAGAAAACCTAATGAATAGACAAAGGTGTTGTAAACTTCCCTTTCTTTTTATCAACCTGGGGCTGGTTTTGTGCTCTGATTAAGCAGAATGAGCTGTACAATCTGAACAAGACTGACCTAACAGGGAAAAGGGTCAGGGTGAAAAGGGTCACCTAAAGTCTATAAATTAAAACCTACAGTCTAAGTACATTCTCTTCAATTCTCTCTCTCTCAAAAAAAGAAAGGGAAAAAATCCCAAACCCAAAGCTAAATGATCTCTATTTATTGTTATCACACAACATGTCCAGGAAAGTATTTTACATACTGCCAAATTTTCTCTCTAGGTGCCTACACCTTTGCCAGACCATGCAGTGCTCAACTCTCCCACATTTTCCCATCGTGGAAACAGATGCTCAGCTGAAGTTGCTCTGCAGGACTGACACACAGTAGGTACTGGCTCTGGTGGCACTGGAAGATGTGCTTTTCCCCACTCACCTCAAATCACTTCCAGAGCAATACTTCAGCATGTTACGAAGGTCACAAAGATGTATTGCTTGGATAAGCTCTGACTAACAAATGTCCGTAGTGTCATTAGGTTCTCATCAAAATAGGAATTTTATCTGCTGCATCCCAGTCCCAGTTAGGACTTACTGCCTTTCTCAGTCTGCTCTGCTGTTTTCTATATCTCTTACTGGATACTCTGTTTCTAATAGAAGTGTAAATTCTAAAGCCAAAATGGATCAATGAGATCATCTAACTAACTGAGATTAGCTGTGCAGAGATCACCATGCTGTGTGCAGTCCTAGTTCAGAGTTCAGTGGGGTCTAGCCCTAAATTCCTGTTGTTGCTGACCCATCCTCTCTTGGGCCAGCTCCTTTAACGTGTTCAAGGAAAGTTCGTATTTCAGTCATCACTCAATTTTGCCTTAGGGTAGAGGATGGACTACATACTTTCCTCCCTCCCAGGAGACATCTCTGTCCATTTCTATGATTATCACGCTGGAAAGGATCCCTTTAGGTCAAGCTCACAACCACCTTGAGTTTCTTTCAGAGAAGAATAGTGTACACATTAGCCCACTCATTATGCATTTTCCTGCCACATCTCTGTGTTTTATTCCCTCAAGGGTATTACAAGTTTTGACCATAGGAGCCTACTCCAGCAGCCCCTATCCACCCAGACAGACCCTCTGAAATTAATAGCAGCATAGCAGCCTGCGTCTGCTGGATGCTGAGACCTCCCAGCCGTGGGTTACGGGACTATATATATTGTGCAATTTGTACGTCCATAGTGGTATTGATCACAGCATTTGTAATGTTTCTCCATATACAAAGAGCAAACGGATGCTGTCAGTCAGAATAACATTCATTTTAGATTACACAAACAAACTATAAGCAAAATCTCCATGAGACAGCTCTGTGTATGAGTGTGTAACTCTTTTTTTCTTCCCCTTTCCTCTGGCATGCTGCAAAGAAATTAACACAAAATAGTCCTTAAGAGCTAACAAAGTGCAAAGAATGCTTAGCTCTCATATAATGCTTTTCATTTGTGAATCTCATGGCAAACTTCATTACCCAGATTGCACAGGCAGGGTGGCTGGGGCACAGAGGGACAGGTGTGCCCAAGGCTGCAGAAGAAGTGGCAGAGCTGGGAAGAGCCCCCCGTGACCTCCACTCCCAGACAAGTGCCTCGGAACCCACGGTCACACAGCTACGCACCGGGCAGACAGACAGACAGACACGCAAGTAAGACCTGCTGCTGGAGCAGCCAAAAGGTTCTTCTCTTTGCAGGCCTGCTCTTTAACTTCTTTGTCCTCTTGTCAGATTTTATTCCTGAGCCCAGATGGACCTGATTATTGTGATTACTCACACACCACTGTAAGGTGAAATATACAGCTTCACCCCACTGACTAAGAAAAATAAATAGGACTCTCTCCCCACCACCCACACCCACTCCCACACTTCCCTCGAACTTGAAATAAAAAACCTGCAAAAAGATTCCCGATGGCTTTGTCAGGGAGGGGGGATGGTGAGGATTGGTACAGTATATAACATCTCAGCTCTCCCGGATCAGTCACGCTTCCTAATTCAATAAGGTGAGAAGGAGCATAATTTGATCATATTTGTTTTGCATCACTGCAAAAACAGAAAATGAGGGGCTGCAGAGCCGCACCAATTTACTTCATCCGACCTTGATTAAAAGAAAATTAATTGCCGCATCTCTCAGGATATCTCAGGCAGCAGCCAATGGCTCTCCAGAATGGCACAAAAAAAAAAAAAAAAGAAAGAAAAAAAAAAAAGAAGGAAAAAACCAGGGAGCGAGGCACAGAGAATCTTTGCCCTTTCATCTCATATCACAACTGTCTTATTGGAAGTGTTGTCAGGCTGAGAGAGAAAAACCCAAGCACTTAGGAAATCATGGGGAAGTCAACACGGGTTTTCCAGGGATTTCAGCCTAAATTTCCTTTCTGTTTACCACCATATTCTCAACTGTTGGGGATTGTACCAGTCTCACAAGATCCATCTTGTGAGGCTGCAGGAGCAAAGCTGGGAGGATCTCAAGGCAAGACTTGGCTTAGGGCAGCTGGTAATAGGACACAGAGGCTTTTCTTGCTGTACTTCCCCATTCACTCAGTCTATGCTAGAAATTATTTATGGTAATGTCAATTAGGGCCATGATTTTTTAACTGTATTTCTACACTGCGAAAAGCTGTAGTGTAGCTGCAGTGATACAGGAACCAAAGTGCTTTTACCAAGATAGCTGATTTCCCTCAAGAAACTAATTTAAGCCATGCCAAGCCAACAAAAGCACTCTTTGCCTGATCCAAGCTCTGTCTCACTAGGAGGATGCACTGACAGCAATACCAGCCAACATGTTCTAGTGTCAATTAGGAAAGACAGTAAGATGGTGTAATGACTCTGGGATAGTCTTAAAGAAAGACAGAGGAATACATTTCAAGTATAATTCCGATACCCTTTCAAGAGGTATTCGAAAGGGCTAGCTTTTGCCCAGTGAACTTTAGCCTTAATCTTCCAAAGCCAAAGAAGAAAACAGATTGTGCCAGAGGGTGAATCCCAGCGGCTAGGTTGGCTTCTGCTCTGAATTGCCATCTAGGCATGTGTGCACCTCTCTGTGTTTGTACAGGGAATGGAGAGATTAACCTCAATAGGCTAAAGACAGCCTCTTTGATGTCTCTGTGGATGCTCCATCCCTGGAGAGGTTCAAGGCCAGGCTGGATGGGGCTTGGAGCAACCTGGTGTGGTGGGAGGTGTCCCTGCCCAG